>OZ037993.1:23599190-23611690 GCA_964035705.1 Porites rus
CTTTCCTTAAAGTTAACCATTTCCCCCCTGGAACACGCAATATGTCATCTGTTCAAAAATGGATGTTGCAAACCACAGTTGCCTTGGTTATACAGAAACCGTCGATCCCCGACTTTCTCGCCACATGGTTTTCCCAAATTCAACAAAGCTTTTCATTCTTTGGAAATGTAAAAAATCTAAAGCGTGTTTTTTTCCTTTTTGCATCGTACATTCTATTGGAGCAACCAGAATATGAGCACTCTTTTCCTTGACTTTGTTTCTTCGTGCCTTCCTCCATCTTAAAACACTACACATCTTAAGCCTCGTTTTCATTCAAACTGGGAACCGGAAGTCGGAATTATGCAAAGCGTCTATCACCACTTTTAAATTTATTTGTCATGTATGGATCAGGACTAGCTGTATTCTTACGACATGCATAATCAACATACCGTAAAATTCCGAAAATAAGCCCCGAGGCTTCTATTTTTCAAAGGCCCTTTTTGAGGGGCTTATTTTTGGAGGGGCTTATATTCGGAGAAGAAATTTGTGTTTCAAAATCGATTGGACTAGCCTTATAGTTAAAAGGAAATTGACCGCTTTTGCTTTATTTCAGTTTGTATTTGAGGGCAATTTCCAAATACAAGCCCTTGGGGGGGCTCATATTCGGAGGGGCGATTTAACAGAGGGTTTTTTGCATTACGAGGGGGGCTTATATTTGGAGGGCTTATTTTAGGAATTTTACGGTAGTTTTTAAATTTTTTTGCTAAAATATTTACCTAATTAAAGAAATATTTCTGTCCAGGCCTTATCGCGTTAAACTTAATTGCTATGTATTACAACTATATGCAATGAGTACAAAACAGATTATCTGCAAGGTCTGTCTATGTAATCTCATCATAAGTGTTGTCCTTCAGCATGATTAAAAATAAAACTATCATTCCTTTGAGGGCGTTAAACTTCTTGTTAACAAATGGATAAATAGATCCAAGCTTTCACCAATTGACAGTGTTCATTGGTGAAAGTTTGGATCTCAATTTTGTTTTTTAAACAGTAGGGCCACACTATAAATGATATTTTTTCTTCTGCTCATGTGGTTTGGGTAAAACTATCTATGTGATAGCAAACGATAGTATACATTGTGTTCAACAGGATTCATTAGCAAGGCTGAGCACTCTGAGGATTACAACTAGCCATACCTACCTGTGAAGCTGGATGAATGTCACAAGGACCATGACAAGCCTCTCTGTGAAGTAGTTACCAAGCAAAGCGAGTATATGGCCAGTGTGCATGACCATCCATCCGCAGAAAATGAAGATCAGCCCTCAGAGAAATCAAACAAGTCCAAGTGCCACACCCCAGACTTTGGGCGCAAGATGGTCCTTGACAACCTGGATTACACCCAGGAGGTCTACTGGATGACGGAAGACCATCAAAACACTGATTGCTATCATGTCACTGCAATGTCGACCGCGAATAGGGTGCCTGGTACAAGGTTAAGCACCGAAACACCACAGTCTGGATTGCTGGAAATGGACAACAGAAATTGTCTGCCATCTGCCCTTGATAATGCTAAGCAGGGAGATAACTATGTCAAGTTTGTGGAGAGAATCATAGTCAACAACATTCTGTCTTGGATATCTGGCCAATGAGTGTACCAACCACATTCCCCATCAGTATAGCAGTGAGATGATAAAGAAAACTGATACAGTAAGTATGGACAGTAATGTATGATGGCAGACTCTGACAATGAGCAAATAGAAATTCCAATGGGTTGGGAGTGGATTATTGCGTTCGAGGTACAAGAACGCAACCCCTAACTTCTGTTGGGTGTTCTGTGCAATGAAAAAGCGAGGTTTTCTGAGATTGCATTTGCGTCGACATAGATTTGCCTCGCTTTGAGGCCCTTGCTTATGTTTTGCCTCACTTTGACATGCTAACTCACGTGGTGATTCGTGTGTCCTCGGCCTTCATCTTTACATCGTGTTTGCTGAGGTCTGTTATTCTGTCTTCGTGAAGCAGTCATCTTTCAAAGCTTGCTGAGGTTGCTAGTCTGTCTTTATGCATAAAGCCTTCATCTTTTAAAATTTTGCTGAATTTTCGTAAAGCGTGCATATTTCAAGAGTTTGCTGAAGATCTACTATCGCTCTGTGTTTGCTGAATCTTCGAAAGTGTTCAACCCCCTGAGTAAAATTTTACTTTCGATTAAGGCTTCATATTTTTCAGCATGATTCGTCACTGTCATTGGAAAATTTGGGCGAGTCCTGGTGCATGCACCAAACCAGGTTGTTTAGCCATCGTCCGTTGTGCCACAAAGTAAATCTACTGAGTTGTACAGCTTGGCGGCCATTGTGCCACCAAGTAAATCTACAGAGTTGTGTAGTTCGGTGGATGTTGCGCCACAAAGTAAATCTACCGAGATGTGAAGCTTGGCGGCACCATTTCATCATGACTTGTGATGTTTTCAGCATCGGACAAACGAACAAACGAACATTTTAGCTCTATGTTATTTATTCGGAAAAACTTATAAACCAGCCCACAGTACAACCACTCAAGTCATTGAAATCAACACACTCGACCAAATTACTGGAAAAGTTACTGATGTAAGCCGCACATACATTCCACTGAACGCTTTAATGATTCCCTTGAAACGTGTCAAATTGGGAGGTGTAGTGTAAGTGAACCAGTGTTCAAACACCGATTCATTGTGCCCCAGCGTTCACCACAAAAAAGTGGTCTTGGGTCTTTCATACCAACACAAGTTAAGAACACTTGCTAGTAACGGTTTCATTTTATAGTAAATTTCAGTAATTCTGTACATGCGGAATTCCCAATAAATAAAATTCATGATTACATCTAAAACGTTGTCAACTCTTTGCTTTTTAACAATACCTGGGCCGGGTTGTTCAAAGCTGGGTTAAGAAAACCCAGGCTTAGTGCGAAATTTGAATTCAGATGTGAAAGCTTAAAAAGTAAATTCAGTTTGATTCAGTTTGTCAAAAATTTGATAATTGGATGCTCTTAAAAATAACAGAGAAAATTATCTGAAGAAGAGTTTTTAAACAAAAGAAAAAGAAACCCGGAAACCCGGGTTAAGCACTAATCGGCCTTCGAACAACTGTGCCCAGTAGAACATCTATTGCACCAGTTTAAATAGGGGTTTCGCTGTACGCAACCCTTATGTTCAAGATAAGCCGAAACCATATTTATCTATCGCAAGAACCATCCACCCTTCTCCCTCAACTGCTACCTGTACGCCTAACAAACATATCGAACGCACTCTTCTTAGCTCTGATTACTCCTAGTCTTCAAGGGGAATACTAATTGAAGTCCAAAGTAGCTGGTGGTCCTTAACACCCTACAAGTGTGATCAGATGCCCTCCTTTACTGAAACACAGGGTTTTCCCTACATTTTTGGAGTAAAAAGCACTGCTAGCCAAGAAAAATGTTACCAACATGGTTTCGTTTCTTTCCGGGAAATCAGATTTAGTGTCGTAACTGTTACTGTGAGCTATATTTTCTCAAATTTTCCGCGATACATTAAGAACATTTGGAAAAAAAAATCTCCCTAAAATAGCCACCATTTCAGCTGGTCTTCTCACCCTATCATTGGCAGACTGTGCTGTGTCTAGAATGAGGCTAAAGGGAGAATAATTATTCTTTTCAACAGGTCTTCTTTGGTATGATCTATGAGAATAAAAATGATGCTGATGGTATCTTGCGTGTTCTCCCGGAGCTGCATCAATATGTCCTGTTTGATGGAGGTTTGAGGGGTTGTTGGAGATCAGCTCAGTGTGGAGAGGGGAGTTAATGGGCATTGTTCCCTGGCAAATGGCTTCACCCCTGAAGAGAGGCTGGAGGGCCTGCATTTTGAGATCACAGACTGGCATGGAGGCCATAAGTTCACTGAGGTTGGTAGATATCATTATTGTATGAATTTCTACTACAATCATGTTATTCTTAGATGTTTCCATGGTAATTATTGGCTTGCTACTGACAGTCGTTTTCACAATAAAACCATTTATTGTGGTAAGCATGTGGCTGCGCTGGAAATTGGAACCATATGTTTTTTCTTCAAGTAGGAGAGACTAAGTCTGTGGCTTCAGTACAAATCGATGCTCTTTATAATTCTTCAAATTGGCGTGGCTGTTGCTAATGCATCGTCATTTTCTTTCAAAATCATATCTCACAAAAGATAAATTAGCTACTCTCAAAAGGTACCAAAAGCAATGATGTTGAGAAATGATTTATTTTACTAGAGCCATCTCATACTGCCCGAAATACTATTATTTTTAGGTTGCTTTTTCAAATCTGTATAATGGAGCATCTGCTGGTGACAAATGCAAAATGTACAGTGATAGAAATCTTGCCAACAGAAGGAACATGAAAGGGGATGTCACAGCTGCTGCCAATGCCTGCCGCAGTTTCTCCAGCTGGAGGTTGAGACACGAGTAATTGCTGCAGCCACGGAAATCTTTGGCATGAGTAGCTTGGATGATCAAAACGCTACCAAGAATGCCCCTTCCAATTTCACAGATGCAACAGATGTTGCCAAAACGAGCTACCTGAGGCATATAGCATCACTTGTTGTTGACACTTGCGTCATTGATCCACAATGCAATCTAGATATCCAGCAGTCAGTCCAAATAGTATAACACGAGCAAAGTGCAAGACAGCAAGAAATAACAGTACTCAGGGAAGGAAGAAGGAGATTCAAGTGCACGGTTCCTGGTTGTAACAAGAATTTTGCTCATGAAGGAAAACTCAGGAGAGATCATGAAGCAAAACACAACCCTCCTGTGCACGTGATTATTGACCAAATTCCAGCCAGACTGTTTGTCCTGGACACACCTATTGATGATGATGACAGAGATGAAACGCTGTCTTATCAGGAAGCTCTCCTTGATTATGGCATGATTGTTATAAACTTCTGGGATGCTATTTCTGAGGGCAGCCCACCACCTTATCTGGAACCGGTTTACAAAGAGCAGGGCTGATGCAGGGGGCAACATTCCCCTGGGCCTTGATCTTGAATTTAAAAACAAGATGGTGAAACAGTCTATAAAGAAACTTGCCGTTAGTGACACCTGGCAAGTCATTAGACAGGATATGCCACTCCCTTAACATGACTGCCAACTTAAAGTCTCGCTTTCACAGCACCACGTCTGTCTTCAACAGTTCTGGACGACATGACAATCAATCAACCAAAGGTGATCTTGCCAAGATTGTAAGGGAACTTGGGACCCATCAAGCATTTCGTCATAGTGCAGGCAGAAAGTATGTTTGTTATGCAAGGCAAAAGCCAAGCATATTATGCGGGTTTGACATGCAGAAACTGTTTTCCTGGATTGATGAGCACAAACTGCACATCATTCTGCATAGACGCACTCTTTGCTTTTGACTTTTATGGGTACATTCTAGGTAGCAAGGGTGAAATCATCGTTTATATAAATGGGAAGACCAAATTAATTTTATTACAATTTATCATGTACACCTGATTGCATTAATGCAAAAACAAAACCAAAAAAAGGCTATAGGATTTAATTAGCCATGTAAATTATGTCTTGATATTTGTAAATCCTGAGAACACTATTTGAAAACACTACAGTGGAACCTCGTTATAACGAATCTCTGTAGAAGAATGTCCTTGGTATAATTTTTTTTACCCCAGCAATATTTAAATATATATGAATTAGAACCCTGGTATAATGAAACCTCATTACAACAAACAAATTTTGGCAGACCATTGGCCCTACGCTATGTCGAGCTTCTACTGTATCATACTTTATTATGATGTCAATTGAGGGTAATAATATTGGCCACTGTAAGTGCTCTGCTTCATCTTTTTGTCAAACTAGAGTTAAGGATGATGCCTAAGTCACTCCAAGCTTTTTTCCAATTGTCATTTGTTTCATCGCTTTTTTTAATGTTGTTGCAATTAGGTGCTTACGTGCCATCTCAAATGTTCCTTCTTAACTGGGAACAGAATAATAGTAGACTGGAAAATGAACACCTACGAATGTCTTGGGGTTTTTGCATGCAGCCAGGGGGGAAGGGGGTGGCGGTTAAATTACCTGTCCTTTATAAAGTTCTGTTGCTTCATAAATGATTGAAACTGCAACCAATAAAGTAACTAATGAGCAACAAATTTTTAAGTATAATTTGAATTTATATTTATATTTTTATATATATAAAATATATTTATATATTTTTTATATTTAATTTATCAAAGCACTTTTAGAAGTCACTGCATTTATTAGTCTCAATCTTATGTAAATAATATTTCATAATTATTGCAGTACATGTACTCCTTGGGAGCACCATCAAATATTTTTTGTATACTTCTTGTTTTATTTATATTTATCTATTTCTTCTACTAAAAAGGCAAGTGGGCTTTATCTTATGTAAATAGATATTTAACTGCATTACATTCATAAGCTCCTGATGAGCAAGAACCAATATTTTTGTAACATTCCTTGTTTTAGGATATGTCTGTTTCTTCCACTGAAAAGGCAAGTGGGCTTACAATCCCAATCTTATGTAAATAAATATTTCATTGCATTACATGAGCTCCTTAGGAACATCATTTTTGTTATATTCCTGGCTTTAATATATATCTATAAATAAATTTTAATTAGTTACCTATGTACCTTGTGTGTTTCCAGTAGATATAGGTTAGCTTTAAAATAAACAAAATGTAAACTGGGTTTTGTGATTCCAAAATGTATCTTGAGACGGGTAAAAAAATTTTTTCTTTTAGCCTTCTACAGTAGGCCCTTAGCCAAGTCACTCGAAGCATATTACATTTTCCATGCATTGGAATGCAATGTAATGTAAACAACAGTGTAATGCATTTTCCCCTGTTGGGGGGAGGTTGCAAAGGGGTCAATGACAGTGGTGGTGTTGAAGGAACCCATCACTACGTAGGACCTACTTTTTTAAATTTTGGAAAAAAGTAAAGGGGGAGACTCCTCAGTCCCCTGGCTCTGCCATCATCATCAACATAACTCATACCATCATTTGGCAACCAGTAAGGTGATTTTTTTAACCAGGTGTCATGCCAAGGGTCCATTTTATAATATCCTTCATCGTTCTCCCAATTTCGAAGATACTAAACATGGTATAGTCACACTGGCTCTCCCCAGTCGTACTTTCTTGATGGATCTCACAGTACATATGGATATCAACGCAAACCCTGGCCCTGAAACTGTTATTAGTGCGAGAAATGCAACTGGAAGCAAGTTATTAAATTCAAATGTTCCCGCTGTTGGAACAATAGAATATTCAAGGAGCGATTTATTGAAGCTTAAGTCCAAATATATTATATCTGAAGACCTTTATCACATCTTAAAGACCAACGACATATTGAGAACAAGGGGAAAATGCTGTGGCTTGGCAGGTCGAAGCAATATCTACAAGACACCTATCCGTTTGACCCTTCGTGATTCAGCTGATACCTCCTAGGCTCTTACCAATAGTGCTAGCACTTTTTTTGGCATTATTTGGCTTTGTGAGCATTTTTTTTTACATTTTATCCCAAAAAGCACTGCTAGCATTATTTTAAACTTTCGACTGATTATTTGTATAATTTTGTGGTAAAAAGCACAATCTGACTTTATTTATGTCGTCCAAAGCCGCATTTTGCCCTCATTTTAGTCAAAGGAGCCGAGGAGGCCTGGGTAATAGGTTTGATAGGTCAGCGGTTTCCCCCTAGAAACCCAGTCCACACTCGTTCCAAGATGGTGCCATCCACGTTGTCATCGAGGAGCAATGGAAGTCAGCCAGCCAAGGCAGAGATAGCTTGAGAGCGTACTCTGCCATTTTGTTGTTGAAAAATGTAACTGAAAATCTGAAAAATGTAATATTCTGTCTAAAAAAATCGGACAAAAGGAAGCATTTTTATGTAACCCACGAGCACTTTTTAAAAAAATTAGCATTATTTTAGGACTTTTTTGGCAAAAAACGTGCACTGCTTTAAACATTTAATGCTTTTTTTACGAGCACTATCTGTAAGAGCCTAATACCACCAACAAGCGAGGAGTGAATTTGCATCTTCCGCAAGTTTCTCAGATAGAGGAATACAGAATTCCCACAAGAATAACTACAAACCAAAACAAAGCAGGACAGTATTCTTGGTCTGCTTTTGGACGTCTATCTCGATCCAGTCATTCAAATTTAACTACCATTCCACGATCGCCACCTGCAATTTCTGCTGATCAACCACTGAAGCCTGTCACCCTCTGTCTTCTGAATGCCAGATCAGTGAAAAACAAATCATTTATTATCAAAGATTTCGTCGATGACAATAACATTGACATTTTCGCAATCACTGAGACGTGGTTGGAAGCTGACATTTCCAACCAGATCACTGTCAATAACATCTGTCCTACTGGATTTGTTCTTCACCATTTACCTCGTGCTGGACATAGGGGCGGTGGTGTTGCCTTGCTATATAAAAACCAGTTCAGATTGAAGAAATTGTCACCAGATACTTCTTCCAACTCGCTTGAGTCAACTGATTGTATGATCAGCTATTTGTCATCTAGACTACGGATAGTGGTAGTTTACAGACCTCCACCTTCAAAAAAGAACCAACTGAATGTTACCATGTTCCTAGAGGAGTCTGAGTTCCTTGAAAAGGTTGTAACAACTACTGAACCGCTAGTCCTTGTCAGCGACTTCAATTTCCATCTGGATAATGAAAATCATCAATCTGCTGCTCGATTTCAAGATCTGCTAGGGGCCTTCGATCTAGTACAGGATGTACAGGACTCCACCAACAAAAATGGCCACACTCTGGACCTGATGATCACTAGAGCGGGTGAAGAACCTGTGAGTAGTGTTGGAGTATCAGATCCTGCCATATCTGATCATTGTGCTGTACACAGAGAAACTTGGTGTTTGATTAAACTGAGCTTTGAGAGAAGGACAATTACATACCAAAAACTACGCTCGCTGGATAGTGGCCTCTTTATTCAAGATATCATGAATTCGAAGCTGATGAATCATAATTTTACTGATGGTTCAGTACTTACTGACTGTCACACTAACAGACTGTGGTCAGTACTTGACAAGTATGCTTCGGCTAAGTCACGTGTCGTAACTATGAGACCTGCTGCACCTTAGTACTCGGATCACATCAGATTTGAAAGAACAAAAAGAAACTGGAATGCAAATGGTGCAGAGAGAAACTCACAATTCATCGAGAAATTATGTCGAACAGTGTGCTCGTGTTAATAAACTAATACACAATTCCAAGATGCAGTTTTATGCCAATGTAATTGATGGAAATGCCAACAGCCAACGTGTGCTGTTCTTACCCATTGGAAAATGTTAAACCTGAAAGCTGACAGGAAATTACAGTCACACCAAAATGAACGTGACCTTGCAAACAGCTTTGTGGACTTTTTCAGTGACAAGGTGCAGCGAATACGTATGAGCCTTCCACCCGCATCAGTCTCTTCATGTTTGAATATTAACACAGAGTGTAACGACAACTGTCCTGGGTTTTCCCTGACATCTGTAAAGGAACTTTGTGAGTCTTCCCCGACATCAGTAAATGAGTTGTTGTCTCTTCTGAAAAGTGTCTCCTAAGTCATGCGTTTTAGACCCGATTCCGGTCATCTTAGGGAAAGAGTGTTATGACACCCTGCTACCTGTGATTACTGACATTGTTAATCTGTCTTTCAACACTGTGATTGTACTTACAGCCTTCAAAGCTGTCGTTGACCCCATACTAAAAAATGACTCTCTACATCGTGAAGTATACAGGAACTTCAGACTTGTTTCGAACCTAAGCTTCATTTCCAAAGCCACTGAGAAGGTTGTAGCTGTGCGTCTCAACCATCACCTTGAGTCTACATGAGATTTTTCAATGAGCATATAAGAAAGGCCATAGCAGTGAAACAGCGCTCACGCGAATACACAATGACATTCTACATGCCATTGACGATGGAGGGTGTGTTATATTGGTGTTACTTGACCTCTCAGCGGCGTTCAACACGGTAGACCACGACATTCTTATCACTAGGCTAAAACATCGTTTTGGAATAACTGGGAAAACAGTAGGATGGATACAGTCTTATCTATCCTGGAGGACCCAGTTCGTAAAGATCGGAACTGAGCGCTATGGTGTTCCCCAGGGCTCAGTGCTGGGTCTCATCCTGTATTCCATGTACACCTCACCTCTCACAGACATCATCAGTAAACACAACATGAACCATCATATTTATGCTGCTGATAGCGAAATTTATTTGTCTTTCAAGCCGAGTTCTACTGGCGAACCGACTACATCCAAACTGCCATTGAGTCGTGCATTCACAATGTTAACAACTGAATGTGACAGCCAATAAGTTGATGCTCAGTTATGACAAAACTGAGCTCCTTGTTTTGCGCGCCCAACATCCACCACAACCCCTGCTAGAATCTATTCTTCTTTGCCCAAATGTGATCTACTCATCGAACTTAGTAAAGAACATCCGTGCATGGTTCGACACTGTTATGTCTATGGACAAAAAAATAAACAGCATGTCAATGCTTTCTACCACCTGCGCAACATTGCTCAAATCAGTAAACATATCTCTTTCTGTCATTGTGAAACTTTGATCCACGCATTCGTAACATCGAAGATTGACCACTGTAATATACTACTCTCAGGTCTTAAGCAGGATCACATCCGAAAACTCCAGTATGTCCACAATTCAGCAGGCCGACTTCTAACAGGCACACGTACACGTGAGCATATTACAACTGTGCTAAGGGATCTACATTGGTTACCCGTTAATGAGCATATTCGTTTTAAAATTTTACTAATGACTTTTAAATGCCTTAATCAACTAGCACCATCCTACCTAAGTGACCTCTTCATTCACTATAGACCATCGAGGACATTACGTTCGTCTCATAAAGAACTACTGGTACAGCCCCACTGCCATCTTAAAACAAATGGGGAGTGAGCCTCTCCTTTATTGCCCCAAAACTATGGAATACCTTCCCATTAAAGGAGCTACATCATGAACTGCGCATGTGCGAGATTTGAGCAGTCCAAACTGAATCAACGAGCTGTCGGCCATATTGGATTTTAGGAAGATCCGTCGGTTTCTCCATTTTTTGTTAAATGAGCCCCCTAAAAGTTGTCTTTAGCCAGTTTACAATACATTTTATCCATATGGACCATCAGGAGCTAGAATTATGGCCACGCCTGAGCTGGAGAGATCCGTAGCGGTAAGTTCCTTCGATGTTGTAGAGGTGACAAAAATTTGTGAATCGTCAGAAGTTGTTTTTATGGTTCAAACCCGAATTATCGTTTTCACCTTCCTCTCTGTTAGGAAAATAGGATCTTTTGTTCGTGTCGAAGCACCCGCTCAACAAAACGAACCAACAACGCAAACAGAGGTCGTCCCTGTAAAACAGAAGGCCTAATGTGCTCTAGCCACTGTGCTTGTGGTTCGACTGCAAAACCGTGTCGTAAGAAGGTGAGTTCTTACAGTAACAGAATTTGTTTTGAGCGAAATGCACTACTTTTTTTACCTTAAAAGGACGCTTTACTTGTGTTTGTTCATCTCAAATGTACATAGGTATGTGAAAAGATTTTAATATTCATGATATAAAACTTTGTAGAAAGATGTGTAAGGAAGCCTTGCTTTTGAACGTGGAATTTATTTCTTTTGTGTGTGTTTGTCCTAGTCTGATACAGTTCACCGTCCAGCCCAGAGAAACACCAGAAATCAGTACCAGGCCAGTAATGACAGGCCCACTGAAGAGGAGGAGAGAATCAGGGAAAATCAAGATGTGAAGGTGAGTAGATCAGCTCTAAAACTGAGATTTATTCCCCTAACATGTAACACTATTTTACTGTTTAAACCTGCTTCTTTCCATAACTTATTTCAGGACTTTATTGAAACCTTGGATGGAAGATTGATTAAGAGGCTCTGCATCCGCAGTCTTCATCGGGGGGTAGGCTTCATGGATTTTATCCATGGTCTTTTGATCATGGAAGATGACCTAGATGATGACGATAATGCTGACAACAGCACTGGTGACACACCAACATCTTCGGCTCCCCAAGACACTCCAGTGAGTGGTGCTGATCCAGATCCACAAACACCTGATGGCAGTGCCTCCCCACCATGGTGCAAGTGCTCGAAGTGCAGGGTCATGCTGCAAGACAGAGAAAATAAGTGCTGTGGTCAGAGAAGGTGTGTGACTACCCATGCCAGATTTACAAAGTTGTGTTTGAACCCTGATGTCCTTCAGCTGGCTGTGCGAGATAGGGGTGGATTCAGGAATGACAGAGAGGACAACAGCGCCAGGTCCTTCCGAAAATCTGTGCTTGATGGCTATGGTCATCTTGGAAAGGGGAACAGGAAGGTGTGTCCTTCCTGTGAAGTGTTAAAAGTGCGTCAAAACTACCCTTCTCAAACTGGTGTGTATATGGGATTTAGGCCGGAGTAGTGATTTGTCTTTACTGTGGAAGTAAAACCAAATGATTTGATTAAATGTATGACTGGTCAATACAGAAGGAA
>OZ037993.1:23619190-23624190 GCA_964035705.1 Porites rus
CCAGTCAGCAATTCAGATACATGTATATGGTGAGAATTTATTCCCGTTGTCAAGTGTTTCCACAAAAAGGAAATGCACCTCAGTTTCCTGTGCCACTGTACAAGTTGACTTGTGACAGCCAGTTGGTTTCTTCATCGTATAATCCGAGCATTTTCAGTCATTTTGTCACATTATTTCTCCTAGTTTCTCAAGCGTCTGGTCACTCAGCAGCCATTCTTTTACCTCAATCTCCTTCATCGCTATTAAACTTGGAGTGGACATTCGCCAATATATTGACAAGATATTTGTGCACTGTGGATTTCCCAGTACCTTGAAGACATAATTTAAAGATTTTTTTTATGCTGCAAAGTGTCATTTCCAGTTTGCATGTAGGCTGATAAAAAATGGTATCTGATGCGCATGTGTGCGAGGTAAGAATTATTTGGCCAATCTCTAACCCAGTGCTTACGAGTCGTCAGTGACAAAATTAGACCAGCGACCTCGTGACTAATTCAGGTCAAAATCAAACAAAACTTGCCCTCAATTATCGTTAAGCTATAAATGAAATGTTTAGCAACTGCGTTTTACTGACAAACTTTGCTTTTGTCTGGGTGACGATACAAATTTCCATTGAAACTATTTACAAGGCAGGGATGGCACGAGGATTTTTTAATCTGGGTCCTGGGACCCACATGTCTGGTCAAATTGGGGGTTGTCCCTCATATACCGAGAGCTGAAATAGTTAATCATTACACAGTGGGTCCCAAAATCTTGGTGACCCTCCCCTAAGAAAATCTTTTTGATGTTGTTATGAGAAAGGGTGACTGGCAAATTACTGTCATACTGTTAACAAAGCTTTATTGTCTATTTTTTTTTGCTTGAACACATTAACAATACAATGTATTCTTAATTGTATTTACCCAACCTTATCACTACAATTAAAGTATTGACAACCCAACTTTAGACCAATGTCTTATTAATTTTTGAGAGAATGAGATAAACCAAGAGAGAATGAATTAGCTTGTACTCTCTTGGATAAACAGAATAGTATACCGTATGGCACGAAATTTTTGCGGGTTCTAATATTTGCGATTTTTCCAGCGATCTGCAAAAACAAGTTCCTGCAAATAAAAATTACCGCAAACATGTTTCCCACAAAAATTTACTCCAGAGTAAATATTCTCTGACTTAAATTCGCTACACAAAATACAATACTAAGAAATCGTGTCTGTTCAATCACAACTCGTCTTTTTCATTCAGAAACAACGAAATACTGGTTTATTGCTTGAAAATATGTATTTCTATTGCACGTATTCAATAAAAAACCAAAATATTATCAATGCTGGGTACTGGATACTTTCTAAGAATCGCAAAAATTAATTCCCAGCAAGAAAAGCCAATCTCTCCTAATCACAAAAATCAGTTCCCGCAAAACAAAAAATCGCCAACCCGCAAAAATTTTGTGCTACTCAGTAGTCAATGTCAAGCAGCCATTTGTCTAAAAACTGATTGTCTTCCTCCCTTTTCACGGTTCATTGTCATATTACAGGTACATGTAAGTGGGCACTCAACCAGCACAGTCAATCAAACAACAAACATGGCGGGAGCTCATTCAAGTTTCCCGGATGTGTAAATCGTCTCCAGTTCCCTTTGCGTAGTTAAATCCAATAAGGCAGCCACCATGTGAATTCACTTTGTTCGAAAATTTTTTACGTCACTCAAACAACAAAATCTATTCAAGATTCAAAGTAAGTGGAGTGAGTTCTTCAAGTCAACATCTTGTGTCTTGGGATGCATTAAAATTTTGATGATGCATTTTTTGCATTTTGTTTGCATAAAAATGCACGATTTCTGCGTTAACACAATCTCTGCAAGGTTTGCGTTATTTAGGTCATACAACTGATAATGCACGCAAAATTTGTCACTGAAGTTTTCTTTACATATGTGTCCTGTTATGCTGTGTTCTCTTCATTTACAAAGGGCTTCGCACTTTCATGTGATTGGCGAACAATGATAGTCCATGAAATATATTTCAAAATGATTGCAACGTGTGTACCAGCTACCTTTCTTTTCTTGCAAGAAAAGCAAAGTTCAGGTGCACAGAAGACTGAAGTCATGAAAACCACAGAATATTTCCAATGGAAAGTAACATCACCCCTGGCAACAGCAAAGTTTTGATGCGAAAACTTTTAATCTTTCCGTGTGTCATACTTAACTGATTATAGTGACTATAGTGTTTATTTTTAAACAAATGGTGGTTGTATAACTTTTGTGCTGGAGCATCAGAAGTTTCGTTTCAAGGATCGTTTATAAGGATAGGGGGATTTGTATTTGGGTGGATTTCGTATTGGAATATGCTTGATGATTAAGACTCGTGGGAAGTTTTGTAGCTAGGTTTTACCGTTAATAATTTGCTGTTTTCAAGAGTGACAATTCTAATTTCTATTGAAACTATGGAAAAAGGCTTGTGTTCTCAACTCATTGACCAGAATGTAGTGTTTTGCAACAATTTCCTGAGGTGGAGACTCTATTTCTAAAAAGGCTAAGCACGAGACTCCAAGCACCAAATGAAAATATATATACTGCTTGTTTTCTTAAGTGTCTTCATCTACTAGCTCAGTTAGATTAACTGTCACATTAACTTTAAAAATATCGGTCAAAAATGGCGGTCAAAATGGCGATCGGACGTTTGTGTTTTTGCTCTCGATACTTTTGGCCTTCTATTCTGTTCCTACTCTTGAACGTAACCAGCCCTGGTAATGAAGAGAAAGGTAAAACAATTCTCCACAGGCAGATGAGTTTCGGTTTCTGGTTTGCAAACGTATCATCGGATTTACGGCTCTTACTCCTTGACGGACATGTCTGTAAAGTCCGCCATTTTGGATTGTCCTTTCGTCGGAGAGGCTTCCTAGCGTCACGAGTACAGTATTACCCAAATTCTGATTCAAGATTTCAACTTACACGTGTTACTGTCAGCGGAGACATTGAATTTAATCCTGGCCCTACAAACTGCTCAGTTTGCAACAAAGTAATTGCCAGTAACCATCGAGCATTAAGTTGCGACCAATGCACGCTGTGGTGCCATATGAAGTGCGGTCAAGTGAAGCTCAGGGAGTACAAACGTCTCCAGCAAATGGATCAGTTCAACTGGATTTGCCCAGCATGTTTTTTAACCGCCTTACCTTTTGCTGATGCATCAATTTTGTCGGACGAAGGGGAATATTATGCACAGACACTGAACACGTCGAACTTGTCAAACACCAGTGCGAATTCCCTCCCAGAATTTATTAAATCAAGAAACGATGATGACCGAGAGATTCTTATAATGCATTTGAACATCAATGGAATCCAAAATAAATTTGAGGAGGTGAAACAACTTATGAAAGAATTCAAAGCACAAGTCTTCTTTCTTACAGAAACAAAAATTGACGCAACTTACCCTACTGCTCAGTTCAAAATCAGTGGCTATGACATCTACCGCAATGACCGTACCAAGGGTGGTGGTGGTATTATGGCATTTGTATCCTCGAGAACACCATCCAAGAAATTAGCACTTCACCGTAAATTTTCGACCATTGAACCGTTAATTGTTGAAGCCAAATTTGGAAAACATGATGTAGTAGTAGTGGGAATCTACAGACCCCCAAAATCTATCGGCGAGCAATATTACCTCAGGTTAGAGGAAGAACTAAACGACATCTGCACCTTTGCTTCACTTCAAAAGCAATTTGTTATAGTTCTTGGGGATCTTAATCTAGATCGACTGAGACCTGAACGAAGAGAGGGCAAGATATTGTTGGATTTGGAAGATATACATGGTTATTCTTGCCTCATTGATCAACCCACTAGAATAACAGACCACAGCCAAACCCTTCTGGATATCATTCTCACTAATAAGCCATATCTGTTTCAAGGGTGTGATGTCTTTAACCCAGAGCTGAGCGACCATGCACTGGTATACGGAATATTGAAAATCAAGGCTACTTATCATCCAAGTAAAATTATCACCTTTCGAAATCTTAAAAGTATCAATGAAGAAGAACTGAAATACGACCTACATATGGCACCATGGCATGTTGGAGATATTTTTGATTCGATCGAGGATAAGTATAGCTTCTGGGACAGTCTACTGAATTATGTCTTGGACGAACATGCGCCGTTTAAGAAACTAAGGGTACGAGCACAAGACGTCCCTTACATGACGAGTGAATGGAAGAGAGCTATTAGAAACAAAAGGAAGTTTTCAAAACAATTCAGTAAAAACAGAACACAGTTAAACCTGGAACTCAAGAACAAATGGCGCAATGAGACTACCAAATTAAGACGTAAATCAATCAAGTCCTACTGGCAAAAGGTGTGCAATAATCTGAACTCTAACCCTAAGCAATTCTATAACACATTTAATTCCTTCTTAAACCATAAAAAGGATGCATGTACTGGGAACAACATCACTCTTAATGTAAATGGTAAACTGGAAACAAATCAGGAAACTGTTGCGGAACACCTTGCTGACTATTTCTCCACAATGGCAGACAACGTTGGCGGTACAGACATCCTAAACTTAAGGGAAGAAAATTTTAGTGCACACGTTTGTGTACAAAACATAAAGGAAACGTTGAGTGGGTCTGACAGACCACCTTTCACTTTCTCCAGCGTACAGCCAGCAGAGTTAATCAAAGAAATGGAAAGTATGAACGCCAACAAGGCTTCGGGTCATGATGGCTTGCCTCCCAGGCTCTTAAAAATGATCTCAAAGGAAATTGCTCCATCATTATGTACGATTTTCAACACTTCCATAGAGACGGCAGCATGGCCGGAAACTTGGAAAAGGGGTACATGGACTCCTGTATTTAAAAAGGATGATAGACATGACACAAGCAATTATAGACCAATCACTGTTTTACCTGTTGTGGGTAAAATTTATGAAAAGTTATTGAGCAAACAAATTACAAATTTCATGGACCCCATCCTCAGTGATAACTTAACAGCATATAGGAAATCACACAGCTGCGAGACAACCC
>OZ037993.1:23626690-23639190 GCA_964035705.1 Porites rus
GGATGGTTAAGGTGGGATGCTGAGCAAGCTTGGAAGAGCCTTGCAACCCTAGCTGAAAAGAATCTGTCAGTCAACAAATGTTTTCCACCAGTGAACGTGAAAGGGATAGAAAGGTGTGGTAATCGTAATTTGTTGCAATGTTGTAATTTGTTGTACATGTGCCGGTTGTAATGTCCAGTCATAGTCTCATTTCCAGCATTTTTTAAATTGATCTTTTAGGTCTCCTTGAGCAGTTGTAGAGTAAGCCCTTGTTACAGTAGTAGCGTCGAAGTGCGTTTGGCGGTATACAGTGTACGCGGGCGTTTTACATAGCGTAAATCTTTCATTATGCACAAAAGAAATATAAGTTGTCATGAGTGACGTATATTGGCGCTATTGCTTTTGTTTGTTCTTATTCTTTCATAATTTAGAGGTGACACTTGCAGTTATTAAATGTATTGAATACTTTAATTGTTTTCATAAATAATTCCCAACTGGACGTCAGTTGATTTTAATTACGGTTGTGTTGTTGTTAACTGATAGCATGCTTAATGGAATTACTTCTTTGTGAATTATAATCGCGTTGGTGGTCTAGGAGGGAGAGGCTTTGAAACTTTGTTCAGGGGGGATGGAACCCGTCCCTATGACAAAAATGTCACTGTAGTAAATATCATAATAGCAGAAGTTTATTCTGAATCTGCAATATATGTGATCTGATAATTAAACAACGATGTTTTCCCAGCGATAACACAAATGATGAATAGCAAATGTTACAATCAGTAGAATCTATAACTATTTATTGATTAGGATCTGATGAAAAACCAAAGTTTGTAAAATAGATCGTGATTAATGTCACAGTTAATGTTAATGATATTTGTATAAGGAAGTTTCTGACATTTGACTTCCTAAAGTTCGAGTGAAGTTTCAGGCAGTCACCTACAAAGAGCCATGAAATCGAACCCTAAACTAAAATTGTGTAATTCTGTGTCATCTCCAATCTTCCTCGTCAATTTCGCCATTCAGTAACTTTTTAAACACGTCAGTGCTGTCTTGAATTGCTCGTTCTTCTTCTTGTGTCAAATTTCTTGATGGGTTGTGGATTGTGGTGCTTGCTTTTCTCGAGGAATGTTGCGTCTTGTAAAAAGATGCCTTCTCAGTGTTTAGCCACTCCACTATTGCCCTTTCTTCCTTATCTCCATGAAACATTGTAGGCGGGACCACACTGTCTCTGACTTAAAATATGTTGTTTCAAAGTTTCTCTTTATGTAAGCCAGATTGTAGAAATGTACTTGGCTGTCGCCATTGGAGAGTTCAATGTCCGTTGTGCGATAAATAAGGCTTGGTGATTGCTGATACTGAAGTTAAATTTGCTGAAACTGTTGTTTAGATACTTCATCAAAGGAGGTGTGTGTTTTCTGCAGATCGCGAAGAAAAGGTACTTGAAAGTGTTATCATGTTGCTACCCATTGGAAGATTGTTGAAAGTTAAAACCAAACAGTGAGCTCGTGGCGTCACTCAGAAATATACAAAAGTCTCCTAGGGCCTCGCCAAAAACGCCAATTACGCCAAAATAGTTAGTCTCCATGGGGCCTCTTTTGGCATCCAATTCAAATCGCTAGAGGCTGGCAATTTTTGGTCATTTTCGCCATTGCATGCATTTCTGAACATAAGTGTGTATGCAGAGATAAGGACTTTGACTTGGTCGCTTCCCACCGTTTATTTACATTCTCTGAGGTAGGACGTTGCGGGTTGAAGGGCTGGGACGCATTTGGTAATATTTTCAACAAGTTTCCAATGAAATAGCATTCATTTACTTTTTCGTATATTCAGACAGGAGATTACTGTAACTGTAGTTAGTTTCATGTGAGTAGTTTTGGAGGTCAACAGTATTTGAAGATGCAAAAGACGTGTACATGTCAGTATATATGCCAGCTCAGTAAGATATCTACTGGTCATGTTCATCATGGATGTATTATGTAAGCCTATCATGTACTGAGTTTCTCACAGCCAGATTCTTTGATACCTTCTACATCCAATGCATAATTTACTACAAATTACGTAGACAGCGTTTGAGAAGTATTATTCACTATTTATTTCATCGCAGACCCCCATAACAAGGTTTTATCAGCTTTTATTTACATTCAGTCAAACAATCTCGATGAAAAATTTTGGAGTAAACGAAATCGTAGACCAGAGAAGAGTATCTGTAACTACCTTGTGAAACTCTTTTGTACAATTGATACAATTTACGCAGAGTATACTGGATTATTTTTACAACTCTCTTGTGCTCTTGTGTTTCCTGCGGGGCGACACTTTGAAATGAGTCACACGCCGGGATTCGGCTGTTGATAATATAGTTTGACCACAATGCATGAGGGAAAGATGGAAATATCCTCCTTTTGTTACTTTATTATGTTACATTGACAGACTTGACAAGAAGTGTAGGAGATTAAAAGACCCAAAACAATAGCAAGGCTTAAATGTTGTTACGTGCATGCACTGAACCACAGCGCTATGAGAGAAAAAGATATTGGCATTAACTGAAATGATATCATATGTGCAAATTTAACCTGGTCTTTTTGGTCACGTGTTTTTATATTTTCCACATTCTGTTTCCCATCTTTTTTCTTCTTGTCTGCCTTGAACACAGCAGATTTTAAAATGTCTTGACCTTCCCCTCTCAAAGTCATAAACTCTTCAAGAGTGAAACTGCTGGAAGCCGAACTAGGAGATGGGCTAGATGCTGCATTTGCACATTGTATCGTGCACCACATGACCCACAGAATATAAAGCACTTGACACAATATTTCTCGCACCATAAACTGAACAAAACATCCTGAGAATAAAAGATTCTAAATGAGAAATGAGCATTGGTCCCTTGACACCAATTTGGATTTGGGGCTGGGGGGTGCTTAATCCAACCTCGGCTACCCCTGACACCGTTGCTACCCAATAGCAACATATATCTATATCACCATTTAGTACCACCACCCAATTCTACGTTACAAACTGACAGGGAACTACCGTAAAATTTAAATAATGGCGGCAGTTAATGTTCCCAACCCTTGAGAAACAAATATGGTGATCAAGTTGTGGGGAAATGGAATTGGGAATGAAGTACTCCAATAACAGGCCAGTGTCACTAACTCAATACTAGTGTAGCTTGGTAAGAGGGGAGGGGTCACAACCCCTTCACCACCTCCCCTTTTCTCATTAGGGGTGCACTTCACGACCCCCTAAGAGAGGTCCTACTCCTCTTAAGGGGCTGCAATCACAGCACCCTGCAAGAGGTCCTCACAACTCTTTTGGGCTGCCGCCCACAATACTCTAAAAGAGGTCCTCACTCCTCTCCAGGGCTGCTGGTCACAATACCCTGAGAGAGGTCCTTACTCCTCTTCAGGGCTGCGGGTCACAATACCCGGAAAGAGGTCCTTACTCAGGTTAGAGGGTTTAGCCTCGTGGTTACCATGGCAACCAATCCATTCTGTGAGTCTGTATGGGAGCACTTCATCCCTACAAATACACAGTGTATTGATGTGAAGTATATATGAACTAATTCATTTTTGAACTGCGGTTGTAGATGAAAGTGAAGAAAGATCATCGCAGTAAATTTTCCAATTTAAGCAATTGGAAAGAAGAAGCCTAAAAAAAATCGGGGCTTCAACGGGTTTTGAACCCGTGACCTCCGTGTTACCGGTGCGTTGCTCTACCAACTGAGCTATGAAGCCACACATTGGGAGCGAGGTCAAATTATTGAGTTCATATCTCCCGTGAGGAGTGAAATGATGTGAAGTGTATATGAAATAATTCATTTTTGAACTGCGGTTGTAGATGAAAGTAAAGAAGGATCATCGAAGTAAATTTACTGCAATGATCTTCAATTATTTGACCTCCCTCCCAATGTGTGGCATATAGCTCACAGCTCAGTTCCCCAAGCTTTCCGAACGACTCATGGAAAGCAACAGTGCCCTTTTGTCTGGGTTTCTTAGTTGTTGCCCTGTAATTTAAGAGAACATTGAATTTATCATCATGTTTAAAGCACAAGTTTATCGAACACCTCCTAGGATAACAACAAGGGAGAAAAACAAACCTTTGACCCGTCCATGTTTCTACAGTGTGCGATTCATCGACTATCAGTGCAGCAAGATTCTGGTGTAGAGGCGTGTTGCTCTTTTTGAGCCAACCGAGGAAAGGCTTCTCCAAAATTTCTTCGGCAGATCCAAAGATTAGCTGGTATTTGCCGTTCTCTACATCTTCTAAACTGGCGTCCGAAAGTGATGTGGCTGTTAAACCCATCGCAGTTGCTTCGGACAATTGATCGTGCACAATACTTTTTAGAGGGCAAACAACGATCACACATGCAGGTTTGCCTGTCAATATTTCTTTCACCCGCACCAACAACTGAAAGATGAGGCTTTTTCCAAAGCCTGTTGGAAGAACTGCTAATAAATCTTGCCTCGACAACAGCGTCGTGACCGCTTGCTTTTGTTTGGATTGTAATTTAAGCGATATTCCCAGTCCAGCGAGCGCCAAAAGAGCTTTCTCCAGGGCAGAATCGAAGTCTTCCAAATCCGCCATGTTTTAAAATTTCGGATGAATCAGACTAAAATACTCCTCGTAGGGCACCGTAAAAAATGTCCCCTTGATTGGCAGCTAGCAATCAAGCATCTGAAACCGCACCAATCAGAGTCCCCGTCGATCTGGTGTACGGGTTCGCCAAACGAACAATGGCTGCAGGCAGGCATATTTTTTTCCTCCCCTCCCCTCCCTCTCCCCTATTTTAAACCCATCTACCTCCCCCTTAAAAACACTTTTTGACTCGTCCCAACTCTCTGGTAGTATTAACGTCCAAGATGGCGGCACAACGTCATTCCTGAAAACAATTCATGGATCCCGCTCCAAAATACGCCTGCTTTGCAGGCTAACACTCATTGAAATAATGGAGACCATTTGTGAAAAGGTGTTCAAGAGAGCTTTCAAGTCAAATGGCTGCTAAAATTCTTAAGCATGAGCGAGCTGAAAAATTTCTTTTTTAAAATCTCACAGTAAAAAATTAGAAGCCTCTTCTTTTAACAACATTAAATGAGTAGGGCTTTACTCCCTGATTAAGCTGCATTTTTGCATGGGCCAGAATGCGTGTTATTTCAATAGGGCAAATCAAGGCTATTTTTTTAAATTCAGTTTTAAAAAAATTGCCTCTTAAATAGATAAACACGTAATGTTAAGCTGTTTATTGTTGTTCAACAAACGCCCTGAATTTGATTTTTTTTAACTCCATCCAAAATTCCCACGTGCACGAGCCAAGCTAAATCGTTGAAAATTCGCAGCATTTGCATATTACCACAGATCAAAACCTAACCTCAAATCACTGTCTTAAATTAAAAAGCCTAGGATTCAGTGTTTTGAAATACAACGTTCTGCTAACATAGCATAGAAGCGTCAGCAACATTTGCTCTCTAGGTTTCTAGGCTCGTTCCAAGTACATAATTTACTAGACTTGTTACATTAATGCACTGCAGGCTATGAAACATGGTCATGCATCATTCTTCTCTGAAGCAACCTTAATTGAAATAGGTGTATGCATAAACATTTTGCCCATTCAAACCTATTGATATATACTTATTAAATGCACTTACAGTAAATTGTTAATCATTAAGATTTTGGAGAATCTCAAACATGAAGGTCCTGTTTTTTATTAGAATACATGGATTGGACTTTTACATCATGTGTGTGATGAACATGACTGGGTTGGAGGCAGATGTGCGCATGATGAGTTAGAAGACGATACATTCTCATGGTTTGACCGCAGGGATAAAGACTTTGAAGCACTTCAAAATATTATTCTGGAACCTCAACTCCTTGCAAGTTTCAAATCTTATGTCAGATTCAGGTAAACTGAAGTGAAATGGACGGTGTTTGATGTAGAATCCAGTAATGGCAGTGATATATTAGGAAAGTAATGTTGATACATCCAATACAAGATGGAGTCTTCTTATCAATGTAACTGACAAAGAAATTGGTAAATATACGGTGAATGTTCAGCTAACGTAAGAAACTCGGATGAAGACCACTGGTTTTGTTCTGTGAAAATTGG
The DNA here is from genome assembly GCA_964035705.1 of Porites rus. Classification (NCBI taxonomy): domain Eukaryota; kingdom Metazoa; phylum Cnidaria; class Anthozoa; order Scleractinia; family Poritidae; genus Porites; species Porites rus. The sequence goes on from OZ037993.1 coordinate 23,632,764, forward strand.
AAATGTTGTTGACCCAAGGTGACAAGAAAATAGGAAATAACCATCTACAAAAGTAATTTTAATCAAATTATCTGGTTATCAGCTACATTTACATGTTGCTTTGGATTTATTTTATTGGAGAAATTAACAATCTTACCCTGGCATATGCATGAAAGAGATGTTCATACAGGTTTGTTACACTTATGTTGAACTTCTTTCTAAATAAATGATGCCATTCTACATTCAGTTCTTTTGGCTCATTCATTTAATTTGCAGCGATAAGCACATTCCTGTTGGTTCAAACATTTGGGACATTAATGACAATATCATCCTGAAGCAATGAAAATACAGGATATTTCGGAGACAGTTTAGTGATGTTACAGAATGTTAAAAAAACAAACAAACAAGAAAAAACGGATAATTTAAATGCACAGTTCTGCTCATGAAACGTCTTAATTTTGACAGCTTATGCATTGCCCATAACATACTAAAACCTATCAAAGTAATAATATATTGTAATTTCAAAGACTGACGGAACAATATTTAGTTACAAAGTATACAAGGCCCGGAAACAACTTGCAGCCGTAGACTGGAATTTTCATTGAACCAAGAGCCGGCGGCAGGGCTAAAGTGCAGGTCACAGGTTATAGACCATAGGTCAGGTCTCAGGCCAGGTTACAGGTCACAGGCCACAGGTTACAGGCCACAGGCCACAGGTCACAGGTCACACACAAAAAACAATAGGACACTGGACAAAACTGTTCTGGAGTGACGTTTTACTATACAAAAATAAAATAAGCCAAGGAACCTTGATGATATTTTTCTCCTTTAAACAATATTAAATTCCACACATGAAATAATATTTTCATGCTGATCATACGGCATATCCAAACTTCGTAAGGAAATCACAAAGGTGTGCAAAATCATGTGATTTGTACGAAAAACAAATCACATGTTTTTCACTGAAAACGAAGTGTTGTCGTGTTATTAGAATGTCATCTGCAAATAAACCATGCGGCCAAGATAACTTGGAGCGAGTCATTGAAATGCAGCACTGTAATCCTTTGATACATCAGCAGTTTACAGAGTCAAAGATTCAAGTTGTAATGGTGGAATGCTCCCACCTAAGGCCTACGAGGCAAATCCAAGAGAGGTTTTTCAAGCTGTTGTGCAACAGAACGTGAGAAAATGGCAAGCTCTTGGAAGAAGAGCCGAGAAATATGGTCCAGCAACTATTCGAGAGGCCCAAAAAGCAGTGTCTGAAGTTCTTAGCCGACTACACTTTAACAAAGCAGTATTTTGTGACTGGTACGAAGCACGAGCAACAGGCCGCCATCTTCAAAAGAGATGCAAGACCGATCTAGTGGCAAGAAGAGGTTAGGACGAAGACAGTCTGAAGAAAGTTGCCGTATTTCAGTGGTCAAATAAGTTTTAGACTGTCCTTACGTTTGTCTTCCGTTTTCCCGTCAAATGCTTTTCAAAACATCCACAAACACGTCATGCTATTCTTAATGCAACAACCCTTCGTTTTGAGATTCGTTTTTTCTAACAAATCACGTGATTTTGCTTACCTTTGCGATTTTGTTACCAACTTTGGTTACGCTGTAACGCAAGTCCTCCTTGCATGATCAACACAAGGCTGCTGCCTAACGGGCGCCCGGTCGCCAGAGGCGCCCAAGGTAAGAGCATGGGCGACCAAATTTCGGTACAAGGAGCCCGCGCGGGCGCCTGACTTAACACACGGCATTAGACTTAACCTCCTTGTACATTATATTCCTTTAGCTGGAGTAGGACTTTAAACAGTGGAACTGTTGATATGGTTAGCGATGATGCGATTAGGCAGTATAAAATTTCCACAAATAAACCGTAAATTATGTAAACCTAACGTGTTCAACTGTGAAGCTTTGTCGAAACGAACGAAGCCATCGTTTCCGAGTCCGGATGGCAGTTGAAGACTGGGTCTGAGATTTGACTTCCAAATATGGAATAGCAAAATTATGGGCTGTTTGTTGCCTATGTTGACATTCGTGCAGTTCATCGTTTGCTTGGGTTTTCGTCGATTTGATAACTTTTTTGTGGCGAGAATGGGAAGCTATCTTGCGTGCTATCGACTGGACGTGCTTGATGTTCGATTTCATGTACCAGTTTGCAACGTATCAGCATTTTCAAGAGACTTTAAAAAACAACACGCCAGAGAACGCAGTATGATATTTCATATTTGTAATGTGATGTCTTTACCTTGAATAAAGAAATTAAAGTAATGATCAACTTTGTGTTGGTTGTATTTCTGCCTTGCTGCACGTGCTTAGCGCCCTTTCCCGCTAAAATCGGCAAAGGTTCTGCTTTTCCCGCTAAAATCGGCAAAGGTTCTTCTTTTCTCGCTAAAATCGACAAAGGTTTCAGCAATTTGTCTTAAGCCCAGTGACTACAATGGAATTCTCGCAACAGGTAAGCAATGTTTATTTCTTACGACTCCGTATGTGAACATTTATATTAATATAGATAACGATTTGGAAACTGTCTCTTTCAAAACAATAAAATATATTTCCCGCTTTTAAAACACAACCGAAGATGCTGTGCCTTCATTTGACCTATATTCAATGCGGTTTTATTTAATCCGTAGTGACAACTTGACATTCTTGACCTTCTAAACGAAATAGCAGATCAGCTAGGTAGCTGTCTGTGATTGCCTCGCAAATTCATGCAAATTTTCTTTGACTAATGAAATTTGAACCGCGTTTGTTTTGAGATCAAAGATACTGTAAGCTTGATATTTCACTTATAATAAAAACGGCTTCTTTTCGCGTACAGTTTCTACAGCTTCGATACACTGATGTTGAGTTTGGTTCTGGAACATGCTCACAGAAAAGTGCAGAAAGTTTAAGACAGTAGCGCTTGAAATGTAACAAATATCATTTTCGTGACACGGCTATTTTTGTCGTGGAAGGAAATTTGATCGGGGCAGATTTTGATCACGTGCTAGGTAACCAGTTCTGACGGCTCAGATGGAGAATCTCTCTTTTCCATAACCAAACCAGGAATTTACCTTCAAGATGACCATGCAACGATGAATGTCTTGTTTATTCATTCTCATCTTAGTTGAACATTAATTATAAGGAAATTTGGCAAAGTTAAATTTTGTTGCGGGAAAATACTCGGTTATAAGACGCACCCCGAGTTTTGAGAAAATTTTTATCGAGCAAGCACAAATTTTCGTAAACAAAGGTGCGTCTTATAAGTGAATAAATACGGTACTTCGGTTATCAATTGTTTTCTTCTGATACTGACTTGTAATTGGGCTATATTTTTATTCGCTTACAAATACAAAATCTTTCGGGGTTTGGCCGCGGGAATCTTTATTCCTTTAGTGACAGATATAAGATATTTTAAAATGAAATGCCACTTGATATCTTTATAGTAACGCTACACTGTGTATAACTGGTCTAGCCTCATTGAGGCCAAGGTCCTCAATAAAATATAACAAGTTTTGAACAGTTCACAGAGTGGGCCGGTTTTCTTTATATTTCAGGTTGCTGACTTAAAAACTTTGAAAGAAGCCCTGATTAGCAATAACCAAGATTTGTGTTGCAAGTTAAGGGACAAATATTCGCGAAAATTAAACCTTAACCAGTCCTTCCCGAGATCTGATAAGCTAAAACAAGACCAACTGGCACAGTCCCTTATTCCGTGTGATGCACCAACTGGCCTTATTGCTCATGAAGTCGCTGGGGATGGAAATTGCCTGTACCACGCCATTTCTCTGGCCCTTGTGGGTACAACAGAATACTCTACTTGTCTTCGTATTCTGACAGCCATTGAGCTGTTTGAAAATACTGCCTACTATGGAAACCATCCGCGATTCCGGGAAGCTCTTCAATGTGGGTGTCCCTTTGGAGAAGTCACCGTTTTCACGCTCGCACTGAAAGAAAATGGAATAGCAGAGTGGGAGCACAGTGGCAACCGTGAGTCTGCTATCCAGAGTGAGGCAATTGGGGGATGTCAGCTAGGTGAATGGTCGTCGCTGATGCACATCATGGCACTTTCCACAGTGATTTCCAGGCCTGTCTTTACAATCTATCCAAGTTGTGCAGAAGCTATTCGCCCCCTCTTACATGGCTTAGTGAAACCACGTATTAACAGGCCAGACGTGTTTTCCAATAATGATTGCTTTCATATTCTGTGGTCAAGGGATGGTGGATTAGACAGCCGCCCAAATGCTATTTATGTTCCTAACCACTTTGTCCCCCTTTTTAAAAAGGAATATGCCGATCATGCAGTCAAAACTGCTAAAGACTACCGCAAAGTTGCTGACCAGTCCACTAAAAAAGCATCCCCCCCGAAAAGGTCGTTTAGTTTGGAAGACTTTTGGTTTCCAACAGAATGTAAAAAGAAAAAGAGAAATGAAGCAGGCATAAACAATAAAAGAATGAAAATGGGGGATGATGGGAAGACAGAAAAGAAGACAGAGGACAAAATAAAGATGAAGGAAAAAATGCTGGTGGAGGAAGAATTAAAGATTCAGGATGACATGAAGATGGAAAAGGAATTGAAGATGCAGGATGAAACGAAGATGACAGATGAATTTAAGATGCAGGACGAAACAGATATGGAAGATGAGAGAAAAATGGAGGATGAGAGGAAAATGAAGGATGATCAGGGGAAGATGGATGCAAGAAAAATGGCTGCAGAAAAGAACATGGAGGGTGAAAGAAAGGTAAAGAGTGCAATGACGATGGATGATAAAAGGAAGATTGAGGTGAATAGGAAGATAGAAGAAGATGGAAAGGATGAATCGGATAGGACAAGGGAAAATCACGCTAATGCTATGGACAAACGTAAGGAATATGAACAAAAACGGACAAGGTCATTTCAGTGGAAGTGGCTTCAAGCCCATTCTTGGTTGCGTATAAACCTTGTAAGAAAAGGCACAATGCAGCCATTCATTACTAACACACCCTACCCAAATTCACAACCTGTTGGAACAGCAGTGAAATCAATGTACTGTGGTGTTTGCTCGAAGCACCCTTCTTTAGCATCAAAGGACAGTGAAATAGCTAAGAGAAGTGGGTCAAGCAACTTCAAAAACGAAACATTAAAAAAACATGAAACAAGCCAGAACCATAAAAAATGTATTGCTGCGGACAAAGCCATAAATGATCCGAAAAAAACTGAAATGTACAAGTGCTGTAAGCAGTTATACGAAAAAGAAGACGAAAAAATGGAGAAGAAATTTAAAACAGCCTTCTACATTTCAGCATTAGAACGGCCATTAGATGACTATGAAAGTCTCTGTGCGCTTCAAAAGTTAAATGGGGTGGAGCTGGGTGAAACTTACTTAACACGATCTGCATGTACTGAATTCATTGAGCACATAAGCTCTGTTATGAAGGAGGATCTCGCAGACAAATTGAAGGAATGTAACTTTTTCTCCCTAATGATTGATGGAAGTACAGATCATGGTGTCATTGAGGAAGCCATTATGTATGTGCGCTACTTGGAAAAGTCAGTTGGAAGACCGGTCACTGCATATCTTGGAATCGAAGAACCTAAGGCTGGAACTGGAAGAGGTTATTTAGATGCGGTTGATTCCTGTTTCCAAAGAGTAACCAACATGAATTCAGTCACCTGGAAGGAGAAAATTACAGGCCTGGGAACTGATGGCTGTGCGGCAATGACAGGTGAGAAGAACGGAGTGGTTGGTTTATTGAGGCAAGAAAATAGAGAATTTATGGGATTCTGGTGCGGAGCACACAAGCTTGAATTGGCAGTTGTCAAGTGCCTAGAAAAATACCCAGATTTTGTGAAAGTACGTGATGTCCTTCGCAGTTTATACCAGGAATATCACTACAGCGCCAAGGCCCTCAGGGAATTAAGAGAGTTAGCTGAAGCACTAGATAACCAGATCTCTAAGCCTACTAATGTGTTTGGAGCTAGATGGTTGCCACATCTTCAAACCGCACTCCAGGTACTGTTTCGGGGATATAAAACTCTCATGTTGCATTGCCAGAACACAAGAGAGATGCGTGTAGGATCAAGTGGTAGACAGGGGCGAGCATCATTTTCGGTCAAGTTCTTAACCTCATTCAGAGGGTTGCTCTTTACCAGTTTTCTGTGGGACATTGCGGAGGAAGCAGCTCATTTAAGTAAGGTTTTTCAAGCTGAGTTTCTTACAGTTACAACCGCAGCGGCAGCAGTTCGAAAATTTGAATTACAGTGTCTTAATATGAAGTCGTTAAATGGTCCAAGACTTGAGGCGTTTTTGAAAGAAGCAGGGGATGGCAGTGTGTTCAGAGAAATTGAGATCAAAAGGGAAGACAATGATATTGAACAATTTGAGAAGATCAGAAAGTCTGTTTTGGATGAAATTGGACAGAGCATGGGGGAGCGATTCCATTACCTCTTTAACGACCCAGTTGTAAAGGCTTCTTCAGTTTTAGATCCAGACACG
>OZ037993.1:23644190-23649190 GCA_964035705.1 Porites rus
GTATACTGTTTTTACTGATGAGGCAATGTCATATCGAGTCATTAACTGGGCAACTGAGATTATAGAAGTGGACAATGAACTCTTAGTTTTGAACATGGAACAAATTGATTGACTGAATGACATTGGAAAGATGGGCATTTTATTACAGCATTTAAGAATAGCTTAATCAAGTTTATCTCATTCTGCTTGTATCACCGAGATTGTTATATTCAATAAACGGATTCATAAGGACACAAAAGTGGTGATGAGGAAAACGAACCAAACTTCCACAGGCAAATCACATATTAAACAACCAAGGTTTTAAATACAGGCATCATAAGCAACTGTTCCACAATCAAGTGCAGCAGAAGGTGTGACCGCCATCACAATATTCATTACCATTCCTTCCAGCAGTTTACCACCTTTTCAACCATTCGATCTACTCAGCGTAGAACAAGCCTAGGTAGCAAAAGTGGTGTAGACGCTTCAAAAAATCTTTCAACTAATTTGCGCGAGTTTGACCCCACGGTTTGCAGTGGCCTACTCCTCAAGTATGTTGCTGAGGCCACAAATAACATCTTTGATACTTTGTCTGATACAGTATCATTCTTGACACTGCAAGCTTCAAATGTGACCGTTTTGTCAAGTATGTTTATAGTGACATAGACCATCCAGCCAAGTGGTCTTTTCTTCTTGACCTCCATCATTATATGAGGTTAGAGCTTGAGTCGTGTTACCATTGATTTTCTTTAACCTCCCAAGTGAACAGTGTTGTCTTGCTTTCCTAACCTATTGATTTAGTTGCGTTCTTGACTGCCTCCTCTGTTGGTGGGCAAGATTGGACACCTCTACCATTTTGGCAGACTGGTTTCCCCTCAATACGGTAGTGATGTTGTTTCTGACTTCTTAGCAGTTTGTTCTTGGGGCATTGCACTGCCCCCCCTAGGCCGCCAAAATAAAATAAAAAAACAGGGTGCCCTTTCATTGCTCTGACAACAACAGCAACCAGTCATACCCGTGCAGTAATATTTTAATCTCTTGCATTTGACAATCTGCATATAATTCTTGAAAGTCAAAACTAAGAAAACACTTTTGATGTAGTTACCTACATAAATAAAAAATGCCAAATTGTCCAACTACCTTTCCTGGTTGGCCAGTGAAGTTTCTGAAATAGTACAGGGGAAACTTGAACAATTACCTACTGCCAGACAATCAACCAATGTGCCCTAGTGTACACTACTACAAAGATCCCTAGCACTCACCTTTACCAATGAGCATATTCTAGAGTCTTTCCAGAGCAATAAGGGGGTGTGTAAGAATTCGAACAACTATCGCATTTAGGATGGGAGTTGGTGCAACCAAGTGCACCAAACTATGCAGTTTGGCCCTGCAACGAACGTTAAGGCCTACATGCAAGAAAAGGGAAGAGCTGGCACAGATAAAAAACAAACCAAGCCTGCTCCAAAAGTAATGTGGAGGTGGTGGAGGAAAAGTAAGAAATTGTTCTGCATGCAGTAAAGAGTTACTTTGCTTTCGTCCACATTAATATGACAATTTGTGTGCTAGGAACCAGTGAACCGAAACCAAAACAATAAGTCGTCTACAATGGACAAACAGGACGGCTTATTCCTTTTAAACCAAGAATTATCCAAGGAATGGCTTCTTTCAGTTTCTAGTCAGCAATTCATCGATCTCAAAAGAACTTCAAAACCTGTCAAACTGGTTAAACCACTTAAAGTTGTACCTGACCTTATCTCAGGACACTTTCCATTTGTCAGAACGGGCTGGCCAGACCACTCACCAAATGAAATCGCCTTTTTCAAAGGGTTGTTACTGCAAAAACCATCTCCTTCCTGTACACTATTTAGCATTTGACTGATTTGGCTGGAAAGTTTTGATTAATAGTGAAATTTTCATTATGACAGGTAGGGCCTGGCCAGTCACTTCTGACAAATGGAAATTAATGAGAGTCCACTGCATTTTACTCACGAGATGAAGACAAAAGGCTATGATGTTATCGACATTAATTATTCCACACAAAAGTTTATATTAACTCTGCACAAAAGGGGTTAATTTCATCCCTACTATGCTACTCACCGGCGAGAGTGTTTTGCATTGCGCACAATTTAGAGTGTACAGCACAATTTAGAGTGAACAGAAGTGCTTACTATCTCTCTTGAGAACATTGTTAGGTATGAATAGGACAGATACGACAACAATTTATGAGACGAACTAAAAGAGAATGCCACACCAGGTTTTTAGAATCAGTCAAAACGTATTTCTCTTAGTTATTGATTACATTGTTTAGTTCAGTTGTCATTGGGATCATTAGTGCCTTTACAAGCAGCCACTCCTTATGAATTTCAACCACCTGACACCAAACATTTTACTCGAGGCTGTCTTTTTTCATGTTGTTATTCATTAGGTTTATAGGTATATCTACGTTAAACTTGTACTTGCACTTTTGTATCACTTATTTAAAATGTTCTGACTCCGTTTACTTTGTTAATTTTCTGCCCAGCATATTTTGTCAGCGCTTATAATATATCATAAATCTAGCTATTCTTTGAGCTCTGTATCTTTATTTTTCGCATATATCCCATATATTTTCCTGCTGTTGTTGCAACTTTTATTGGTATATATGATAAACTCGATTGCTGGTGACTCCCTCCATTTATCATTGTTTTTTTGTCCCGTCATAACAGAAGTATTTTCTATTCGGCTGAGCATAGCGAAAGAGAATAGAACTTCAGTGTACAGAACTAATTAGTCTACACAGTACAGATTAAACCAAGAGTTTAAAAACTTGTGTGAGACTTCTCTTCAACAGTGGATACAACATGTATATCCAAATCAGGGGCTAGACTCGATCGGTTCAGCACAGCAAATGGTCAGTGATAAATGCGATTTTGTCTTGAAAACAATGCAATCGACCAAAAAACAGTTAAATGACTTGAATGATTGGTACAAATCCCAAGAACCATTTTCAAAACTTAGTGTTCGATGAAGAAGTAGCCTTAGACCTAATCCAGCAGTACTCGAGTTCTTAAAATCTCCGAAATTCCAGTTTTTTCATTGGGTTCTCCTACCGAGTTACACAAGTTTTAGGCCAGGTTGTCAGCTTCACAGTTGTCACGGGAAGGCATTTTAATCGCCCACCAATTGCCTGATACCAAGAGCAAGAAGGACAGTTTATTATTAAATTATTTCATAGAGGAAGTCAAGTCAAGTGAAGTTTATTGTATACAACACGCTTAGCTATTGAGAAGAAACTTCACTGGCTACTTTGCAGGTACTATATATTAAAAAAAAAAATTAAAAAATGAATAGATAACTATAACTGAGGTACGTACAAAATAACTAATTGACAAGATAAAATGTAAAAATTATTTACATAACACTAGAAAATTTCACAAATAAGATAAAGCTAAAACTATTAACAAGTATGAAAAAGACTGGTAGTAGAGTAGTGGGTTAGTTTAGTGAACCTGACGAGTCCAGTTTTCTAATACTATTTCTAAAAGCCCTGAAAGATCGTATAGATCTATATAAATCAGGTATTGAATTCGACAGTTTTGGCACTGTAAACTGCCACGATTTAAGGTCGCATGTTGAAGAGTTTCCCCTACCACATTCAAGAAAGCAAGGATGTACATAGACTTGCTACAAGTCAACCTCTCGTAAGTTATAAGTTGTGAGTGAGCAAAGCTATCTTCAAAGAGGTTGTGCAGTGACCGAGCAAGGAACAAAGTCGTGAAATCAACTGGTTTCGCCTGAATGGATTTGAGTCATATTAAAAAATTCATGAGGGAAAGTGATCAACATATGCTATCTTGGGAGTGGCATCAAACATCAAACAGATGCTGTTGTCTTCACCACAACAAACAAACTATGGGCAGTCAACAAAAGGAGGTGACGGGTTCTGCTCCCACAATGTCATTTTCTATAGTGACCCCAAAACGGACGAACTCTGTCACGGAGTTTCTGTGAATTTGAATGGGAAACTGGAAACCAGAAGGCCTGACTTGAAACCTAAAGGCATGGCTACTCAGAAGAAACTGCGACTTTGGAAAATCATTGTCAAAGAGAACATTGGACATACCCGTTTAATATTTTGTAGTGAAAACAAAGATTTACAATTAAAACTTTAAGTATTTGCATCCTTGGCAACAAACTCGATTTGTTTAGTGTGGAGAGCATATTGACAACGCAGACAAGCGAAGAAGGCTTTATGACAGTGGTGTGAAGACACTCTTGGTTCAAGAGACTCTTGTGTGCTAAATTTTTTTTACTTTTCCGACATTATTTGCCATAATTGTTGTTAAAAGAACATTACACCTCTAAAAAAACTTGATCTTACTCACAAAAGTATATTGGTACCAAAGTATACTTGACAAGAGAGCGGGATGAAACTGTAACTAAGCGAGGTTGGAGAAATGAAATAGTCAAGCGCAACTGATGGCTTTGCAAAGACTGCAAAGAGAAGAGTCTTGTATTTTCTAGAGCGATAAACGATCCTAATAATCCCGCCAAAACCGCTATGAACAAGCTGGGCTCAGGATGACAAAACATTGCAGGAAACCATCACATTCGTGGACAAAAGAAAACCGCTCTTAGTTATTCAGAGGAGGCATTTGGAGGGGGTATTAAACAACCCAAGACCCTTATTTAGCCACAATGAAGGGCCTTACAAGAGGTCAAAGAAAATGCTACTCACATTAGATGGCAAATCATGTCTATAGAGAGACCAGAAAGAATAACCACAGAAAATCAATAACAAAGACAAAACGCGTGTTGCGACCTCTCAGTATGAAATAAGCAGCAAAAATCACATTTGCTCAATCCAAACGTAAACCGTCCACAGCATAATATAACTGGAGGAGAAAACATTCCAGCAGCTTTATGGCACGAGGTGTTGCACGTGTCTTGCCTACCCAGCCCCTTTTTATCAGAAGATATACTTGAAGGTCTCTCAGCATTCTCTACTCCCACAGCAAATCCCTCGAATACAAACGAGGCAA
>OZ037993.1:23656690-23659190 GCA_964035705.1 Porites rus
ACTTCTGAATAGATGGTAGAGTTGGGCGTGATAAGAAGACTGATTGGCCCAAGGAAAAGACATGTCACCATTACCCTTGATGTAGCAAGAGATAAAAGGATGTCCTATCGATGGTGATCTAGAACAACTTTTGGATGAAACCCGTGACAAGCAACATCAGCTGCAGCAGCACCTAACTGAGTATCAAAACCTTCACCTACAGCTGGAGGATGCCACTCAAACTGCAGGAAAACAGAATAAATTAGGTTATGAGAGATTATGAAGCATACACTAATCTGGTGTTTGACGCAGAGCAACTCCTTGTAGGATTGAGCTCAAAAATGGAAATGATAAAGGATCGAATGGAATGTAAATTCAAATGAGGCACCATTTAAGTGAACTAAGAACTGCAACAGATGATGGAGATAGAACAACAAAAGGAAGTAAGTCTAGACATGATACGAAAAATTCGAATCAAACTGCTCCAACCGAATTCCACTTGTGTAGTATGCAGAGGCATTGCAGATTCTGATGAACACAGAAAACGTCTAGGCTACGAATCGAAACATCTCCAAATGTGGGAAAGGCCATTTACACGGATGGACAGCAACATTTTTCAAGAGTTCCGGGAAGCGCTCAGAACCTATCTCTTCAAAATCACCAACAACCTAGTAAACAAACCTTTGCATGCAGCTTTAACTTTCTCTATGCCCCAGCCATCTGCCCACATTGATTTTGTGGTTTGATTTACCTCCAACCCCAGCGGTTTTCTGTTACCACCTTTACAGACTCAAAGATATCCTGCTCGGTTTCCCTGCTCAGTATATCTCAGTTAGCTTTGTGGTTTTAACTTTGAAAGCTTATTTAGATGCTTCGGGTTATACGACTCTGTCACAAACAGTAAAGGTTTATCCATCCTGGTCACAACCCTTGCTCATCGGCGATTCATCAGCAGTTTTCTATCACGAACACCAAGCCTTAGGGAACGAATGATCCCACAGAACAAATTGAGCAATGGCTTTGTGCTGAAAAAGCTATACTTTACAAAAATAGCAGGTTGTTGTCCTGCCTCAATTTGACTGAGCGATGCTGTGATAACGTATAAAGGGATCGGAGATCAGGACGGGGAGTACCTTGGAGTAGATTTCTGGGAATTATTGGGCAAATTAAAAAAGTTCTTGAACACAAATTAAAGGAGCTCAAAGGCAACGAAGACGATTATCCTCCAGACATAGAAACTTCTTTGGGGACATTTGATTTCATAATGGATGCATTGAAAAGCCTATCTGAGGAATACACTGAGGCAGTGATAGACAATCTGTGCGACTATCAAAGAGAAATAGATTCCAATGTGGTGATTGCCCATGAATCTGTTTGCTCCTCTGCTGGGTCCTCAAGATGTTATTGACCTTAATTCCTGCCATGCATCATCATCAGAGTTATATGGTAAAGAACCATCAAAGTTAAGCATTTTTTAGTAGGCGCAGGAACATAAAGTAAAATTAGTTCACATCATTAATAAAGTTTGATTCGTCAGGTGTCTTTTCTTCTAGTTTTCTGGTGCTGCATTAAGTCTTTTCATAATTTGCCCATCACACCAAGTAGTGAATAAAATAGACTCTTTATTCTCAAGGGAAGGAAACAAAAAGAGTATAAAACAAGAAACAGCGACACAATCAAGAAACAAAACGAGTATGTAAATCATTAACGAATTAATTGTGACTAAGAAAGAAAATACTTTCTTGAGTCTTCAAACGATTGGAAATTCTTGAATTTTGCAAATGTAACTGGCTTGTAAGAATAAACATATTCCACCAATAATTAGGAAGTACACCATTTTCAAAAAATACCAATTTAAATAGGATTGCACCTAAGATGAGCATAAGTTACTGCATATTATTTACAGTGACATTAATGTGCATAGCACTGTATATATAGCATAGCATTTTTAATCTGTATGTAGACCTTGTTACTGTGTCATGCACTTTATGAAAGGAACTAAGGTTAGCCTCTTGAAATCTCCTCTTATGGATTAAATATGACTTGAGACAACCAGCCCTTGGAGAGTGCCACACCCATCGCATCAGATGTGTCCTATTTACTTGAGCCCTGCCACTGGTGACAATGAGTCAACCTGGTAACTTGATGATACCCCTTGAATGGTTTTTCATATCACATTACCCAAGGGAGGGGCATTTGGTGTAGGTCTTATGAGCAAACGCAAAAGATGAGGGTTTTATTGTATTTTCGTATTCGCTCCGTGCTTGCTTGTAATGCTATGTTTTTATTGCTTTCTTACAGTTTTCGTTACTGCATTATCGCATCATATCATCACATTACGGCTTCGCTCACAGCTTCTGAATCAGCTATTTGTAAGGAAGGTCAGTGGTATGAATCAAGAGTGCGTGTAAATAAATTTCTGCGGATACTTCGAGTAAACTGAGTTGTTGTTTGTACGTTTACGGCTCGTTAAAAGGTCAGTGTGGCAGTTCCGCTGCCACAAAAACGTTTGATATATATA
>OZ037993.1:23664190-23751690 GCA_964035705.1 Porites rus
CATAAACGCAAACCCCAGAGGACAGAGTTCATTTATAATGTTCGCCGTCTGTTGATTATTCAAGTCTAGCCAAGTTTCTGTTATCGCCAACAGGTCTATTTGATTCTCAACCACATAGTCTTTCAAAAACATAGCCTTACTTTGTAGTTGTGTAGTGAACGTTTCACGTTTGGAGATCTTATTTTATAATGGAAGAAGTCCCAAATTTTCAGCTTTTTCTAGTCAAAACTGGGACTGCTTGCGGTTGCAGAGAGGGATGGCGGGAACATACAAGGCAGTCATTTGAAATAAAAACTGATGACGATGGGGCCTGTTACGTCGCTGAAAAATTGCTCAACAAACTAAAAATTACCAAAAAGACGCTAAACAGTCTGAGCAGTCATACTGGGATGTTCGTAAGTACAAAACTTTGACTGCACTTGATCCAGTGGCTGCATTTAAATTTTACCTCAGCGAGACTCATCCTGGCTGCAAGGCACTGATTCATACTCCAAAAAAGCAACCACCAAGAATATAACCTTTGCAAGTGCCCCACACTGGAACAGAAATTAGCCTAATACCATGAGCAGAGTTATCAGATCGGTACACGAATCACTGCATTTGTACAGTGCATCAACTGTGACTCTTTGTTCCAGCGCAGTATACACGCAAGGAAAATCTGTGCAATCACAAAGCACAAAGATGAACGCAGCCTTTCCCACTACATCAGCGAGACAACAAGTGCACAAAAAAGGGGTGTTCATAGATTTTAAGTGACACCTTTCAGCCACAACTCACTGGTCAGTAAGAAGCTTCAGGAATCACAAGGCAAAATCTCGCTGCCTGGTCAGCCAGTCCTAGCTTAAACTTAAACCCACAGTCTCATGTCCAAAACCATTTTATTTCCTTGGCACAGCCGTTCCAAAATTGCACCCAAAATATTCAGATTGGAACAATGAATATTCATCACAGAAAATATGAAGAACCGTTGCCATCAACCTGCTAATGCTGTCAAATAACCAAAGAGATGATGGCAAGTAAAACCTTTAATGAAAGACAGTACGAGTCCATAGCCTGTGAACGGCAAGGCCATTAATTTTTAAATATAAACTGTCTTTTGCTAATCACTGTTACCAATCTTTTTGAAACTAGAATATATTTGACTTTTATTGGAAACAAAAACGAATTTTATTGGCTCTTGTTTAGCTGATCATATTGTAGCAACAACTTTCCATACCATAGTTACAAGCTAAATCTCTGTTAAACATTCTTTCTTGTGAAATGAACTTGTACAATTTGTGTATTGATAATAATGATAATCACATGACTTTTGGAGGGCATATAGTTTGTGTCCCTCGTTGCATCATTTGTGCCTAAGCAGAGCGAAAAAAAAATAACCTAAAGATAACTTACTTATCTCCTAGCAGATTAGTGTAGGTGTGTAGGTTGCATGCGCAATGCATGATTTCCAAGAGCAATGTCAAACTGTGTCCTATAGCTATTTTCTTTAAAACCACGTACATGTATAATAAAAAAAATTATTCGATTTTCCTTTTTGTGATATCCAGAAGAGTCAAGACTTTGATTATCCTGGATATCGCCTCAGGGTTCCTGTCTAGGCCCACCCCACCCTGTTTACGCTGTATATGAGTAAGTCAGACCAGCAACCTAAAAGGTGGTGCGGGTGTCAAATGCCTGCTGTATGAAGCACACAAACCCCGTAACTATGATCCTGTACTTGAAAATACTTTCAAATCTGAATTTTCTACCTTTGACCCTAATATAGGTTTTGCTTAGATGAGTGAAGGAACTTCGAGTATTGAGCTCACAAGCTCTAAATTTGGGAAATGCCCTGTTGGCTCCAATTCAAGCTATCAGATGTCAATCACTGAGTCAAACTTTTCTACAGCAGCCAATTTGAACTCAAGGCCAAGAAAGAACTCTCCAGTAAAAGGCCCAGGAACTTAATCATTACCCTAGATTTCCCTTGAGTAATGATAATGACATGGTTGAACCAAGAGAGCTGAGTGACACTAAAGAGGCATTAATCAACCATTTAACTGTTGATGAGGGCAGAATACATTCAGTTGAAAGTGCTACCAGGGAACAAGCAGGATGTGATGAATGGAAGACACAATGCACATACCACTTCACAGCTTCCAAATTCCAGCTTATCACAAGGCGACAAAGAAATCAACAAAGTTTTGCTCAATCACTCATGCATCTAAAGCCCTTTTCATCAAAGTATGCAACACATGACTAAGATATGAAACCTGTATGTTCAACAGCAAAACTCCCATTGCAAATCTCAAAAGTGGATTTGTGGTTTCAAAAAGTTATCCTGTGCTTGAGGCATCGCCAGATGCCAAAGTTGTCTTTTGATGTTCACTTTCCTTTGGGTAAAATGCCCTCACACAATATTCTATGTGACATTCCTGGAGGCAAGCTCTGACCCCACCTTTTTCATGGAAAAGTCAGTGATACAGAGTGTAAACTAAAGACGGACCATCCATATTACGCCCAAGTTCAAGGACAACTGGAGCCAAGTGGTGTGATTTCATTGTGTATACTGGAAAGGGGATTTACATTCAGAGAATACCAGTTGATGCAACCAATTGGTAGAACCTTCAGTATGAATTCTTGGAACATTTTTTTGAAATTTGCAGCAGCCGACTTTCAAACTTCAGCGGAAAATCATCTAGTATGTAATAAACATTTCTTCAAAGTGTTACGTTTCAATTCTGTACCTGGTGTTAAAATGCATTATTTTTAACCTGTTTACATTTACTAGTGCACGAACAAACTAAAATATTTTATGACAAAACTTACAAAAATTATTACCAGTTAAAATTTTTGTGATAATATAACAATTCTCCCCACCAGGTTTATATGGGATGAATAGGAGGACCATAAAAGAGAATTGGTCTGTTCACAATCCACATTGAGACTTCAAGGTTAATGTGAGGTTATTCCAAGGTACCGTGACACATTTACAAAAATAAATGTCACCAGTCATTAAAATTTGTTGGAACATAATACCGGTAGCTTCAATTTTTTGGGCAGGATGATTAGCACATTATTTTTTGGTTTAGCTTACAGTAATAAATTGAAATAATCTGGTTTGAGCATTGCATAATATTGAACACAGAGACCACATTTGGTTTACAAGGCCAGGCTGGTGGAGGGGTATAACCCCATCCCAAATCTGGAAAATTTTTATCTTGTTGATTCCACGTTCTAGGTGTATGCCAACACTGGCAATTTCTTGAGTCTTTACAACATCCTCAGTGGGCATTTGTCTAGAGCTTCCTATCAAAGGGGGAATGTTCAAGGAAACTACCAGTGGTAACAGATCTTGAAAGGTGAACACTTTGTCTACCATGACTGAGTCATTGTCTTTAAAAGGCAAATCAAGGAAACCACTTCTCGCAACTTTCACATCCAGCTGAGATAAAAACACAAGCTCCACCCTTCAAAGAAGGGATGTGGTCATTGCCGCCCATTTACACGTACAAAGCATTGCTCAAGATGAATCATTTTAAATTGCCAATTTATTGAACTAGACGGAACTTTTATTTGATTTAAAAATGCAGCAAGTTCCATTGTTGACGTGATTTCACTTCATTTCAATTACATATTTCGAGACATATCTCTCCTTTGGAGATATATGGGGGGAGTGTCTCGGAATTTTGTGTACCACAATTACGAAATAGGAGAACGTATTATTGACTGACATTTTTTAAGGTGTGTTGTCAATTAGCGTTTACATTAGAGAGCACAGAAAAGTATATCAAGCTAATCTACATATGATTCATATATACATTCACCAGCAAGAATAAAGATGTTGCAATTCAGTTGATCTTCTTTATTTTTCCAATTTAACTTCCTTTATGACATTGTCAACAGGACGTAATAATAAGTTGAAGGGGGTGGCAGTTGAAAAGGCTATGAATCCAGGCAGGCAGTTTTTCTTTTTCTCTCAGCTTTGCTGCTCAGTAGTGCTCACGACAAAACCGCCTTGCTACTCAGGCTAGTCATTGAAGAGTCATAATATTTTAAACTGTACTACCGAAAATAATTGATTTTGAAGTGCCTCAATACATCAAAAAGTAATTTCCAACTGAGATTTTTGTTCAAATACTTGCTTACTAAGTTCCATCTCACTTCCAATTTCCGGTTCTGTTTGTATCTCTGCATCTCTACCACTGCAAGAAAATGGTGACGACACGTCCAGCAAAAAACCAACCAAAAATTGCCAGTGAAAAATACAGCGTGATGCACAAAGATCTGAAAGATCTAGATAGATTTAAACGTTCAAAAACCAAGATGGCCGCACTCTGACGGGACAATAAAAGAGTGGATCCTAGCACCCGTGATTTGACGGTTTTGGCGCGAATTTCTGAACGCAGCTGCCAAACTCTCCTCATTCGTTCAATAACAACAAAGATAGAGATGACGTGTTTAAGCGAAAAAGATCAGTGCAAGAACAGAGCAAGACTTGTTTTTCTGTAAAAGGATTTGCGATCCTTTTCTTCAATGAAGTGTTCACTTTAATAACTGAAAGATTTGCTGGAAAGGTAAGTACTGTCCTTCCTTTTGATAAATGGGGTTTTCCTTGTATATTTTACCCTTTTGTAGAAAGATGTTGATATTTCCGAGGCTAATATTCGGAAACGGTGATTGGCGAACTATACTTTAGCTTCTATTAATTTGCTTCTTTCTATTCTATAAAACAGGGTGATGCTTGAGAAATCAAATTAACCTAAGGCCTTAATTATAGCTAGCATACGCTATTTTTCGAAAGGTGTCGATCGAAGCACCTGCAAGGATCAATGCCTTTAAGTTTTTAGTATGACCTTCGGTTACTTAATTAATTCTTATCATCATTTCTTTTTTGAACGTTCATTTGAAGTTGAACTGTTTTAAAATTTTGTTTTAAACAACGACAATACAGCAAAGTTCTTGTAAGAAACACTTTCACTTTCCATTAAAGGCATGAAATCAGTGATTAATTAAGTGCAAATGCAGGATTGATAGAAAATCCTTTTTGCACAAACTGTATTTACTGTCCTGTTGCATTTGTTTAGAGTATCTTTTGGTGTTTTAACAGCTCGATCTCGGGAGCGAGTAAGGCGTATAACTTAATATATAGTCAACAATCACAAAAATTGGATTAAAAGAACCCTGGATTAAAATTAGCAGAATAAATTTTTGAGGAACTGAGCACACAATTTATTTTGACACAGTTGGAGACTGCTGTCAGAGACTGTTGATTGAATACTTGTGACCAACAAATCTATGTTCTTAATAACCCAGCCATTATAAGCTTTAACTAATTCATGCTTTTGGATGCACCACAGTGATAATGCATTTTAAATAAGGCCAATTTTTTTCATTTGGATCATGCAAATTAAGGTAAGCTTGAGTGATTATACTTATATTTTATGTAAACTTAGTTTTTGTCAAATAGTTTGTTAGATGTTTGATTTTTTAGGTTCTGTAGTGAGAAAATGAATTGTGGGTAAATAATATTAAGAAAAGCATACTTATATGAGCTGCCCTCATGGTATTAAAACTTAATCCTTAAACCCCTTTCCAGTTAATTGTAACTTTTCTTTTCTTTTTTTAGCTTTTCAGCTTTTGAAATTTTCAAATTTTTGCAGAACTATATAGCTACTTTTTTTGTCACCTGCCTGACTATGAAAATTACTTAACTAATGAAGTGAAATACTTTTTTTAAGAACAGTAATAAAGACTTCTGTGAAAATGTCTGTACCTTGATGGCCAAGCTGAACCAAGCCCTCAGTATATAGCATTCATTCCAAATCATTTGACAAAACGTTTGTGGTTATTTGAAGACTAGTGATGTGAGTATCTCCACATTTTTGTGAAGACCATCATCATTCAGGATCTGATTGATTTTGTCTAGTTTCCTATGAGACCTGAAGTAATACAGTAACCTTATCAGTCCATGGATCTTTCATATACCACAGATATCAGCCCTTGATATGTAATAAATATTCTATGGTATGTTTAATTACTTGTTTTTGTTTAGCTAATTACTATGTTTTGAGACACCAGGGTGACCAATAGCTGTGTTAATAAATCAAAGTTTGAAAATGGATGCCAAGTCGATAATAAAAAAATATTAAATAATTTGTACATAAATAAGGTTTGACAAATATAATTGAGTACTGTTAATTGGACCGGAATATAGAAACAACATGAAAATGACCTTAAAGGCTTTTGTGAAGACAATCCAAAAACACTTTTTGTATATGGCATAAGTAGAAAAGAGAATGGCCATTTATATGTTTTGTTCATTATAATGCAATAACTATGTAATTTATACTCAACTTTATAAAATTTACTGTTATATATAAATCACAAATTCAGGTACAGATCAAGACTAATCATATACAACAGGTATATACCTTGTATAATTTTTTTATACAATTATTATGTTGATTTAGCACATTGCAGTCAATGTTCTGAAGAAAGTTGCACTTAAAGCACTCTATAAATTAAGAAAAGAGATGGAAAACCACTTCAGAGAAAATATAAAATGAACGATGAAGTTATTTGATGCACTGATATCTCTGATACTCTTTTATGCGAGTGAAGTGTAGGGGGTTGATTGCAATGGACAATTAGGAAAGGATCCAGCAGAATTAGTTCAAAATAAATTCCTAAAGTGGTTGCTGGGAGTTAATAAATACTGCAATAACAATGCATGCAGGGTTGAGAAAGGAAGGTTCCCAATGAGAATTGAAGCCCAATGTAGTAACTTTAAGTTCTGGTTAACCTTAACCAAAAATGAAAACAAATTATCCCAAATAGCATACAATGACATCAAATGGAATGAAAATAAAGCTCTCTGGAGCAAAAAATCAAAAGCTTATTGGAACAGATAGGATTAGGAGAACTCTGGATGAAAGCACACTATGCGGACATAGGAATCGTAAACATGATCAGGCAACGACTTAGGGGTATTGAACTACAAAGATGGCTAAGTGAAATAAATAACAACAGCAGAAAAGATGCTAACCAAAGCAACAAAATGAGAACCTACCAGTTATTCAAAACGATAGACAATTACAAATGTGAAGATTACATGTACCTACATCAGGTCACCAATACGCAACACAGAATAGCTCTAACAAAACTGTGACTAAGCAATGTTTCTAATAAACCCCCCTAGTGGAAATGCTAAAATACAAAAACTAATAGCAAAAAGTTAATACTCTAGGACTTAATTAATTAACAACTTATTAGCCATATCTGGTTAGGAATTTTTTGTTGTTTGTAATTTTAGTTATTTGGAAATAGTTGATATACTATTATTTTATTGTATAACACTCCAAATAAATAAAACATGTACGTATGTATGTATGTAAGGGGGGAGGGGGAGGAGTCTCCCAAAAAATTTTTTCAGCCAGGTTCAAAAATAATGGGGGGGGACCAGGGCCCCCCAGGCCCGTCCCCTGGATCCGCCACTGCACAATTATTTCAGTATTAATAAAAGCTCTAGACTCATTCCGTTCACACAATAGCAAGTCACAAGGAATGCACAACCAGGCTAACGAGTCCACAGAAATCGGAAAAATAGATGTCACGTGATTCAGAGTTTGACAGACAAACAGACCTTGCAGTATCGATTTGCGAGATAGATAAGATCTAGTTTTTGGATTGAAGCGTGTGCTGTGAGTGTGTGATCTTGTTTTGGAACAATGAAAGAAGACTTATGGTTGAGTATGATTATCTACAGAGTCGTTTAGTTATTGTTTACTTTCAAACAGAGGCTCATTTTTCACTGCTGGTGTGACGTACGAACGATGGAAAGTATAGCCACCGCAAAAAAATTACCACGGTACACTGTGCACGAGCGATATTAATACTACATGCAGTCATTTCTTCTACAAGTTGTCTCGTTACTGTTCACTTTCAAATGGAGGCTCATTCATCACCGTTATCTGACTTATGAATGATGGAAAGTCAAAAATATATTACAGCTCTACATTGCATGAGCTATATTAACACATTTGTTTCTTGTTCGAGTTGTTTCGCTGTTGTTTACTCTCAAACGGGGGCTGAGTTCCTTTGCTGACAATTTACTTTATTCAATTAACGTCACCAACAGAGATGACAGAAGTTTTTGCTCAGTGGCTGGCTCAAGTCGGGTCTGCTATTTTAATTCTTGTCGAAATTTGCATGCATTAGCAGTTGCTTCTGGACAAGAACAACTTAATAAATTCTGCTGTCCCCATCTGGAAAAGGTAAAAGACAGAGCCCTCAAGGGAAGAACACCACTTAAATTCAGAAAAGTTGGCAGAGTATCCTGGTGGGGCTGACATATTAAGGAATATGACAGATGCTGCTGATTATGCAAAACAGCTCGGTGTCCCACAAGTTATCCAAGTATCGGGAAGTAGTTATGTGGTTTGTGGTATTCCTGATACCTCTGCCACAACTGGATTTGTCCACGTCAAGAGTCACAATGACACATCGTTGTGTTCCGTGAAGCACTGCCGGATTTTCAGTGGTGGAAAACAGCTAAAAACACGGCACGTGTGCCTGCATGTGCATTTATTGTCATGTTCTCTTGGTTTGTGGAAAGTCCCTTCACCAGCAATTGCTAGTTCAACAACGCCAACCACAGCAGTGTCCACATGCACCTCCAATGAAACATCAAGTACCATTCCAACATCATCTGTTGCAAGAACATCTACGTTGAAACTCAATCAGGCCACTCACTATCCATATCATATTCCTTTAAGTGTCATAAGTGCTTCCCATAATGCAGATAGCCACACTCTTTGTGGTATGGATGGTGGATGGCCAAAGGAGTTTACTCCTGTTGATGTGATCTGCCGGCTATGTGAGTCAAGCCTTCATCCACCAAGATGCCACCCTGGTTCACAGGGAAAAGCTTTTTTAATCACCAACAGCAATCCTTTTTTGCCGGTGAATGTGAAAGTGAGAATGTGCCAAAATGTAGCCTGTCAAGCAATGCACCAGCCCCAAGTTTATGATTTAGGTGTGCACACTGTAGTAGGTTTTGTCTTTTCTTGTGGTTGTTAATATGGTTAATTCTGTTTTCGGTTTAATTTTTGTTTGGTATGATACTGTTTATTCAAACTTGCCTAGTATGCATATGATGGTGATCTTGTACCAGAAATCCATTAAACAGTGTCCATTTAACTGTCTAGGGCCTATTTTCGGTTGTTCAGCGCTTCATGTGGGTGGCTTTTAAAGTGCAAATTCTGTAAATCTTTTTGCAATACATGTAGATGTAAAAGTCTGGAAGTTAATTCAAATGCAATCCAAGTACAGTTCAACCAGTTTTCCATTTTTGTTGTTGTTGTTGCATACATTAGAAGCAAAGGTTGTGATTTTGTTTTTTCTTTTTTTCCAGTACGCAACTTTTTGCTTACTGGTGCACCACATTATTTTTCGCTCTCAACCGATAATAAAAATGTTAATATTGTTTTCTCTTCTGATTCCAATACTTTATTGTTTGCCATTAGCCCCTAGCATTTCATATATCCAGAAGTTATTGAGTATATCTCACTTTTCCTAATATTTTATATTTTCTAATACATATCTCATCGTCCATTTTCCAGTTTTGTTTAATGCAGGGGACAAAGTTCTCATTGCAATTCAAATATTCTTGGAGTTGAGGGAATTGTTCAAGAGAAATGTACCACTTTCCACAATCATACACTGCAAGCTCAAGACTTTGCCACTTACTGTTCCACAGGTTAGTGTTTGAGTCTTTTTTTCTTGCTATTACGTACATCCTCCGTCATTTATTTTATACTCTGTATTAGTGGCGAAGGGGGGGGGGGGGCAGGGTTAGTGCAGTGGTGAGAGCTCTATTCTTCAACCAATGTGGATGGGGATTGATTCCCAAACTGGACGGTATATGTGGGTTTAGTTTGTTGGCTCTGTACTCTGCTTCAAGAGGTTTTTCTCTGGGTACTCCAGTTTTCCCTTCTCAACAAAAGCCATCATTTTATTTGCCTAGTAATTTATTTGATTTAGTTTCCTTTAATTTGCTTTGTAGTCTTCCCATTAGTGGAGCACATACGAGGAAATAATGATTCAAAATAATTATTAAAGAAAAGTCTATTTCAAGTTTAAACCAGCAATGGAAATTTATTTTCTTTTAGAACAACATTTTTTAGTTCAAAGTGACTGTACTTTTTTGCTCTTGCGTTAAGTTCTCTTTCAAGAATTTTTGCAACCCATAATTCTGCTGTTAATGCAGAGAACTTCACTGGTACTACAAGGCCGACTTCTCTCTTTCTCTTTCCAGTGACTCATGCACAAAGTTTGTTTTCAGCGTTTGCTTCAATAAATTTTTTCCATAAGGAAAAGGGGCCTGGGTAGCAATGGCGTAAGACGTGTCCTTGATCCGTCCGCCACATATTCTATTTTTCCCGGGTGGTGAATGGAAGAACTGTTGAAAAAGATCTTGGAACGGAAAAGAAGCGAGCGTTCCTCTTCAGAGGAGTCGAGCACTTCACCAGAAGTAAAAAAAGCGAGGAGTGATGAAGTAAACTCTCCTGAAGAAGTCGAGGAGCACGAGGTTGAAGACGAAATCTTTACGGTTTTGAACATGGCCGAAGGTTTTCATAAAGCTTTGGAGGAGATAAATCGAAAGCTGGAAAAGCTAGACGCTATCCAAACAACAGTAAATGAAGTCCAAACGTCCCTTCAAAAATTGGAAGGAAGAATACAGAAGCTGGAATATTCGCAAACAACCGCCAGCCACGACATTGAGAACTTGAAAGAAAACTTAAATAAAGCTGAGAAGCAACAGCAGAATTCGACAGCGAGCCTAAAATTTTACCAGGAGAAAACAGATCTCGCTTTAACCGATTTGCAGAAGAAAAATGTTGTTCTAGAAGCTAAACTTAAAGAGGTACAAGACAAGAATCTCTATTTGGAAGCCTACTCGAGGCGGGAAAATATAATTTTTGAAAATATTGTGCAAGAAACAGACAAAGAAGACACTGAATTAGTTGTTCGCACCTTCCTCGAGACGGAATTAGGATACAAAGATGCAAGCACCGTTGAAATACAGAGGGTTCATCGCTTAGGAAAGAAGAAGGAAGAAAAGCCCAGGCAAATTATCGCAAGGTTCCTCCGCTATAAGAACTGTGAAGATATTCTAGCTTTGGGCTCCCGTTTGCGAGGAAGCAGATTTAAAATGTATCAAGATCTACCCTACGAAACAGTAGCAAGAAGAAGAAAGCAAATGGACACTTTTAAAGAAGCTAGGAAAAATAACATCCCTGCATCTTTTAGTCGGGCACAACCGGATAAGCTCTTGATAAAAGGTAAAATTTGGCCAGTTGGTAAACCTCTCGAGATACCAGGATAGGTGAGAATGCTTCTTCATCATGTCATTACTCATTAGGTAACCAAGATCACGTTAGTATCGTTTGACCACATTTGCCACCCGTTATTATCAATTGCTAGATAATTATTTAGGCGATCGGAATAGAGGTTCGTAACAGATGGCACTTCGGTTTTTCTTATCTGTCTGTAAGATTCTAGGTAAAAGTCGTAGCTTCCCCCCCATGTCCCTTTACGAAGAGGTTTCTTATTTAGTTGTGTTTATCTGTGCATGTTCTGTTTGGTTTCTATGTTTTAATAGCTTAATCATTTGTTTTAGAAGTAAACGCCTAGTACAAATTCCTATCATACCGTGCAGCGATTGTGGAGCTTTGACACCAGGTGATGTAAGGCTTCCTCTGCAAAGCTGCCCAAGAGAATATCTATGGCTTTGACAATAGCATCACTAAACGTCAGGGGATTAAGAGACAATACAAAGCGTAGAGAGGTGTTTAATTGGCTTCGCAAAAAAAATTACTCGGCATATATGCTACAAGAAGTCCACTGCACTGAAAATACTAATCACGTATGGTCTGCTGAATGGGGCTATCAAGCTATTTTTAGTACCTATAAGAGCAATAAAGCAGGGGTATGCATCCTTTTCAACAACAACTTCGATTTTCAAATAAAAAAAAACTTACACTGACCCCCAAGGACGCTTTATTATTTGCGACATTAAAACCAATGAAAAGTGTTTTACTTTAGGGAACATATATGCTCCTAATGAAGACAACCCAACTTTCTTCCTTGACTTCTTTGATCACCTTGCAGATTTCAAATGTGATGGTATTATTATAGGAGGCGACTACAACCTTGTACTGGATTTAGAGAAGGACAAGATGGGTGGTCTTACTAAAACTCACCAAAATAGTGTTAAAGTTGTTCAAGAATTCTCTGAGAAACTAGATCTGGTAGACGTCTGGAGGATTCTACACCCAGACACTAGTAGATTTACCTGGAGACAACGTCATCCAAAAGTACACTGTAGGCTCGATTTTTTTCTAGTAAGTCAAAGCACAGTTAACATCACGACCCTTGCAGATATCGTCCCAGGTTATAAAACCGACCACTCAATGACTACGTTATGCTTATCACTACATTCAAATCTACGTGGACCAGGTTTCTGGAAACTAAACACATCTTTTTTAACTGAATTGGATTACGTAAACCAAATTAAAACAACGATTCAGGAAACACTCGATGAGTACAAAAATGACGAATTGGTAAATCCTTCACTTCTTTGGGAAATGATAAAGCTAAAAGTGCGCGAAAAATCGCTCCGCTACTCCAAGAGCAAAACAAAGCAAGCTAAACAACGCGAAACATTTCTGGAACAAACAATTGCCAGATTAGAAGCGGATCTCGATAATAAAAACTCCGATGAAATGCACTCCTCACACCTGGAGGAACAATTGAATGAAAGCAGGCTTGAGCTTGAAAAGATAATTGAAATCCGCACCAAAGGCGCAATTTTGAGATCTAAGACTAAATGGTATAATGAAGGAGAGAAAAACACCAAGTATTTTCTTAATTTAGAAAAACGACACTACAAACAAGGGACAATAAGTCAAATTAAAATAAACGATAGCGAATTTGTCACCTCAGATAAAAAAATATTAACTGAATGTGTGGCGTTCTATAAAAATCTCTACTCATCCAAAGGTAACACATACAACCAAGATGGTACAACTGTTTTCTTTGAGGGTGGTGATGAAAGAGCCATTGACGAACATGAATTAACTTCGTGCGAAGGAGTTTTAACTGAAAAAGAGTGCCTTGAGGCTTTAAGAGATATGGAATCAGAAAAGACCCCTGGGACCGATGGCCTACCAGCCGAATTTTACAAAGTGTTTTGGAAAGATGTATCCAGCACCCTAATTAGCGCACTGAACTACGCTTATGAAACTGGAAAACTCTCAATAACCCAGAGAAGAGGAATTATCAAACTTATCCCTAAGAAAGACGCAGAACCGTTCTTTATTAAGAATTGGAGACCCCTAACCCTCCTGAACAGCGACTATAAAATAGCGGCAAAATCAATTGCTAATCGCTTGAAACCTCTCCTCCCTGATCTCATTAATTACGACCAGACTGGCTTTATAAGAGGTCGTTTTATCGGAGAAAACATCCGCCTTATCGATAGCGTTATTTGCTACGCTAAAGAAAACAATATACCAGGATTACTTTTGTTTTTAGATTTTGAAAAAGCTTTTGACACGATAGAATGGCCTTTCATTAGGAAAACCTTTCAACATCTTGGTTTTGGTAGTAGCATCTTAAAATGGCTAAACCTTTTCTATTGCTGCCCAGAAAGCTGCGTTTTGAATAATGGTTGGGCGAGTGATTTTTTCGAAATCCAAAAAGGTGTAAGGCAAGGCTGTCCCCTCTCACCTTATCTGTTTGTTCTGGCAGTAGAAGTTTTAGCTAAGGCAATTCGTGAAAATAAAAGTATTAAAGGGATCTTTGTAAACGGTAAAGAAATAAAACTAAGTCAGTATGCAGACGATACAACTCTTATACTAGATGGAACAAAGGAATCGTTAATAGCCTCTCTCAAAACACTGGACGATTTTTATGAAGTCTCTGGCTTAAAACTTAATGACAAAAAAACAGAAGCCTTTTGGATTGGGGCAAATTGTAACAAAGATGAAATATCAATTGTCGGAAGAAACTTTAAATGGCCGAAGTGTAAAGTTAAAGCTTTAGGTGTCTGGTTTTCAAATGATCCGGAAGCAACTGCAACTTTAAATTATAATGAAAAACTAGATAAGGTCCGGAATGTTTTGAGCTGCTGGAAATACCGTAGACTTACCCTAGTTGGAAAGATAACGGTCCTAAAAAGTCTGGCTGCCTCTCAGCTCGTTTATGTGCTCTCACCTTTACATACAAATGTGAAAATTATCAAAGAAGTAAACAAGTTATTTTTTTCATTCCTCTGGAATGGAAAAGGAGATAAAATCAAACGAGACATTATAACAAACGATTATGCTAACGGAGGACTTAAAATGATAGACATACAGTCTTTTAACAAGTCCCTGAAAGCTACATGGATTAAAAAATATCTGGATGAAGAGAACCAGGGAAAATGGAAATATTTTTTTGATATAGAGTTAGAGCGATTTGGAGGCACAATAGTCCTCACTAGTAATTTAAACAAGAAAGATACCATTGAGAATCTCAAGATTAAGAATAACTTTATAAAAGAGATACTTTCAATCTGGGCGGAAGTCAATTTTGATGAAAACATAATGTCCGAGAAACAATTTCTTGAACAAACTTTATGGTACAACTCACTCATTAGAATCGATAACTGCCCCGTCTTCTATCGTGAATGGTTTGATCGAGGCGTTACGAAAGTGAAACATTTGAAAGATGAACATAACAAATTTTTATCACTAGCTGAGCTGCAGCAAAAATACAGCCTCAAAGTTTGTCTTTTAAAGTATTCCGGACTAGTGTCTGCTCTAAAATCTCTTTGGACTACATGTAAAACAAACTGTATCAAAAACTGCAACAATTATGAAACCTTTGTAGTAAGATTAACAGAATGCCAAAGTGCGAGCAAACTTGTATACACCAAGTTGCTTTCTACAAAATGCAAGTTACCACCCCATAATCAACAGAAATGGCTAAAAGACTGCAACGAAAATGATGTGGAGGCGATTAATTGGCAGGAAGCCTACCAGATGGCCGCTAAATATACTAAAAGTACAAGAATTATTGAATTCCAATATAAATTTTTACATAGACGAATATCAACGAACGACTTCTTAACAAAAATTGGCGTAAAAGACAACCCAAATTGTTCTTTTTGTAATAATGAACCGGAGAAACTTCTTCATCTTTTTTGGTCTTGTCCTAAAGTGGCCTTTTTCTGGCATAGTTTATCTCTTAAGCTGACTTTGCTCCACATTACACCGGAACATTACACATTAGATATATTTGTTGCACTTGGTCTAAAGCCGGATTCTTCAAAAAACTGCCAGCAAATTAATTTCCTTTTCCTTCTAGCCAGAAATTACATCTGGATTAGCAAAAGAAGGGAAACCTCGCCAAAGATAGCAGGCTTCCTGCACTACCTCAAATCATTCTACCACATAGAGACCACTGCAGGTCCCATTTTACCAAAAAAATGGGAAAATGTGAGCTCCTTATTTCAGTAAGCCTTTGATTTTGTATACATTTGTATATCTCGATCCTCTGCTCATTTTCTCCAGCATTAACCTGGTGTATCTTTTGCTTCACAATCGCTGCCTCTTTAAGACACTTAAGATATAAGTGCGTTTACCGTGAATGTTTGGTTTTGTAAATGTTGGTTTTGAAGTACAATTACTAATTAGAACTGCTTGTAAATAGTGCATTGTAGTATGAGTAGTGAGTAGGTAGTGTTGTAAGTACTGAGTATTGTAAGTCTTTACATTGTAAACAGAGTAAGTACCTTAGTCTATTGTATTCTAAATATTGTATTGTAAGTAGTGTAAGTATCGTAGTGTTTGTAAGTATTTTCGATTGTTGATTGTTGATTGAATAAATGTTATTAAAGATAAAATAAAAAAAAAATTAAAAAAAAAATTAAAAAAAAATTTTCCATAAGCGTGACAATTCTGTGGGAAAATGTCCAGCAAGCATCTCTCTTTGGTTTGATATTAAGTAAACACCAACTGCATTTGAATCGTGCTCTTGTGCCTTGGCACACATGTCTCGCTTACATTCAAGTACTTGATCCATTACTTGAGACCACAAAGACTTGTAAACGTAATGTCCTCTGATAACTGTCTCAAAGTCAACTTTGAAATACATTTTAAATCCCACTGGCAAGCTTCTTGCCATTTTCTCAGTTTTCTGCTGGACTTGCTGACCAAAATAACAACTGCTTTGCTTAATTATAACTCTAAAACTTGATACACTGCTGTATATCACAACTACCGCAGACGGTATGTGAGGCACTGACGGCTGCTGACAGTTTAATATTGTCATTGCCAATCAGAGAGAGCCGTTCCCACGTACACCAGGAAATGGTATTGCATTTCAACAACTACAGCAAGCAAAATCCTCTTGACTTTAACATGCTTTAATACGGTCCTGACCATTGTTTGTAATCGCTATCACCGATTCAAATGTTCAAGATATAATTTCTCATAAGGGGAAAAGAAAACAGAAGTACAGCCTTGCATTGAAGAAAGAAGTGATTGCGTTTGCAGAAGTACACGGGAATCGACCTGCTTCTCGATGCTTTCAGCTTGATGAAAAGAGAATACGAGAGTGGTGAGCAAACAAGATAAATATCCAAACTTTGCTTGAAACCAAAAAGGGTAAAGAAAGAAGCAGATTAAATGGGGCTGGAAAGAAACCCTTGAGTACTTAAATGGAAGTAGTCTTACTGGAGTGGATTGACAACAGGCGCGCTAGTAGTTTATGAGTTTCCTGCAAGCTTATCATGAAAAAAGCTGAAATAGTTTATCGCGACATTACACCAGAAAGCAACACCGCGACTGAGGACTTTAAAGCGTCAAGAGGATGATTGTGTAGATTCCTGAAGAGAAATGTTTTATCATTGAGAAGAAAGACATCTGTGGCTCAACAAGATCCTGAAAGAATGGTCGCAAAACTTGTATCCTACATAATTCAAGTTAGGCGACTTCAAATAAAGCACAATTATGCTCCTTGTAACATAATTGCCATGGATGAAACCCCAGTCTGGTGCAATATGATTTCAGAAACTACCGTCGATAAAAGTGGGAAAAAGACCGTTACTCTTAAAACGACTGGTCATGAGAAGTCAAGAGTATCTGTTGTACTAGCAGCCAAGGCTGACGGAACCAAATTAAAACCAATGGTTATAATTAAAGGAGCTAAAAGGGAAGTGGCAGCTTTAAATCAAGAGTTTAAAGGTCGGGCAGTTGTCGCAACGTCCGCTAACGTGTGGATGGACTCTGAATTAACTATAGTCTGGATCAATTCTGTCCTTGGGTCATTCTCATTCAATCATAGGCTGTTAGCCTGGGATTCTTATGAATGCCACATTGAAGATACCGTTACTGAAGCATTGATGTCAAAGAAAATTGATCACATTATTGTACCAGGAGCAGGGAAGGAAACTTGGGCCGTCCGAACATCTGGGACGAGTAACTTTTCTGTTCGGACAAGGAAAAACGTGATCCCAGTTGTCCAAATGGACGACTGAGTTGTAGAGGTCCAACTTAAAAAAAGTCAAGAAACTATACTTACCTGTTTTCTTTGGATATATAATAAAATATTCTTTCCGTAATTAATAACCTAAGTGCTCTAAGTGCTCTTGACCTGGGACCTAATTACAGAAATCCTAAAGCCTGTAAAACATTTGTTTCTGCCACAGCAGATACTGAACGGAACGAAATTAGGAACGAGCTGCAAGGAGCAAGGTTCTTTTCAGTCCTGGCAGATGGGAGCACAGATTCCGGGATCATCGAGCAAGAGTCTGTTTTTGTGAGATACATTGGACCAGGGGGAGCACCAAAGACTCAGTTTGCTGACTTAGTCGATGCTACAAGTGGTGATGCAAAAGGTTAGTGGTTAAAACAGAATACTAAAGGTTAAAGCATTGGGTGTTTTGCAATCGATTCAAAGTTTTTCTCTTTCCAGAGGATGACAACTTTTTCTTTGTTTCCTTGTAACAACAGTACTTGTCCCCTTCTAAGACCTTATTCTTAAACTGTTTTTCTAGGTGTGCTAGCAGCAATTGACAAGGGCCTAGAACGAGTTGGGGTCAGTGTTGAAGATCAGAAAAAAAAGATGGTCGGCTGCAACTTTGATGGTGCATCGGTTATGTTAGGAAGTAAATCTGGTGTGGCACAAAAACTGAAGGAAAGGGTGGGCAATTACCTTGTGCCTATTCACTGTGTTGCTCATTGCCTTGAACTTGCCATCTTAGACGCAGTAAAAGAAGTGCCATATTTAAAGACGTTTCAGGAAACAGTTCAGGCAGTCTTCAAATCTTATTATTACTCTCCAAAGAAACGAAGAGAGTTAGCCTCTCTGTCAGATATTTTAGATGAAGCAAAGGCACACTATGGTGGTCTTATGGCAGTTAGATGGTTGGCTAGTCGAAACAGGGCCCTTGTTGCTCTACAGACACACTATGCTGTTACTGTTGCACACCTAGAAAATGCCTCAAGTGGCAAGAAAGAAGATGCAGCTAAAGCAACTGGTATTCTCAAAGTCCTGAAGTCAGAGCAGTTGGTCAAGTATTTACATTTCATGATTGATGTTACATCAGTCCTATCAAGGTTGTCAGTTCAGTTCCAGAAGGATGATATCACCATCAATGAGGTTGTTTGTGGAATTGAGAAATCCATTACAGAATTAAAGAAACTGGAGAAAGGTGGAGTACACTACCAGGGATTCTGTAACAGATACAGTGAGCAAAATGGCAAGCTGTTGTGTGGCAAAGATAACAAACAAGGGCTCACTTTGACACACAAGGGCACCAACCCTATGCCTTCCTTCCAGAAGCTCCTCAATGGCATATCCTCCTATCTTGAGAAAAGGTTTGAGTCGCTCACAACGGAACCAGTGAGCTGTTTTAAAGTGTTTGACCACAGGTTTTGGCCAATGACTAGAGAAGACCTACTTCATTATGGAGATGATGATGTGAAGACACTCGTCCAGCACTTTGCAGTACTTCTTTCTGATGAAGAGAAGAAATGTATTTTGAGTGAGTGGCTTCAATTGAAACTTTTGTTATCTTGTCAGAGAGCTGTCAAACCACTTGAGCTCTATGCCTCACTTCTCATCTCCAAGCCAGATTCTATCAAGAATGTACTGGTTCTTGTAGAGATTATGACAGTGCTTTCTCCATGCACAGCCTCTTGTGAAAGGTCATTTTCTGCAATGAACAGAATTAAGACCAGTTTAAAGACAACTATGCAGCAAGGAACTCTTTAGGATCTCATGACTGTCAGTTCATCATCTGAAGATATCAAATCCTTTGACCCAAAGCCAGCCATCAGCAACTGGTTTCTCAGCAGTAAAAGGAAAAGGCACTTTGTTTCGGCATCTTGCAATGGACATTCAAGCATTGCAAAGGGGAAAAATGACAGTGCTAGTGGAGCAACAGAAATTGTAGTAGAAGGAGAGGAAGAGGAAGAAGAAATTCTACCGCCACTTCCCGAACTGCCTGAATAAACACAATGACTAAAACAAATGTATCAGAAGATATGTTTTTTCAATTTGTGGAGTTCTGTTAGTTTTAATTCTACGAGCTAAAATGAAATATGAAGTTTATATATTACCCTTTAGTATTGTTGTGGTTGTCTATTTTTGGACAAGTAGTTTTGTGGTTCGGACAAGCAAAATACACTTTGTACTTGTCCCAAGGGACAAGTGAATTGAAAAGAAAGTTTCTTGCCCTGAGGAGGATGCACAAAGTACATCCAGGCTCCGGATGTAAGCTGGAACAAGCCATTTAAGTCTTCCTGCACAGAAAAGTATGACCACTGGCTAAGTACAGTTGGCATACATGAAGAAACGGCCTCGGGTAATTTAAAAACACCCCCAAGAAGAGCTATTTTGCAATGGATTTTGGATTCTTGGGCCGAGATGCCTGCAGATGTGATCAAGAAATCCTTTACCACGTGTACCTTGAACCTTCCAGTAGATGGGTCCAGAGACGACAACATTCACTGCCTAAAGGAAGGACAGCCATGCAGCTCTGGAAAACCAATGCTTAAATCACAACTGGGAATTTTGAGTGAGCCCAAGACTAATCCGTTTGAGTGTACAGACTCAGATGTTGAAGACGCTTGCCCAACACTGCAGCTGTTAGATTCCGACCATGAGGAGGACATTGATGTTGAAATAGAAGTTTAACTTTGTGTAAACATCACAATAATGAATGACATTTATATATTGAGATTTGTTACTGTTACCTATTAAAAAAGTTACCATATGTCGTCTGATATTTAGTACTGAATAAAGTGATTTTTGAATAAACGCTGCCCCCGAATAGACACCGCCCTTGAATAAACGCCGCAGCTGGATCGCAAAAAATGAAATAAACGCCGTGGCGTCTATTCAAGTAAATACGGTAGTTTCCAGTCTTTATTTACATACTTACATAGAAAGCAGGAGCGAGCAGGAAGAGGAAGTGGGATTGAGTAGTTAGAGCTTTGGACTTGCAGTCTGACGGCTCTCAGTTTATGTCCCACCCTGACCAATAGCTTTGTTCTTGATAATCCTGAGGTCGAGTTCAGTTGGAATTCTTAACCATGTGATTTGTTTGTTCCAGTCATTTCCTCGGCCTCAATAGTCTTTAGGCTATAAATACCGCCGTTAAATATTTAAGCTTCATTTCCCCACCGAGCCACAGGTGGCCCAAGCGTAATATGAGAGTTTGTATGGGAAAAATAGAGTTTAACACTTAGATGACATAAATGAAGTAAAACCGATAAAAGTTATTAATAAAGTGTAAATATTGTTACCTGGAGTCGTTGTCTTGTTTCTACGAAGTTTCAGCGCGATTTGAGTACTTTTACATCATCTGACCTGACACTGTCTCACATTACGCTTGGGCTACCTGTGACCGAGCGAGAAAAGCAACGTGTCCTCCCTTACCTAAGAGTCTTAGTGGTCAAGTACGTTCACCAGTGTTGACACTTCGACCCGAGTCGTAAATGAGTTCATTCTATTGATATTATGCTATTCCTGGGAAATAATAGAAACATTCGTGCATAAGCAGAAAAACGCTATCATTAAGCACAGAAATGAAACGAACATGC
The DNA here is from genome assembly GCA_964035705.1 of Porites rus. Lineage (NCBI taxonomy): Eukaryota > Metazoa > Cnidaria > Anthozoa > Scleractinia > Poritidae > Porites > Porites rus. Next base: position 23,685,328 of record OZ037993.1, read on the forward strand.
AAAGTAGCAATTTAACGTAAGCTTGACACCGCGCGCGGGATCAGCTATGAACCATATTCTGCAAGTTTTTTACCGGTGTTGCGGCTGCGACTTTGATGAAAACCACACCTCAACCTGGGTTTACTTCTTCTTCTCATCACCTCAAGCAGCTGCTCTTTTTCTTCACATAACATTGACTTCTGTGGGGAATTCAACGAGGCAAAAATGGCAACCCATCAGCTGGACAAAACACGCTGCAAACGCCTGGGAATTTCTACCCAGGATGCCGCTCGAGCCCGGTGGCACCCCAATGGTTTGTGGGAGAAAAGGAAGATGGCGGCTCAACTGTAAAGTACGAAGGAGAGATCACGATGACATCTATAATCAAACTTACTGTCCTTTCTGGTGCTTATGATGAGGGGCCGCTATGTTATTTGCTTCAAGTCGACGAATTTAGGTTTCTCCTTGATTGCGGATGGAACGAGGCTTTCAGTCCAGAAGTTATTGAGCCGGTGAAAAAGTAAGTTGTTTTGAGTCAGGGGACATGTATTTTGAGGATTGTATAGGTATACTCTGATAGGTTTCTTATTTTGCAGATTTCGAGTTAAGGTAACAGTAGACCAAACTAAATGCTATCTACGTTAAGTAAAACTTGACGCTGCGATGATCTGCATATTGAAATTAAAAATAGCCTCATCTTTGAAGTACAAATTATGTAGATCAATTTAATTTGATAACCACCGCACCAACTTAAGCGATTTTCCCAAATCTGATGAAACAGTTTCAATCTGGCTGGTATTTTTAAAGATGAGCTTTACTCCTGATTTCCTAAAAACTTAATCACTTGCTCCAGTTGCTGTGTATCAACAATGTCTATTGACTAAAACAGGGAAACAGTTGACATTGGGGTCATCCCCGGTGTACTTTGTTTTATGGACTATTGTCAGGGTTAGGTTCACTGTTAAGGATGTTATGTTTCGTTGTCTTTGTTTTATGTCAGCTGTACATGTGAGTAATAAATTATATTACACTAGAGATGAGCCCAACCCGGTACACTGATCTCAGAGAACAGGGAATTTGAGCAACCAACCTGGGACCATCTCAGAATCAGACATGTGTAAAATCTTCCTTATCATTTGTTTTTAGTTTAAAATTTATGGCTTTAGTCCAGAAAAGTTATAGGGCTTTCAGTTAACAAATCCCTGGGATTGAAATATAGTGTTATAAGCTGGTAGTAGTTATATAAGCTGATAGTGGTTTTCAATAGTATGTTTTTTCTTCAGACACATACACCAGATAGATGCAGTACTCCTGACATTTCCTGATATATATCACATGGGTGCACTACCGTATTTAGTAGGAAAGTGTGGTCTCCACTGTCCAATATACACCACCATTCCTGTGTATAAGATGGGACAGATGTTCATGTATGATTTGTTTCAGGTATGGTTACATTTCTGGCATATTATTCATTCTAACTTATCAGACCTGTAGTGAGGATGGGTGCACTAGCACCCACCCCTCCCCCCCCCCCTCCACAGGCTTCAGAGGGTCCATGTTTTTGTTCATCAAGAATTTAAAACAAAGTGAATTAAGAGTATTATTCTATCCTAACTCACTGATGTGTAGTAAAATTGAAAATACTGTTAAAGAGTCACAAGCTTTCCATAAAAAGTCTTTACAAAGTTTAAAAAGAGGATTTGGTATGCGGACAAGGCATTTACCCCTCGCTAATACATCTGTTGCTTCTTCATTTGGAGGATTTGTAGGTCATGTGGTCTTTTGCAATACAGTGATTTCCTGTGGTTTCTTACATGTATCTTTGCTCTATCAGAAATTGATTTGTGATGCGTAGATGAAGGTTTTTAAAATGTCCTTTATTATTTTTGAAAGCGCCTCAAAATCCTTTAGGGTTTGTTTTGCATAGTTTTGTGCAAAGTCTTGACAGACGACATTTCGTGATGCCACCAACAGTTTTCCTGCAAATTGACGTCTGAGAAACAAGCGCAGAAATTCTATACTGATGATGCGTCACTGCCCAGATCTGGGAAGTGCTTCTAATATTATTGGTCGTGCCGCTTGTGAAATTTGATTCAACTAATCAGAAGCACTACTCAGATCTGGGTAGTGACACATCATCAGTATGGAATTTCTGCATTCGCTTCGCAGAGGTCAATTCTCCCGCAAAATGTCATCTGTTTTCTCAGGCTAGCAAAGTCTTGGGTATTTCAACAGTGAGTATGGGATTCCCTGCTAATTAAAATTTTGACATGCTGAACCCAGCTACACATGTACACTGTCGTTGGTGTTACCTGTCAGGTATTGAAGCTCAAGCTATCCTACCCTTGTAGTGTAGCATGCATCGGTCAACTATAAGCCCTTTCATGAAATTAGAATAACGGGAGTTGTGGATTTTTTTCGATCAATCATCGTTCAATTCTCGATAGCTTGTTCTCGGTTCTTGATTTGTGCAGAAGTCGAAACTCGCAATGGACTGTCAACGTACTTTTGAATGGTACTGTAGGACTGGAGCGCAATGATGTTTTTATAATTCCTCCTTTTGCAGTTATCCTGACAGTTGCTACAGCTAGTAGCTGTAGGGAGCAACATTCTTTTAACCTGTGTTTTTGTGTGTAGAGTAGTGCAATCATTCTGACTGGTTTAATCTTTGGACCTTACTTTTTGTTAGGCAGTTTCAGGGATTGAAAATTTTAAAATTAAGTAGTTTCTTTGCCAAAAAAATCAATTTTAGAGCCAAAAGTTGACAAATATCAATATTTTTCAAAACATTCTTAATGCAGTCTGAGACAGCTACTTTTCCCCCTACATACTTGTTCCTTCAGCCTTGTTTGTTACGTCTCCTTGTTGGATCGCACCTCCCCATAAAAAAACCTGGCTACGGGCCTGCTTATAACTGTTGTTTGCTGGTTAAGAACATCCTAAATGTTGTGATAAGTTCTGAAAGGATTTTTTTCTTTACCAGCTTTTCTGGACAAGGCCTGCCCAGAGGGAATGGGCACGAATGGGACTCAAAGGTCCCATGCGAGGTGCCATTCCTACCCAATGACATAACCTGTAAAGGTTGGCCACACCACCAGGGTCTACGTTCCCTACTCTTTTCAAACAGTGGCGTGGGTTCTTTTACGTTCCACAAGAACAGATCAGCGAAAGTGCTGTGTCGCGGGACCTACAGTTCTTTGTCCTTATTTGAGAAGACTAGAAAGTCTAACCATTTGCAGATGTCATTACAAAGGCAGCACTTTCTTCTCAGTTTTTTAAAGACCCTGGGTGTTGGTCCTGCTGGGGTTAGAACCCGCAACCTCCGGCTCATCAGATCGGTGCTCTCCCAACTGAGCTAACCAGGCGGCGGTTACAAGGCAAATCTCCCACTCTCCCAAATGGGCCAGTTAATCTCCTGGATAGAATCATGCATTTGGTACTTAGTTTGGAATTAAGTCCATTTAAAAAAATATATATATATATCATTGTGCTGTTTTTGTGGCATTTTTGCAAGTACTTGTATTTTATCACTTACAAGACTATCAAATTCCGTCCAATCTTCACTGATGGCCACTATTCTTGACTTTTTCATTAGTGGCCATTGTAGAGAGATGCCCCTTAGTGGAGGTTTGACCGTATTATTTTTAAATAACAACTGTAAGCTTATTTTTGTAGTCCCTAATGCCTTTAGATCACAAGAATGATATTTTTTTCATTCCAGTCTCATCAAAATTATGAAGATTTTGAAGTTTTCAGTCTGGATGATGTAGATGCTGCTTTTGACAAAATCATTCAACTGAAATACTCTCAAAATGTCAGCTTGAAAGGTAAGTTTGGTAACTCCTACAGTAGATCTGTTGTTTACACTCTCATGATTATTGTGCAGACAATGAAAACCATTGCCGTACTGTTTTATGTAGTCTTAGCTTGACTCATCTTTGGAAGGCGATGTTATTGAATTTCTGGCGTTTGAGTGGGTACAAATTAGCTGGAAATGAAATATCTCTGCAGCACGGGAACAGTGGGGACTGGGGTGGTTTCAGTTGTAGCGCAGTATGGTAGAATGAAGTGCTATGAAAGGGATGCTTATCACGTGGGAAAGCAGTTAAGGCCAACACCCCATCTAGCCCACATTATTTTTTATCTATTTATTCATTATATATTTGATTTATTTAGTGACTAGTCAAGTTTTGCGAAAGTTTTACATGTAGCCTGTTTTCTTTATTTTTTGTTTGGTTTTTAATAATTATTTCAAATATACCATGCTTTGTTGAAATACATGCTTCCTTATAAGAAGCTTATGGGGATGTGCCGCTTGATGGGGTCGCATTTTCACGACTGGATTGACTATACTGGGATTGCATTTTCACTGGAGTTACTAGAATGGTGTTGCACATTTTCAGATTTTGGGGGTAAGAAAGTTCTTCACATTTACGGTTAGCAAACACACCATACCATACCAGTTTGTACTGTATACAAAAAGTAAACTGTTCTTCATTCAATATAAGTTAGACACAAAAATTGAAAGTGACTAAGTTGAGATCGCAAAAATTACATTTGCCCAAAAAGTGACTTAAGATGGGGTCTATAATTGGACACAGAATAGACTATAATGGGGTGGGGGCTCTGAGAGGCCAGTGGCACAAAGCAAAAATTAATCCTCGTACCCCCTCCCACCCCCCACCCCCCCAGGAGCAACAGCTACATTGTATCCAATGAATATTGCATTAGCTTCCCTGTGTCAAGTGGGAAGTCAGAATTTTCTCATTGCATAGTTTCAAGTTGTTTAGTGTCATGATGTGACACTGCCTCATCAACAAGACCCAGTTTTCATGCCCCAACTGTAATATCATCACAGTTGTTAGGTACAGACCTGCTTAGCTTGTATGCTCTGTTTCTTATTTCAAACCACATGGCAGTGCCCCAGGGAAGTGTTTCTTTTTTAAAAATATTATCCTATACTCATGCATCCATGTGCACGTGTATGCGTAAATTAATAAAAAGATAAAAGACTAATTCCCTGCAGAACATCATTTAGTCTGAATTCGGAGAAAATAAATACATACAAGCTAAAAAGGTCTATCGTGTACATTTAAATTCCCCCAAAATTGCAGAATATTTTCTTGATTCTTCTAGGAAAGGGTCACGGTTTAACGATCACCCCTTATGCTGCTGGACATATGATTGGTGGTACAATGTGGAAGATTGTTAAGGATGGAGAGGAGGACATTATTTATGCCGTGGACTACAATCATAAGAAAGAGAGGTGTGTTTCAGTGGTGAAAATGGCTGTCTAAATCAAGTTGAGAGGAATGACTTGCATGTACATGATGTACTTTTTGTATTTGAGTCACAGGAAAAAGTACACCGTACAGTCAAACCTGTATATAAGGGCCCTGTATATAGTGGTGACCCTGTGTATTACAGTCACTGGACAATATCCTGAAAATTTTGCCTTACATTCTCTGTAATGTTTACCCATATATGGCAGTCACAAGTCACTCAAAGACAGACAGAAAGGCAAAATACATGTAATAGAAAGTCTATGACTGATCAGAAACACTTAAAAAAATTCAAGTTCAGATGAAATTTTATGCAGGTTCATGGCCATTTACTATCCGTCTTACTTATATATTTTTACCTGTGCTTTCTCAAGGCACCTGAATGGAGCTGTCCTGGAAACCCTTAGCAGACCTTCTTTGCTAATAACAGATAGCTTTAATGCTCTTAATGTGCAAGCCAGAAGGAGAGAAAGGGACACACAACTTATGAGTAAGTTTTTTAAGCTCTATAATCATTTCCAATTTCTGTCTAAAACATCTTACGTAGAATTTTTCACAATGTGTGTTTTCACTTTTTCATAAGATCTATCATTAAACATTTTGTTTTGCTGTTTCCAACCAGTCCTGTTAAATGTTTGTGTTGACGACTTTATTTTATTCCTTTGATTCTTCTCCGTGATAATTATGTGGTACGAATCCACAGAATTTCCTCTGGTACAATTGACACAAAAAGACTGCCCATATGTTTTTATATAACTAAGTGTCATGATTATGCTTTCATGTCTTTTGTTTTTATAGCGGAAATCCTGACTACAGCCAGAAGAAATGGCAACATCCTGATAGTTGTGGATACAGCTGGGAGAGTGTTAGAGTTATCTCAGCTACTGGTAATATTGTTGGAATTTTTGTTTTGTTTTGTTTTGGTTTTTTTTTTCATGACCTTGAAAACGGGCACATTAACCCCTATGTTGATAAAATGTTTCCTATTAGGAATTACCTAAGGATTTAAAATATGCAATTAATGAATGGTATTTTCTTACCCTGATGATGACACTAGTGTCAAAAACGTTTGGGATTTGTCTTTTTAAACATGCATGTACATTTTAAGCCTAAATTGTTCAATTACATTATGCTTAGATGCTTTGGACAAAACAAGTTAAGGAATACACAAGGCTTTAAGTAGATTTGTATTTCCTTATAGGCAAATATTTTTTTACATCTTTTGTCTCATTAACATGTGCTTATCATTATCTGATGAAACTTATAAAATATAACCGCTGAATATTGAGAGGGCATAATAATTTCAGTTATACATGTATCTGAAAATTTGAAGCCAACAACTGAATGGTTGCGGAGATATTCTATATTACAAACTCAAAATTTTACAAAGAATACGTGGCTTATTAACTTTTTTGCCACCCAGCAATTTTGCAGTTTTTGATGGCTGGTATTTCCTTCTATATTGCTTGCAAAGAGCTGAAAATTGCAAAATTGCTCAAGTTAATCAGCTCTTTCAACTTTTGAATTTAGTTGGTATGCATGCTAACGAAAAAAGATATAAACTATAACATCAGCAAAGATTCACCTATTGATAATCTGTTAAAAATTATAGGATCAGTTATGGCGTAATGCTGATTCAGGATTAGCAGCATATTCCCTTGCAATGCTTAACAATGTAAGCTACAATGTTGTGGAGTTTGCCAAGTCACAGGTGAGGAAATGAAAACATTGTTTTTTCCTTAGTGCTGCAGTATGTTGAGTTCACATGTCTCGTGGAACTAGAACTCGGAGGGTCATGAATTTCGTTTCTCACCTGGAGGTCAGAATTTTTTCTGAGCTTTCTGGTGATAGAATTCTCCTTTTTCCAATTTATAGAGATACTCATGCAGACTAGTAACACCAGGAAACTACTTATAATATTAAGAGTTTACTTTTTGAAGAAACTGTGTCACTGTTTCAATGGGAGTGTAAAAATCACTGACAACGACCCAGTGCTCAAAAAATTAGCTTTTGAATGATATTTTTTGGGGTGGCCAAGTTACTATATAAGCCCATTTGACAAAACAGAAATCATGTGGAGAAATTTTTATTTTTGTCCTTCTTCAGGTAGAATGGATGAGTGACAAGGTCATGAAGTCTTTTGAAATTGGTCGAATGAACCCTTATCAATTCAGGTTTGTACACCATGTTCATGGGCGTAGTAGTTCTTTTGTTTTGTTTTGTTTTGTTTGATTAGTTGTTCTATTGTAAATCATGTTCTATTTTGCAGACACTGTTCATTATGCCACAGCTTGGCAGACCTTGCCAAAATTTCAGAACCAAAAGTTGTTTTAGCATCAGTAGCAGACCTGACATGTGGTTTTTCACGAGAACTGTTCATCAAGTGGGCAGAGGAACCCAGAAATACAGTAGTATTCACCTGTCGACCATCACCTGGGACACTGGCTCGGACTTTGATTGAAAACTTACAGCTGAAAGCAGTTGATATTGAGGTAAAGCTAGAATTATTTTCACACCTTAAGATTATTCGCTGTGACTAGCCGGTGTTTCTGTGATAACTAGATAGCAATTTTTTGCTGGTTGCTGGAGCTTGTGGAAAACACAGGGTTTTCATAAGAATCCTTAGCAGGAAAAAGGTGTAATGTTACTGGAGAATATTTTGAAAAAGGCTCCACAGCTGAATAAAAGATAGTCATAGGCTACCGAACGTTAGTCGAAGAGTTCTGCATATTAAACGGAGAATTCTCCAATCTCTGTTGCCTAATGAAAAGTCTGAAAACTTTTCAGTTACTCAAATAATTTTAATTGGTTGTTATTGTTTCGGAGTACAGGTGAAAACAAGAGTGAAGCTGGAAGGAGAAGAACTTGAAAGATATTTGGAAGCAGAGAAGGAAAAGGAAAAGAGTCGACAAACAACTGAAGCCACTGAAAGAAGGTACTTGTAGTTGATGGTATTGTTTTTTATGGGCTATTTTTCTTCTTCTGGCTGGGTAATACTAGTAAAATATGATATGCGTTTCTTCAATTTGCTTAAAGAAGCTACTGGTGTTGACAAAGTACTTTTAAAAAATTGATTTCCAAATGAAAAATTGTTGCGAAGCTTCACCGCAGCCCAGTTGGCTTTGCATTTACCTTGACAAACTTTCTCCTTTTAGTCTTGTCTTTGTCTTGTTCTGTTCTCTAACATTGTTTGCACTGTATGAAGACATGTTTTGTACAATGACTTTGGATCATTATTAATACAAAGTGCAAACCCTGTTTTTTGTGTGTGTGACTATGTCAAGCATGTATGCAGTTTATAGGTGGAAAACATTTTCTTTTCAAAATGACCCAATATAGCAGAAGATCCGGAGGTCCTTGATGTGAACATTGTACCTTTTACCAGGGGCGGATCTAGGGGGAGGGTGCAGGGGGTGCGCAACCCCCCCCCCCCCCCCCGAGATTACCTGCGGTTTTCTAATACAACTGGTAGTCTGCAAAAAAAAAACTATGTGGTTTATTGGTGTTGAAGTAGAGCAAGAGACGAGTGCACCCCCTCCTAAAAAAAATCCTGGATCCGCCCCTGTTTACAATGGACAAATAAGAAGATGTGACCATTGCAATATATAAATCCTTCTAGCTATTACAGCCCTGAAAAGATAAATACATGAATTTCATATATTCGAATGCACTTCTCCCTTTTGAGTGAAGCAGTTTGAGAATCATAACAAAAAAACCCAGTTTTAAACTCTACAATCAATAATCAAACAAAATACTTCCAGTACAGTTAGTTGACGTGTGAACATGTATACCACAAGACATTCGTCATGTAGCTGAGTCATTTGTTGGTAGTGTGTGTTAACTTACAGTACACACCTTAAACACGGCTGATTAGGAGTTTTTGTTTTCAGTCACCATTTGACAGGAGAGGAAAGTGATAGTGACAGCGATGAGGATCTAGAAGGAGGAGTTAGACATGATCTTATGATGGCGGATGAAAAGGTATGGTTTAAAATGGGCATAGGGGTTAGAGCTGTAAACACAGTACCAGCACAGAGTTCTAAACTGTGACATCACAATAAATTTGTCAGGATATTCTGAAAGAACAACATCCCAGAGGCCTACTTGCCAAAAACTAGCATTGTGGGGCAAATGGTCTCTGAGATACTAGCCCAGTTATGCTGGGATGACTCCATACAAATAACTGGGCTAATATCTCAAGACAATTTACCCCGAAATGCTAATTTTTGGCAGGTAGGTGTCTTGGACATTGTTCTTTCAGAATGTCTGAAAGAATATTGGTAGGAACTTAAACTTGTTAATTACATTATTCTACTTTGAATTTTTTTCCTTCAGGGTGGTCGGAAAAGTAGTTTTTTTAAACAGGCAAGATCATATCCTATGTTTCCCTGTCATGAAGAGAAGATAAAGTGGGATGATTATGGAGAGTTTATAAGGTGTGTAATTACATTTAGTACAGACAAGAGCCTTGATGTCTCATCATGGCTCCTGCTACAGAGCAGAGTACTCAAAGTAGAATTTCCTTAACATTACTTCAGCAAAAAAGCCATTTTTACAGTTAATTCGCTTTGTTTAATAGCTCTGAAGTGTGAAAACAAACTTTATCGCCATTCCCAACAAATTAAAAAGATATGTAGCTATGCATATAGATCAGTTAAATCACTGTTGTGAGCAGTCTGTCCGAGCTCAGGTGGCCCAAACTCATGGTGTTTGCATCACAGATATGCGTTATTGTTTTGGCAGGACAAAGTGGGTAATCGTGAGCAAACACGATAGACTTATCTTGCCCCCTCGGGTATCCCATCAGAACTCAGAATTTGCCTCGTCTTGCCTGCTCTCGGAGAGAGACATGTAAATTGAGTTGGTATTTTCTTAACAATATGGCGTTTGTGGCACCTGTCAATCCTTGCCTGAAGTATGGGGGTGTCTGTGAAGTAAAAACTGAAAAAGCTTATGATTATTTTTACCATCATGTCTTTACCAAAAAAAGTGTCATTAAAACTTTTTGGCTTTTTGAGAAGTCTTAATTTCAATCTTTTCTTTAACAGACCTGAAGATTTCATGATCAGGGAATTACAAGCAGCAGAAGAAGAAAAAGCTAAAGCGGTGAGAAAGGCTTTGGATAAAAAAAACTATCTCTTTTCTCTTCCCAACTTAATGAATTGCTCTTCTTCAACTACAGGAACAAAGTAACAAGGAAGCTACAGAATCTGAGGCCATTGCTGGACAAGGTATGTGTATGTGACTTCTAAGGGGGGCGGATTTACTTATTTTCCCTGGTTGGGCGCAAATGTTGGTACATGTTCTTATATTGAACGCATTTGTATGTTCGTGTGTTTGTAGGAGAAATGTCCAAAGTACCAACAAAGTGTGTAGTTGAAAGACGGAAGTTAAACATCAGGTGAGCATCATTATCCTCTCACACTCACTACATTGCTCTTCTTAGGTAACTACGGAGAACGGTCAGGGCCTTAGGCCATATCCACATCCGCTGTCTGAAAACGCACCTTTTTGAAATCGCTCTCCAGTGGATTAGGACCGGTGTTCTTACCAGACCGCGGAATGGGGGGGGGGAGGGGGTCCCGAAGGCTGCGAAGAAGAAAAAAACCTATTACAAGACGTACGTAAACGAACGTGTACATTTCCTTATTATATAAACCAAATTTAATTGATTATGGCGTCTTTAGAAAACACCCAGAATTATCTAAGACTCAGACCTGTGAAAACGTTGAGCTGACTGATCTAAAAATTGTGACCCACTTTTCTCCCTCACCCTCAATGACCCCCTTTTAGCTTTTCTATGGGCCTGTGGACCCCAGTGTACGAAATCCTGGTAAGAACACTGTAGGGACCCCGTCCACACGAATCCGGGTAACAACATTTACGATTTGAAAAATGACCCGATTCGTGTGAACGGGATCCTGTGGACGCCAGTGTACGAAATCCTGGTAAGAACACTGTAAGGACTGTCCACACGAATCCGGGTAACAATATTTGCGATTTCAAAAATGACCGGAATCCTGTGGACCCCAGTGTAAGAAATCCCAGTAAGAACATTGTATGACCCCGTCTACATGAATCCGGGTAACAACATTTGCGGTTTCAAAAACGACCGGTTTCGTGTGAACGGGACCTGAATTGAATTCGAAAATATCCGGTTTCGATCGTCTACACGAATTCGCAAATCCGTTATGTGGATCCAAAATACACACATCTGGTGAGCCCTTTGAAAAATATGCGGTTTTGGTGAGCGAATTATTTGGTTTTGTGTGGACGGAAGGTCGATTGGTTAAAAAAAATATGTGGTCCTAAAAAATGTCAGAATTCATGTGGAAGGGGCCTAATTATTCGTACGTTAACATTAGTGTAAGTCATCGTATGAGGATTTATTATTCTTAGCTTGATAAATGAGCAAAATGCGCATGAAGTTTGCTTTTACACTCGCCTTTAACATTTTTTTAAGTCGTGGTCACTTCCATCTTGCCAGGTTTTTCTGAATTTATTGAAGGCCCTTTGCGGTGTATGCTCACAGAGTGAACTGACTTCTTTGTGTTTTTTGCAGGTGTTCATTGTTGCATATTGACTTTGAAGGGCGTTCAGATGGCGAGTCCATCAAGAGAATTCTTTCACTAGTTAACCCAAGGAATCTTGTAAGTTAATTCCGCCTTCAAAATTGTTCCATCTGAACAAACTGAACCCATGATAAATTTAGTGACACAGCTCCTTTAATTAACCAACCTTCGCCTTCATTTGTGACAGATTCTAGTGCACGGAACCGCAGAGGCCACAGAACATTTAGCTGAGTACTGCAAAGAGAGCAGTAGCATTCAGGTCAATCAGATTTTTACTCCACAATGTGGCGAAACTGTGGACTCCACTGGCGAAAGATACATTTACCAGGTAAAGTCGGACCCCTTTTTACGGACACTTGCTTAATACGGAAACCTCGTTATTACAGCCAGTTGTTTAGTCAATATCTCAATCTGTGCGTGATTATATTTCCTGCAGGTCAAGTTGCGTGACGCTCTTGTTAGTTCGTTACAGTTTTCTCGTGCGCGTGACGCAGAACTGGCGTGGGTGGATGGACAACTGCACATTAATGCTTCGGAGTCACACGTGGGGCTGGTTCTTGAAGATGGCGAGTTGCGTGACGAGGAGGAGGGTCAGGAGAAGATGGAGACTAATCAAAGTGGTAGTAAAGAGGAGCCAATGGACACAGTGCCCGTGTTGGAACAACTTCCGATTTCTCAGGTAAGAAGGCGATCAATCTGCTAGTAGGTTCAAGATTTTTCAGTTTCATTCAGGCCTTCTTGGGAAACTCACCAATAGTATTCACTACGAGGAGACCGTATTTTCCTCAGGGACACTATGTAGTGTTCGCGCTCTCGCCTCCGCAAATAGTCTCAGCCACAAGATGCTCGGTACCTTTTTGGTAACTTTGCTTTATTTGGAGCACCTTACTGGCAACTTTTGCTATTTGAAGCAAATTCAGAAATTCTGGGGCAACTTGAAAGAAAGTTTGGAGGAACTTGTGGCTGGGGCTATCTGCAGAGAAATCATAACGAGGCGAAGGAGAGAGAAAAAGAAAGCGAACGGGGGACGATACTTTCATTATATGACATAGACATTGGCATATACTACTTAGCATAAATTCGTGCACCGTAACACCAAGTAATAACCGGACGATAGGAAGGGGAAGGAGAGGAAGACAGGTGCTAGTTTCCCGTCTTTTCCGTCTTCCCATCGTCCATCGCGCGCATATTTTTAATCGTTGCCATTTTTATTGGAATACCCAGCGGGTGTCTATGTGCAGGAGAGAGAACCACCAAGAAAGATGGCGAACTCAGAACTTGAGCATTGCTGAATCGCTAGTACAACTCAAACACCAGTCGGTCACGCTGCGTTAGAAGGTTTCAGTTCATTCTCAAGAACACAAGAATAAAATTAAATTCCCAGGCCTACCGTCTACCGTATTGTCATACAAACACGAAGAAGTTCTCGCCCTTTTTTTCAAGGGCCTAAGTTTTTTAATTCACTTGACAACAAGGTCATCAACTCTCAATCCCTCTCCTCTTTTAAGAAAAAACTGAAGATTAAATTATTGAGTAAGTATGAAAACAGTTTATAAATCTTTCCATCTTCGACTTTTCGCCTTCTTTTCTTCAATAGACCTTGTCACGGTTTTCGACGCCATCTTGACGAGTAGGCAAACGCGTGAGAAATTACAGTGTTTGTATGAGAATCTAATGTCGAATAATTTCCGTAAAACGGCTGTTCTGAAAAAAATATCTATTGTAAACTAAAGCTACAAAGCAAAGGATTATCCTAAAAAATTTGGGGGGTGTACCTGTGCTTAAATTTCTCCAGAGGCTTGCTTTAGGTTTTCCATATATTTGTCTGTAATTTTCCCGGGACTTTCTTACAGACAAATGTATAGAAAATTGTAAAAAGTGGTTCTAGGTCTTCTTGTGCATGTAACGCCCTCAAATTTTTTCAGGAGAATACTTAGGAGTGAAGCTTTAGTTTACAATAGATATTTTTTTCAGAACAGCCGTTCTACGGAAATTATTCGACATTAGATTCTCATACAAACACTGTAATTTCTCACGCGTTTGCCTACTCGTCAAGATGGCGTCGAAAACCGTGACAAGGTCTATTGATGTGAAACAGCTCTAGCTCATAGTTCGAGGAGGCCTAACCTCTCATAAGCTCCTATAGTTTCTGTTAGGTCTCCTCGCCACTTCTTTTTTTCTTCTTTTCCTATACTTTTTGTAATTATTGTGTGGCAAATAAAAATAAAAACAAAAGGTAAAAAATAGTATGTTATTAAGTGCATTCTTTGTTTCTTTCTCCTCAGATCACCGGACACACTTCAGTTTATATCAACGAGCCTCGCTTGTCAGATTTTAAGCAGGTGTTAAACAAGGCTGGAATACAAGCGGAATTTGCTGGAGGTGTTTTGATCTGCAACAATGTCGTAGCAGTTAGACGAGTGAGTAAAACCTTAGTACTTTCTCGATACAGCCTAGTGGATCACAGAATTGGATTTTATTTTCCTAACAATTACAGTGCGTTATTACCCGCCCATCGATATTTTGGAAAATACATGCTGCATAAGTCGTATATCAGCCAATATCCTGAGTTCGATTTTTCTGTCAACAACATTGTAAAGGCAAAATGAATAATTCTTCCCCGAGGAGATACCATAATTACGACTGCCACTTACTTTCTGTAATTTTACTTGAGGTTTTGGAAGGGTACACACAGTCGTGTAGCTAGAGTGATTTCAGTGGCGTAGTACTGTAATTTATCTATTGTTTTCTCGTGCAAATAACGGCCCTTCTCGACTAATTTTGTTCTTGCCGTTTTTTCAGAACGAGACTGGCCGGGTGGGCCTGGAAGGAGCCGTGTGTGACGACTATTACAAGATCCGGGAACTGTTGTACCAACAATACGCCGTCGTGTAAAGGGAAACGTGCTGAAGACACCTCGGCCCTTTCTCTCCGCCTCTGCTAGTGCTGTTGAGTTTAGTGGTCTAAAAACTAACTCGCTAGATGAAGTTTGAAGCGTCTTCTAGACCTTTTTTTATCAAGGATGTCGGTTTTGTCAAACGGAGAGAATTACAAGATGTGTCCGTGATCTGACCAAGAACTACTTTTGGTACACTGCTCTTTTGCGCCTATTATGAGGAGAAAGGCGTTTTGTATTCTGTAGCGCAAGTATCAGCAGGCCAGTCTTGTCTTTCAATAAGGCGGCTTTACTGTTGGCTTTATTGCGTCTTGTAGTGTTAAACAAGAAAAGTAATAGACGAGTAGAGATGTTGCTGCGTCGTTGATGACGGTGATTGATGATGGTAAAGGCGATGACATTGTTACAGTTATAAACGATAATGACAATCATTGATGCGAATACTGTTTCTAAAAACAACCCTTAAAACATTCGTTGGTCAGTGAATACAGTTGGTTTGCCCACACAGGCTCAATAAAGTTAGTACAGGCGACTAGAATATCAAAGAGTGAATTGTCGCGGGCAATCGCTACCCCACATGAGCGGATTACCTCACCTGCCGGGGGTCCTGCACCTCGATGTAAACAGGCCCCAAGGTTAGGGCCATTGGTATTAAAACCTCAGCGGTATTGCAAATTTCAATAGGGCGTTTTCACATGACGTCATGGCGGCCATATTGGTGTTCGCGAAAATCAGATGTCCAGCTAATCCCCACACAGAGATCCGCTTCATCCTCTCGCAATAGACCTTATTCACGACACCCGCCATCTTTGCAAACGCTTGAGGGTGGATGGGATAAAAAGCAATGTCACGTGGTTTCTCATTTGGTAAACAAGTGAGGAAATTCGCTAATACAGAAAATGAATCCTTTTCAAAACTTTACGGTGGTTTATTGATTATCATAAGGAGAGCATACATCTTTCAAACAAACAAATTTTATTTCTCACAAGTTCGAAGCTTTCTTTCGGTTGTAAATGTCAAATTCAGTTCAAAGCAGACTTCGTCTATCGGTATTATTGCAAAAGAAATACTTGTATACTTGCAAAACGATGTTAACCTAATCCTAACTTTGATGGATTTTTACATAAGGTTTTTGAACAATACAAATCTTAGGTTCTTAACCCTAACCCTAAAATTTGCAATTTAGACCCCCTCTATATAAGAAGCTCTTTAGCCTAAAATTTGGAGAAAGGTTTTTATTTTCAAAAATCATTTTAAAATATTTACTTAAAAGAAATGGTATAATAAATGTATGATCAATCTGGATGAGTAGTTGCTACATGTCAATTCTAATGTTAAGAATTATGGTCATATGGTCATATTAAAATATAAGCAACATTAGGTATGCAAATTTAAGGGTGCTGATCACTAAAATCTTCTAAGCAACGACATAATTTTTTGCAAGAAATTAAGAACCTATTAAGAACCTAGATAGCCTATATTTATGTTAACCACCATTTATGTAAGAACCTGTTTAGGCTAACCCTGGAAAATGTAGGTTCTCACTCGTGGGTTTTTACTGTATCCCATCTTGGCTAGATCTTAACAGGATTTTAAACAAAATCTTGGTTGGACCATAATAGATTTAAAACAGGATCTTGGGTGGATCCTAAACAGGATTTTAAACAGGATCTTGGTTGGATCCTAACAGGATTGTAATCCTTTAAACCCTAGTATCAAAATGGAAATTCTCGTTTGTTGTCCCTAAACATTTTCAATAAAAGTAGTACGGAGAATTTGTTGAAAGATCAATTAGACTCATCTTCCCTGATCATTTACTCAATTCTCATGACCACTCTGTTTTCTAAAGCATTGATATTGTAAGGAGAAATGTCATGCCGATCACTTTTCCACCTTAAAGGGTTAAACAGTATCTTGGTTGGTTCGTAATAGGATTAACAAAGGGGATCTTGGATCCTAAACAGGATTTTAAAAAGGATCTTAGTCCATCCTAAACAGGATTTGAAACAACTTGAACTGCTGAATTAGTATTACACAATTTTGCCTTAAGTAAGTGTTTATGTTAACTTAGGGGAGGGGGTGATGATCGTTTATCCAGAAACCTTAAATTGATCCATAAGAAGAAGAAGAAGAAGAAGAATGATGATGATGTTGACGATGTTGGTATTTTGCACTGCAGGCAATCTAAAAACGTCCGAGTAATACACGTTACAACTGGATGTTTAATTACTTATCAACTTATGAGAAAACTCAACTTAACTCAAGTTGTGAGAACTTCCCTTCGGTTGCAAAGATTGGAAGAAACAGGAGACCCGATTTCCAGATCTCCATGCAAAGAAGATAATAACAAAAATATTTCTTTCAATTTCAATATTTTGAGTTAATGTGGGTGTTTTCTTCAGTCTGAAACACCCAGAGTAGTTGGTGATTTTCCTTAAGTAAAGAAAGAGAAGCTGTTAAAAGGTAAGAGTGAAAAAAAAACGACTAAGAGAGCTCAAAGATATTTAACAGGAACGAAACGAACCAGTTCAGTTGGTAGTTTATTCAGCGATCTATTTCCCCATTTTGTTGATCTAAAACTTTGAAATTGGTATTTATTGAGGCCAGCATGCTTCCTGTTAATGGAGTTCTTTGGTTTCTTGACAAAAACTGAAATTTGCTCCCGGCGTGTTCCAATAGGCCATTCCGACTTGCCCAAAGCCTCTGTTTCAAAGCGAGGCTGAGTGCGAGGCCATTAATAGGAAAATGCTTTTTTTTTATTTTCATGCAAATGAAACTCACTTTCACGAGAAATTTTTTGCACTTACCCTCGCTTCCAAAGTGAGGGTTTCTGGAAGTCGGGAATGGACAATTCAAAGATAAAATAAGATCAATAATAATTACAAAGTCGGGGGCGTAGCGTCCATATACGCGCATACGCCCGTACGTAAAGGTGAAATCAGGAAAAGATATATTTTTATTTCCCGAAAGCGTTTTCGATCGGGATGATTGATAAATCTTTGTATGATATTTGTGTCTTTACCCGTCCGAAGGGTAGGCATCTCGCCCTTTGCTTGTAACCTTCATGGTGGCCTCACTGTCTTATCTTTTTTTCCCGTGAGCATTGCACATTAACAACCGATAACTTAACGCCAGAGATGTAAATTAATTATTGCATTTTCCTTCGTATTTATTTCCTGAAAATGTCCTGCGGAAAACGCAGGAAATGACATTTCTGAGCCCTTAAATTTGGGCTGGGGGAGCCCAGACCCCCCTTGTTTGCAGTACCTTCGGAGGTCCAACCTTTCTTTCCGTACGTACATCTTCAAAACCTCACGCTACACCCTTGAAGTTAACTAACAAAATATGAGCAGCTCACGAATGAAAACCCGGTTTGACCTTGCCACTTAAGAGTGTTTTGAACAACCATAGATTCAAATAACGGAAAGCTTTTATTTCCAATAAAATAAGTGACCATGGGAGATGTAATTATAGCTCCCAGGTTACATATATTAATTGTTGTTTTCTTTTTTTCTCTTGTGTAATAATTTTTAGCGACGAAATGTTTTCAAACACAGCAACGTTAATTGCCTTCTAGAAAGGTGTTAGTTGCCCCTGCGGCCTTCATTTAGGGCTGGAATAGTGAAGTTAAATTTTCAGTATTGTACATTTCTGAGTAAATACGGGCATTCATCGCAAATGAAACAAGGTAAGTGAGAATCTTTATTATTTTATACTTAACAAACCGGAGCTGCGAGCTGCATCACTTTTCAGGGTGAAGTTGTTAACGTTTTTATCTTAAAATGTGGTTTAAGTTTTGGTATGGTAATTTTAGAAGTACACATCGATAGAATTGAAACTGTTACTGCATGCACATTTCGGGCGTTTTAAGCGGACATTTCGGCCGTCTTAAAATGTACAAACGCCATGGCTTCCATGGCGAAAAGACGACTGAAAGCCTACCAACATCAAGATACAGTGAAAAAAATTCAGTAGTGCAAATAAAAGTAACAGCACAATCGGTCCTCCTTCAGACCAAATAGAAAACGAAGCCTTCAAACATAGTAGTTAAAATTCTAGTTCACTAATTTTTGTTTTCGAGGTTGCTCTGAAAACGAAAAAACCTTTTTGAAAACAGTGTAGAGAATTGCCCAGTGTTAACATTGTTATCGCCGGACGCAAGGAAAAAATTTCTTGCTCTGTGTTAAAGAAAAAGGAACTTCATATTGATCAGTGAGTTTATAAGGATAGTTTCCTTGCTTTGCGGAAGGGTACAATCACCAAATGACATACGAAAGACTGAAATAACACAGTGAATAATACCCACACAGATAATAGTTTCCGCAAAAACCTCTTAACCAAAACATAAGAATTGTCTGATTCTGTATTAATTTTTGCCCGGTTTTTATTTCGCTTTACCTGAATTAACATAGCTGCTTTTCCTATCTTTAAATTCACACTGCAGGTGACTCCACGCAGTTCGGCTCTGTGCAAATCAAATCGGAAACGCATTAAACTGCAATCATGTATAATCATATTCACACTTTGATATGAAAAGGGGTTTAATATCAGTTCCAATTTCGCTATAAGTCGGGATGCAAATTCCACTAAATATCGACATTATTTCGTTGCCTAGTCCTTAGGCCTTATTATTGCGCGCGGCCGATGCATTTCGGGTCACGTGGTCTTTAGCTTGATCTAAAAGTTTCTACATCTTGAAATAAAGACATATTTGCATTGTTGTTGTTTTTTTTAATGTCAGTTGTCGTTGTTATGTTGTTGCTTCTTTTGCCAGAAGTCAATTGTAAACTAACTGACAATTCTGTCCATGTAAACCGTGAGATCGCGCTTCGTTGGCCGGGGTTTCTTTTTTTATATATAACCTCAAAACACCACCCAAGCAAAAAGATTTACTTTAACTCGAAGAACTTTGCTTAGTAATGAACCTCATTTTGATAAAGTTTTGTTGGTATAAGTTTTGTTATGTTCATTCTATATGATAATACAAGTGGCAATTCAGTCGAAAACGCCTCCTTGACTGTTGACCGTATGTCCAGTGTTCATAGTTATTATATTATATATGAGCAACAGTTTTAATCATTTCTGTTACCTCAAGCAAGATGGTGATTAATATCAATCCCATGTTTAACAACTATAGCGAGCATATTCAGCTCTGGCAAAAAGCTGGTTCGGAATTTCGAAATTTACATTTAAAAAGAACTTTCATCTCACTTCCTAACAGGTTACCGAAAAATTCCGAAATAAGCCCCGGGGCTTATATCTTTCAAAGGCCCTTTTTGAGGGGCTTATATTCGGAGGGGCTTATCTATGGAGGGAAAGTTGCGTTTCAAAACCGATTGGGCTTGTTTTACTTTATATTTGCAATTTCCAAGTACAAGCCCCCGTGGGGCTTATGTTTAGAGGGGAGATTTAACGGAGGGTTTTTTGCGTTACGAGTTTGGGGCTTATTCATGGAGGGGCTTATTTTCGGGCGGTATTAATTGTTTTGGAAGAGGCTTCTCACTAATCACTCTATCTTCTGCTTAAAAATCGCGCTTCCAGTCCCAAGGTTGTCACTGAAGTTGTAAAGAAGACTTTGAAAAATGAACGTCAAATTCAGGGCTTTGACAGGTGAAACGATTTTTTTGCAGCCTTTTTTATTTATGAAATTCTTTTAATTTTGAAAAAGTCCTAGCCTGAGAAAACAGCCGAAATTTCACGACCACTGGTTGCCCCGCGAAAAGACGTCTGAGCAACGACTACAGAAATTCCATTAGATACTGGTCTGGTTAGTCTATTCAGATCTGGTAGAGCTTCTAATTGGTTGAGGCAAATTTCTCTCGGCTAGTGACGTGTCATCAGTATGGAATTTCTGCGCTCGTTACTCAGACGTCATTTCGCGGGGAAACCAGTGGTGGCGTCGCGGAATGTTGGCTGTTTTCTCAGGCTAATTTAGTCCGCCAGAAATAAATAACAATAAGAAACAAAAACCAGTATATGTTTTTTTTAGATTGCTACGGTGCGTTTTTTCAGTTCCCTCTATCATTGATTACAACCTTACCGTGCGATTAAAAAAAAAAAGAAAGAAAACAACATGAAAACGGATTGGTTGGGAATTGAATGAAATCTCAAAATCTATCTTCTTCTTTAAACACGAGAATTCCACGATTCATTATCAATGTGGAATATCTGCGCTCTTTTCTGGGGAGCAAGGATGGCGCAGTGCTGAGAGCACTCGCCTCTCACCAATGTGGCCCGGGTTCAAATCCCGGCGTCCACGCCATATGTGGGTTGAGTTTGTTGAGGTTTTTCTCCAGGTACTCCGGCTTTCCATTCTCGTCAAAAACCAATAATTCCTAATCCCAATTCCATCTGGAACACACAATTTCAACGAGTTCTTAAGAACTCCTAAGTGCTCCGTGGGTAAACAAAATTACAAATTTCGAAATATGGATCGTGTCCTTGGAGTTTCTGGGTCTTCGAGGGACGGAAATACCGTAAAATTTCGAAAATAAGCCCCTCAATGTATAAGCCTCTCCAAATATTAGCCCCCCAGACCTGTAACACAAAAAACCCTCCGTAAAATCGCCCATCCAAATATAAGGGGGGCTTGTACTTGGAAAATTGCCTTCAAATACAAAGTAAAACAAAGCAAAAACGGTTAATTTACTTCCAACTATAAGGCTAGCCCAATCGATTTTGAAACCAAATTTCCCTCCGTAGATAAGCCCCTTCGAATATAAGCCCCTCCGAATATAAGCCCCTCCAAAAATAAGCCCCTGAAAAAGGGCCTTTGAAGAATATAAGCCCCGGAGCTTATTTTCGGAATTTTACGGTATTATGACATCAGTATTTCATGATCCGTAAGCAATCACCTAGTTAAGTTGTTGCAATGATCCAACGAATGATACTATGTAAGTTTCTTTTCTTTTTTTAAAAGAAGAAATGAATCTCTCGTCTATTTTGTTTTCTGGTGTCGCTATTCTGGTTTGCATGAACAGTTTCGTCACAATGGAACGCGTAGCAACCTGTGACATAAACGAACATTGGACTGCTACCATGAGAGCTATGAAGAGATGCAACAGCAACATAAAAAACTACTACAATGAACACGAAGACCAGCCCTTAAGATACCGGTATTGCAAAGGAATGAAGGTAAGTTGCAAAGCAAGGCAATCTCCCGCGCTGAATTATGCCTGGAATAACTCGGCCAGAGGTTTCAATGTGAAAGTAGAGAGTTTTAGCATGGACGACAGCTACGGCAGCGAAAACGTCACTTTTACAATGAATTAGCGTTTTTCAAACTCTATCGCATTTATTCCAATTTTCTGAGAATATCCAGTGTAGGCAAATTTCCCTGGAGTTGATTTCTTGGGGACCGCACTCTAGTTTATAAAGCGAAAGAACATTTCGTTGTCGCTTGTTTACGTACTCCATAAAACGTGAAATTAGGCATTTTTACGCCGTGGTCGTGCAGTAACGGCAAAGAAATGTACAAAAAAGCGTGATGCACGTGCGAACTTGTTGTTTTTCTTAATGAACCTATTGCTGTTTTGACGTTCTCGTTGACGTCGCCGTCGTCGGTGCTAAAACTCCCTCAGTATTTACTGGCGACGGGAAAGCGGTCATTGGGTTTAGAGGAGTGGCAGAAATTTGGTCAGTTCAAGAGTCCAGGGGTACTCTGCCTTAATATATATATTTAGCCAGGGCTAAAAGCGAAGCTAATTGTGTAAATCGTGTAATGATAAGCGACGAAGGCAACGCCAGAGAACGGTGAAAAACAACAATAGGTCTAATTAGCGAAAAATCAACTTTGCACGTGCAGCACACTTTCTTTGTACATTTCTTTGCCGTTGTTTTACACGACTACAACGTGAAACTTCAAGAAAGGAAAATGTCGTACGTGTTCTCGTTCACTTTTTTTTCACTGCCGCTCATTTTCACCTAGCATTGGTGGCCGCTAGCATTTCCCATTTTGTCACCGCCGTTACAAAACTTTCTTTTTGTTCTTCTTTTTATCTCTCGCCCTAGATCTCTGTTGCCCTTTTCCTCGTTGAGCTTTGCTTGCCTGCAGCCTTCTTTCTCTTTTTCCCTGTCTTTCTCTTGCTCTATATTCCAAAGTTTTGGACATAACAATTAATCTAAGCTTAATACTCTTGAGAACGCGGATACAGAAAAAATTTCCTCTTTCCGTTTTCGTCTTTATTGACTCTTTACAAGACACGGGTGGCTATGCGCTTTCCCGCCAAAATAACTTCGAGTCGCATTTGGGTTGCCATACCTGTTGATTGAGTTATTTTAAGTCATTTTTTGAGTTATTTTACATTGGTATGCTTGTGGTGCGGACGAACGGCGGTCAGTCGGTGTACGGTCACGTGATTACCAAATTTTCTGGGATGGGTAGATTTACTCACCCATGGTGCTCCGCTGGCGCGTGCGCGAGAGCTCCGCTATTAAAAAGACGGAGGTACTTGGAACTGATCACGACTGTGTGGCTATATCCAGTTTTGAATTCGTCGCAGCCGCTGAATAGAAGCAATGAAGACTCATTTATATAATTTTAGCCTCGACCTAAAGTAAAACATTCACAAATGCCGGCAAGAAGGTGCCTAAATTTGAGTTCAAAGCAATAGACACAGTTGTACACAGGTCTTCTTCTGACTGGAATTTGTGTATATATTTACCTTTAGGTCAAGGCTAACCCTGTATTAACGAGTCTTCAGTGCTTCTATGCAGCGGCCGCGAATGCGAAACTAGACCATTAAATTGCGAAGTTTCCAGGGAAAAATCAACAGTATGAAGCATGACGCAATCAATTCCCTAAAACCTCCTCTGGCGAATTGGCCACAACTGGTCCCTCAGGCAGAAAAAATCAAGAAAACCACACGTCGTCCTCGAGGTTCATAACTAAACTTATCTTCACCTTGAAGAATACTTTCCCACACATTTAGAAACACGTTAGCAACCTGATCTTTCACCTCTTACAAGCATGCAGTGTGGAATGGGTAGGACAAATCATTGATTGTGATGTTACATAACAAAAAAGTCAAATTGCGCATTCTCCGAATCTGACAGCCAAAAAATCGACAATTTTCAGCGCAAATGCGTTCTGTAACCCCACTGACCCTTTAAAATAGTGTGCTGGGGAGCAATAGCGAGCCAGCAAATTATCGTGCAAAACTTTGTAGGGACAATATCGTGTTTCAAGCTCTAAGAGAGGGGAGGAAAGAAGAAAACACGCGGGACAAGCATGGTCTCTCCCCCACGTCCTGTCCTGTTTACTGAGGGTCTAAAACAGCTGTAAAGACAACGGAAATCAGTTTTTTTTTCAAAATTGTAAACTCGGACCTAGATTTGGACAAAGGTTTTACGGTTTACAGTTTGTCTCATTATCACTTATATTGGCACTGAGCGACTGATCGTAAAAGCACTGGCGCTGAATGTTGAAACCTAACTAACACCATCCTCCCTTTCTATACCTTCGCACTGTTGCTCCTTTCAGAGTGGGTAAAAGCTAACTAACTAGTCTATTACGTTTTGCTAACTCATCAGTAGCCGAGTTAAGTCTCCTTCAAATATATTCACTTATGAAGGTTTTGATGAAATGCGCCGAAGATGTCACCGCGAGGTTTGAGGACACATTCAACTGTACCAGTGAAGTGCTTCAAAAGTGGGTCTTTGTCTCGTTACAGTATATCCTGATAAGTAAAAAGGAGCGTATCTGTAATTATAACACAACTTTGTTGAGAAGACTGGTGGCCAGGTTAGGTAAGTTTATGTCGTGACAATATTGTACTTTGTACGACCTTCCTGAAGACTCGCATTAGCCAGTTTTTGAGGTCAGCGGTGTTGTGTATTCCACTATGGTGGACGATCTAGCTATTCAAAGGAAGGTAGAAAAAATGTAAAGGGGCACACGAGCCAAAGGCCCAAACGGCCGGAGCTTATCGCGGTTTCCTTAGCATGATGCATGCCTAGAAGCATTGCTACTCCTCCCTGGACGGGATGCTAGTCCATCGCAGGGTTACTCCCAGCAGTATGTCGCCGGTACCCATTTTTAGTAAAATCCAACTAGTGCTCTTTTTTCAATGCTGCGTTCTGATTGGTTGAGCTACTACTAAGCTATTACTACTAGTAGCGAAAAGCGCGGGCTTTTTGGCGGCAAAAAAGGATTAAAGTCTAGCTTTAACTAGCTAAAAGTTTTTTATTCTCGACATTTTTGACCAACTAGTTGGATTTTACTAAAACAATTATTTCTCTCGCCCTCATGGCCTCTGAGTCAATAGCCCATGAGGCCTTCGGCTTGGGTGAAGAGAGAGAAAGTGGAATGAACTTCTTAGTCGAAGGAAAGAGGGTCAAACTTCCCACTCAAAACAATGCCATAGTGCAATACCTACCCACCTTTTTCCAGGTCCTCTCCCACGACGTTTAGCACCATGTTTACGATGACGTCATTTGACTACATCAATCAGAATTCGTTGCGTTTTCATTTTCCTATTGAAACAGGCCATTTCCGAGTTACCTCAAGCCTCCTTTTCAAAGCAAGGCTAAGTGCGAAGACACTGATATAAAAATGATTTTCATTCTCATGCAAATAAACTCATTTTCACAAGAAAGATTTGGCACTTGACCTCTATTTGAAAGTGAGAGTTTAAGGAACTTGGAAATGGCATATTTAGTATTCCTGACGTCATTTCGCAACTGTCTTCTGGGTAGATCTTCTGATTGGTTGAAGTAAATTTAGAAAATAGAAAATGAGCAGATAAAAACAGGTCAGAATAATTCTTATGGATGAAAAAATTGCGTGAAACACTATGAAATTTATGTGTAGAAATAATTAGCAGTAAACGACAAGTAAAGGGGACACTTGGTCACGTCGTACGAATTCGCTTTACCGTTTGACGTAAACGTGTGCGGTTTCAGTATACAATGGACCTTATTTTGCATGAGAAAAGAAACCACCCAAGGATTATGGTTGCTGTAGCAAAATGACGTCATTGCGCAACTGTCTTCTGGGTAGATCTTCTGATTGGTTGAAGCAAATTTTTCAGTACAACAATGAAGTCTGCAAAACTGTTAGGCTAACAACTTTTCAAAACCCCATTTGAAATCTGTTTCAATCTTCTTGAAGTATCCGCTCCACCTTTTGTATATGCTGTGTTATTTATACCTTCTTTTCATGTTTGGAGCAGTTTCTTTTATAATTCGCCCGGTTTAATGGCGATTCTCGCGGTTTGAATTTTGATAACTTTCCTGACACAGCTTTTTTAATTTCTTGGCAGGTTTTGATAATGACGACAGATATAAGAACTTGAGCATTGCCAGGGTTGTCATACCAGGTAAATTAAGAAGTTGTGGATGGTTATTCTCTTTCAGCAGAGGTCTCTCACGGCAAGAGAAAAATGATAGAAAAGAGAGAGACCTCTGCTGGCCTCCGACGCGTTCTTTCATGTAGCCACTGACTACATTTGTGGTCGAAACTTGCTGGTTTTCAAAAACCGGTTCAATCTCCTTCCCAGAGTCTGGGAACGAGATTGAAACCGCCCCGTTTCCCCGTTTTTAACCCCGTTTCATTTAATGTGGAATGTGCGTACCCTTTTGAGACCGCACGCTGGAAATTTCTGAGCCCACAGTTGATATCGTGCAGACCGGTTCTATAAGTCGAGTCGCACGTGACTAAAACGTTACAGGTTGGTAAGGAAACACCAGTGCATGCGTGATAGAAAACGCATCGGAGGCCGGCAGAAGTCTCTCTCTCTTTCCTTTCTTTCCGTGAGAGACCTCTGCTAGCAGGGAAGAATGGTTATCTCAGGTATTCGAAGATGTCGTTCCTTTCCCACAGCACGTGACGAAGCCCTTAGAGAGCCTGCGTGGGAGGCTAATTTCGAAGAGGTTCATTAGAGGCAAATTCTTTTCTTTTGTCATATTCTCCTAAGCCTTATTCAAAAGTTGTTAACACTTTCAACAAAAAACTGGAAAATATGCTTTTTCAATCAGTGACACAGGCGGCTCAGAAGAAAAAAAATCTTTGTACTCCCAACAGGAGTCGAACCCATGATCTTCTTGTACAGTTATAACAATAGAATTTGATCGCGTGATACGAGAAAGAACCGCCACAGAGTATATCCAAATAAGCTAAACAGACTAAAAACAGTAGAAAAATTGTATCGCCTCCAATCACAGTCCGGCCATATTTTCTGAAACTTCCCAAAATGACAGGCGTACTCAAGACTTCACGGGATTGGTTGGGAAAACAAAGATAACAATGGAACTTAGCACCAAACCAAAAGAGCTATGACATATAGGGGTCCAATGAAATGAGAGGCTTTAAAAAGCTGCGAGGGAAATGTGACCCTGAGCGTTTTTATTAACAGCAGGCTTGGACAAAGACGCCACTTTGTGCCGCCGTTGCTTTGTCTCATGAGCTTACTATAACCCACCCAGGTGATAATAGAAGTAGGGGTTAGACCCCGTTCCGACTTTTTCCAAACAGTGGTGTGGTCCCTTCGAATTAACTATAGTGAGTTTAAGCTTCACGTATACGGCAAACGGCAAACGTCAGATTCAAGTTGAGAATTTTTCAAAATAGAAAATGAGCACATAAAAACAGCTCGGAACAATTATTATGGATGAAAAATTGCGTGAATCACTGATTTATGTGTAGAAATGATTAACAGCAAACGACAAGTAAAGGGGAAACTTGGTCACGTGGTACAAATTCGCTTGACCGTTTGGAGTAAACGCGATGCTTAACCTCTCTTATAACAAAACGAATTATTCGAAGATGTCAGAGACGAGGCCAACCACGTAACGCTACCGTCGAAAGACGCGATCATCTGAACCAAGACCGAATATCATAAACACAGTACAGCCGGCATGATGTTACCAGTAGTCCGGCCAATCTCGTTCCGAGAAGCTGCGATCCTTTTGGTAAGCACCAAAGATCATTACCGTCGTCTACTGGATAAGGATAACACAGGTTTTAAGGACGAGATTGTAGTTCGGCTGGGGTTTGAATTGGCTATTGCACATGCGTACCTCGATTGGGTGGCTACTGTTTGCAGTAGACGTATGAACCAGCCTGACCAATCATCGTGACCAGTAACCATTATTATTTTACATTGTCATGCGCATGATCTTACCATAAGTCCGGGGGAAGGGGTAGGTAGTTCGGCTGGGATTTGAATTGGCCATTGCACATGCGTATCTCGATTGGGTGGCTACTGATTGCAGTAGACGTGTGAACCAGCCTGACCAATCATCATGACCTGTAACCATCATTATTTTTCATTGTAGGTAACCTTTTGTCATGCGCTAAGGCGATTCATCAGAAATGTGCCCTGAAACTGGTTTCGACTTCGGAGAACCTTTGCAAAGGCGTTCAAGACTTTGTTGAATGCTACCACAATGCCGTAGTGTCTTTTCCGCCGCCTAATATCGTTGTCTGCAACTTCCCACCTGGGCTAGCTGTTCCAGAAATAAGCAAGAAATTCGAAGACCTTATTCACAACTTCAGCAATCAGCTCATTAATGGCTACGAACTGAATGCAGGGGAAATGTGCAACGTGGATGAAAGTGAAATTGAACATAGTTATGAGCATTAAGTAAAAGAACCCTACCACGCACATTTTTTTCTCACCAACGAAATAGTGCTTATAAGCGGGGGGGGGAATAAATAACTTTGAACAAATTTTGTTGCCATGCTGTTGAAACAAAGAAAGATTAGGTGGTACTGTGTCATTCGGCCATGAGCAGTTCTTAATAAGCGTTGCCCTTACACTAATGAATATAAGGGCAAAAACTTACAAAGCGCCACGGCACCTTTTTGAGTAAACCCATTGTACATGTTTTATTTACCATTTATGTAATAGTTAATGTAAAGTTGTCAATATACAAGTAGATCAACTGCTGAATTGAGCAGAAGAATAAAACTTTTGTTTCTACGATCAATATCACATGTTTACTATCCTTTTTGGTTGCGACCTATGCCTTGCGAGATATCAAAATGACACTGACAGTACTTCAACAGTGTAAGGTTGCAGTTGTAATAGTCTCCTACGATGCCGTTTTTGTCTCGTCACGCTCCTCGGAAGGAGCTTTGCGTGACGAGACAAAATGACTGCGTGAGACAGCTGCTTCGTTCCCATTTGAACCAGCCTGTGCAAGATTCTCGTTAAATGTAGATGAGCGAAAAGACCGGTGGGCAGCGGAAAAGCGAGCGAGCGATAGACGCTCAGCGCTCCTCAGCCCCTACGTGGTTTTCGCGTAAGTTTTCCCTATCCGCTTTTTCCTATTTAAGGCTTGGAGCCTGGAACGGGGAAAAGGCTACATTAGAACTCACCAAGCCGCTTTTAGTCTGCTACACAAATGAGCCGTGTTTAGTGTCGTTACGCAACACGAAAAACGGTTGTGTAACTCACCAAGCCGCCTTAGGAGGGTGCAAAAAACGTCGTAAAAAGTCGCATAAACTCTGCTCAATCAAAGGCCCAAACCTGGATGCACACTAACCAAATGACGTCCCATCAAGTGTCTAGTAAAGCCCGACAGTTCAAAGGCCATGCTGACGTCTCGCAAACTCAAGAATAATATAGGATGGCCGACACAAACCTGAGAAGAAGCAAGGGATAAACCATTTGTCTTAGGAAAGGAGAACGTCTGTGCTGAGATAACGAAAATCTTTATGAAAACATGGATGTAATAATCTTTTATCAAGCAAAATGCTGATGTCTTCCCTAAGAAATTTCACAGAGATGCAGAGACACAGACGCACAATGGAAGAGTCTGTCATTATTATTAAGTCATGGCTTCAACCTGTCATTAAAGATAAAATCGCCCAAAAGAGTTTCGTCAATGCTCTAAAAGTAGGTTAAAATGTGAAAAAATTCAAACCTTTTCAAACATTCCCAATAAAATATACAGATATTTAAAAAAATTCTCTGAATTAAAATATTCACAAGCTCCTTTGGCACTGTTTAAAAAGACTATTAAAACGCACCCTGTTCCCGCACTCTCACTCTGGTCCCGAGCTAATTGTGGTTTCCTCCCAAACTATGTGCTTCTGCTCACGCTTCGCGCGCAAGTTACACTTTTCCCCGCGCTTTTCACCAGTCCCATATTTTGCTTAAAAATGTAGTTGGTCAGTGGCAATGTGTTTGGGGAAACAACTCTGAAGAGTTTTGTCTAACTCAACAACACTCAAAACAGAATGACTTGTCACACGATCCAAGCCCTTTGCAAGGAGATGAAGGACCTTCTAGGTTGGAATCACAAGATCTCGCTACAGCTCGTCTGATTGGCGACAAAAGTTTCATGTCTTTGGAGGAGAATCCTTCAACTCGTAACCTCTTAAACTCCTTTCCTTTTATTGGTGTAGATTCTTTTTCCTGCCAGTGTAGAGACTGTGAACTAAAATGTGGTGCCGGCCCTTGTTGGAGACAAATTGACACAGAGGAGCCCCTTTTCGGTTGTTTCCTAGGCAACAAGTCCGGAGTATCCAAGGCAACGCTCTCTCTTGCTGTTCTCTTACGCGCGAGAGACCGACCCGAGAATGAACTAATACACTGTAGATCACCTGACAGTGCAATACTATTTTTCACTCTCCCTCTAGGATTAGAACTACACAATGTTACACTTCCTTGTTCTTTTCCCTTTGTTTCCAGATCTTTCCTGTAAGCCGAAGTGAAAGGTTGCATCCCTAACGAACGATCATTAGTAGACATGAACTCATCAAAAGCCCTGCTTATCTCCCGTTTGTGGTGTTTCCCACTGTCAACAGCTTTACTCAGACTGTTTCTTTTGTCATCGTTGTCTCTACCATCACCTATCATCTCAAACAAGGGCACAGATTTCTCGCCCGGCTTTTCAATTCTTCCACCCACGCCGGGTTTGCATAGATCCCTACGAGCCCGACCGTTCCAAATTCCGGTTGGACTAGAACCGCATTTCTTTGTCAGAGGCTTTGACTTACGAGGCGTTCCCTGGGAACTTGAACTGAAAATGTTTCCATCCTTTAACCCCGAAAGCGTATGCCCTTGCTTGCTCTTGAACGCAGCATCTGCCTTAGCTTCCACTTTCCCTTCGCATTCTCTTAATTTATCCATTACTGCTCCATTACTTTCTTGAAAGATGACTGAATTTTGTTGATTGGAACTAAAATTACACTTTGGAATTAAATTATTGTGTATCGCGGAGCGAGTGATTTCTGCCTTCGGTCTACAATTCAACAACTGCTCTGACGAATCATGTTGAGATACCGTTTCTGGTGCAGAACCTCTCCAGCTTTGTTTTGTCGCGGGTGAATAGTTAAGAGGAAAAATATTTCTATCTTTAAGAAACGTACCCCTCCAGACTTGGCTCTTCCTTTTAGGACTTGATTTCTGCTTCAAACACTCCCTATTCTTTTCCTCCGTAATTTTTAAATCACGTGAAATTGCATCTCCGCTTGCTTTTAATAACTGTGATGATCTTCGACGCAGAGTCTTAGAAGACCTTGATGGTTGTTCAGGTGATACAGGGCTTTGAAGCAAAAGAGCATTGCGATGACCGGATAAGGTAGCCCGTTCTCTGGTACAGGGGGACTTGATCGGCGAATCCATCTGACACCCATCTATATTTGAGCCTTGTTCGACACGAATCAGTGATCCAGGCATCTTACAGAGGCTGATACTTCTTCTTTTCGTGGGTGATGAATTCATTTCTGCATAGTCAATGTTGTTTCTTTTAAGCTTAAGAGCCTTCGAACGGGAACAGGTCTTGCCCGAACAAGAAGCGTGGCTTATATTCATCGACAGACGCGTAATAAAGGCCTTGATGTTCAAATAATCTTCGCTAGATGAAGACGTCTTCTCCAAAGATGACGCAACGTCTACCGATTTTGTATTTGAAGAAATAAAAGGTTGCACAACAGACACAGGCTTCTTATAATCACTGGACAGCTCTTCGTCTCTCTGAGGTTTATGCCGTGTAGAACCGCCAATGATATATGTTGCATCACAGACGCGTTCATCGTAATTCTGGTGTTTGTCCTGATAGCCGTTAGCGCCTTTCAGTGAGTCTTGGACAAGTTTGCTGGGGCTGCTACCGGCTCTATTTCGAAATTTCTCTGCTAATTCACCATTATCCAAAACAAAGGTCTCATTATCAAAATCTTGGACTTTCGGGTTGTCAATGCAGTGGCTGCGTTCAGACAGGATGTAAGTGTCGCTTCTTATGGGGGTTGAGTCAGGCTCCTCTTCTTCACTCCCAGAAGAGCACCCATCTGGAAAGTCCTCCATGTAACTAGGTCCACTAGTACCAGACTCCCAACCATCGTCATCTTCATCAGTAGCAATAATGACGTCATCCTCTGTTCCATCATTATCACTGTCTGTAATGCTTTCTAAAAAAGAAAATAGCAATTATAACAATACTTTTAATTAATAACGAGAATTAAGGAAAGCAGGTTTTTTGACTCGTCATGTACACATTTCCTATTGATTATTAGTGCACGTTGACAAAAGCTACTTCAGTCAATGCATACGGTTCAATATATATCCAGATATAACTTGCTTTATGATGCAGTTTATCACGTTCTATGAAGAAAATAATACAAGAACGAGAGCAGAAATCATTAACGACCATTTCAACAGAAGGTTCTACAGTTGATTTATGGTCAAGTCGCCTGAAGTTATGTCATTCAAAATTTTTAGTTAAGTCACCTGAAATGCTGAGTTATGTAACATTTCAGGTGACTTAACCAAAAATTCAGGGCAATATTACTCTGGTTTCGGGAAATATAACTTCAGGTTAGAGGACTTTTGGGCGACTTAACCACTTACCCTACAGTCTAACTTGAGAAGAAAATGGCAAATAGCATGACGAGAATTTTTCAACTACAAATCTCCAAAGAGTATGAATTGCATTTTCTATCAGGGGCACCCAACGAGAATATAGTTCAAAACCACTTAAACATGCATTGTTGATCACATTTTAGTATTTAAATGATAGATATAGATATATTTTTGTCCCCTAAAAACTTTTCATCTGTTCAGATTTCCTAGCTGAAAGTCTAGTGATCCAAAAATTATAGGAATCAAAACTTACCTTTTCGAAAATTTCAGCCAGAAAAAAGGCTCCCAACAATTCTAGGTGACCTTTTTAGGGTAAAAATCTGTTAAAAATGGGCAATTATACCATTTTTCAGATGTTCGAAAATCCTAGGAGAGGCAGGCAAGCAACAAATTTTACAACAAATGTTCCGAAAATTCTAGATCTCAAATCGTCTTCCGAACAGATATTTTCCAAAAATTGACGTTGGGTGCCCGTGTTGTATGCCCAAGCTGAGCACACTCGTCCTTCCTCTCGCAGTAAGCCAACATTCACATTTCTCTCCTGTGAATATGCTGCCTATGAAAGAACTAACTGTTCATAAAAAATGCAAACATTCTTAGGTGGTTCATAACTCGAACCAAAATAGATTTCCCCTGGATTTCCTTCATACATTTACTGTAATTTTACCATCGGTAAATCGAACCTCAATAACTCAAACCTCCAGCTAACTCAAAGTAATTTTTGTTTCCTCTCAGCTCATTTCTATATAATTTTACCCTGGATATTAATAAACCATGTTTTAACTGCGTGACAAGTCGGGGAAAAATGCTATTTACTGCATTATGAAACACTGAATTTCCCATCAACATGTTGTACACCCAAGGCATATAGTTTGTTTGTGGAGGCTGATGCTGTTTGCTCTAACATGAAACAGTAACACATCTAAGGCTATGTTTTGGTAAGTTATGTTCTACAGTTTTATAATCTAGAAGCATAGTTCCATTTTCACTTGACATTTCTTAACATGCGCTTAAAATGTTCACTGTACAGTAAATTTTTTTTGCTTACTTTCGGCTATTTGCTTTGAGTTCCCAATAACTTGAATTTTTTTCAATTTCCCTAAAAGGTTCGAGTTATCCGGAGTCGACTGTACTTGTAATCTATGTGACAATGTCAACTAAAATGATTCTAAACACATAGCAAACCAGTATGGGATATTAAGTTACGATACCTTCATCACAAATTTCACTGAGGTAAATCGCATCAGTGTCTTCATCTTGAGACTGTGTGTACTAAGATTTGAAAACATTTAACAAAACATTAAACCTGAGCTGCAGCAAATGCACACCAACACAACAAATGCAAAATATACCATTACTATTTCAATATTTTAGCCTGTTTAGTTGATGGGATTGTCATTGCATGCATTGACAGAAGAGTAACGACTTTGGCGCTCACTTCCCGTAGCTCTGCCACAAGAATGGCAGCTTTGCCGCCCAAACTCTCACGTGTGCAGACTCTCACACCAATGGACAAACAGGCTCCATCAAGCCTTTAAGACACAGTAATCAGGGGCACCCAACGACAATATAGTTCAAAACCACTTAAACATTGCATTGTTAAATGTAATTTAGTATTTAAATGGTAGATATGGGCATATTTTTATCCCCTAAAAATTTTTCATCTGTTCAGATTTCCTAGCTGAAAGTCTAGTGATCTGAAAATTTATAGAGATCAAAACTTACCTTTTCGAAAATTTCAGCCAGAAAAAAGGCTCCCAAAAATTCTAGGTGACCTTTTTAGGGTAAAAATCTGTTAAAAATGGGCAATTATACCATTTTTTAGATGTTCGAAAATCCTGGGAGAGGCAGGCAAGCAAGAAATTTTACAACAAATGTTCTGAAAATTCTAGATCTCAAATCGTCTTTGGAACACATATTTTCCAAAAATTAATGTTTGGTGCCCCTGTCTTAAAATGGTCCGACATGAGAAGCTGCGGAGCAATTTAAAAACTGGCGTCATTAGTTTTACCTTAATTTTCCGAAAATTGACATTGGGTGCCTCTGTGTAATGATCAAGATTAATTTTCTCCTCACAATATCCACACATTGTCAAAAGATATGGTTATGAGAATTAATGATCACCAAACAAAAAATGCTTTGATCCTTCATCACATTCTCTCAAACTGAGAAATGTATGAAGATTAGGTAAATTACATTACACCCTTCCCTCGTAACGTGAGTTTGGGCCGCCTGTGTTGACTTCAAGCATTTCCATATCGTGTCATGAGAATTGTACCCAAAGGAAAACTACCATAACGGAGTGATCGATGTTGCAATCTACATATAAATTGAAAAACACTCATTTAAAATTTGTGAAATTAAATTACCTTGGAATATATGGCCTCTAAATCAACTTGGAAAGCGGCGGAAAAATAAACTCCTGCTCCGAATGCCGCCATATTGATTCACGGATTGAGCTGCATTGTGGGTTACAGGCTGGGCTACCAAGTATAAACATGGCGGACGTGAAGACGTTTTTCATTATCAGAGTGACATGCTTTTTTGCTTTGATTTTGAGGATTTTCCTTATCGCTTACGGCGAATGGCAAGACAAGAACATGGTGGTGAAGTATACGGACATCGATTACCATGTCTTCACGGACGCTGCACGCCACATGGTGGAAGGCAACTCGCCATATTTGCGACCGACATATCGCTACACTCCTCTACTTTCTCTTATCCTAACTCCAAATATTACCCTACACATGTCTTTTGGGAAAGCTCTATTTGTACTATTCGATGTGCTAGCTGGATATTTATTATATAAGATTCTTTGCGTAAGAGGCTGTGCTGATCGCCGGGCTGTTTTCGCGTCATGGCTATGGCTCTTCAACCCGCTTCCTTTAACCGTATCGTCCCGTGGAAACGCGGAATCCTTGATGGCCGTGTTGGTCCTTGCGACAATCTACTTCGTCCTTGTCAAAAATATTTCTATGGCTGCGATACTTTTTGCACTTTCTGTACATTTTAAAATCTATCCTATTATTTATAGCTTACCGCTAGTTCTATTTGTGGGCGATAGTGTTTATAGCTGCAAAACATCTGAAGTGCATAAACTGAAAAATGAACGGAATTCGCATGGATACGTTCGTCAAATGCTTATGTTTATATTTCATCCTCACAGAGTTAAGTTTGCGGTTATTTCTGCAGTAACCTTTTTAGGATTAACTGGACTACTGTATAAAAGGTAAGGCTCCTTGAAATCTTTACCTTTTAAGCCCTTTAGGGTGCTGGATATAATAGAGAGCTGAAGGAAAGACGTTTTTGAGTGACACTTGTCAACTAGAAGTGGACCTTTTGCATCTGGGGCAGTGGTTTTGCCCAAGTTTTCAGGCAAATATTGTCTCTATAAGAGTAGATACAAATTTGGGCTTAACTGCAGAATACCTGGCCATTTCGAAGCTATGCTCCTGTAACAGTGGCTACATGGCTATGGGGCTATGTAGAATACCTGGCCATTTCAAAGCTGTTACCCCTCGCGTAGCCACATAGCTGCGTGCCCCAGGGGTTTGGGTTTGGGTTACAGTTAGGGTCAGGATTAGTGTTAGGGTCAGCATTAGGGTTGGCGGAACTTTACATCACTACAGCCACAGTTC
The DNA here is from genome assembly GCA_964035705.1 of Porites rus. Lineage (NCBI taxonomy): Eukaryota > Metazoa > Cnidaria > Anthozoa > Scleractinia > Poritidae > Porites > Porites rus. The sequence goes on from OZ037993.1 coordinate 23,721,502, forward strand.
CCATCTGCAGAACATCTGCAAACAGGACAAACCCAATTGGCTAACGATTAGACATGTTGCCGCGTAGCCACTGTTATCGGGGTATAGCTTCAAAATGGCTGGGTATTCTGCAGTTACTCCCGAATTTGATACTGTCAAGACATGTTAAAATGGAATTCAAAACTAGTTGAGGGGTTTGATCACCTACATAAAGGGCTGTAATTTCTACTCTCCCCATTCTTCCTCAGTGATAAAATCAAAGATGGTAGCCACAGTGTTGCAAACATAAACAAGCAACTTATGCGCCAATCAATTTAAAACTTCAACATCCCCATGGTTGATCCCCCAGGGCTTTGAGCTTTTTAAAATAGCCCTGTTCAAATTCCCATCAATGTACATTAGCCCAATGTAGTGGTCAAATAGCCCTCCCTAAGAAGAAATGTTTTGCAATTTTCCAGAGTTCACATAATGTTTACTGGTAATTGAACTACAACAATTAAACACTTGATCTTGGTTTCATCGATTGTACCTTCAAAAATGCACACCTGTAGCTTTTGAAGTCCTTACCAAACAAGCTGTTTGTTTACCTTTATGATCCTCCATCTCACCATGCAAAAGATCACATCTATTGAACCACATTGTTAAACCCGCATCATCTGAAAGAAGGTAACTTGACACTTCTGGTTCAGATTCCCCACCCCACCCAGGTTATAGTCAAATTCCCCACTCACAATAAAAATATTGATGGTCAAATTCCCAGGGTTTACCAGGGGGGATGTTGAAGTTTCCAATAGGTTCACCCAGAAAAAAACATCTGCATTGCAGGCCAGCTTTTGAGTGTCTCAGCATTATCTTTTTTCTACAGGTATGGTTTCGAGTTTCTTGAGCACACATACCTATATCATGTCACCAGAAAGGATGCGAAGCATAACTTTTCAGTGTATTTCTACATGATGTACCTGGTTGAAGGTTCTAGATGGTCAGTTGTCCTCGGTCTGGCTTCCTTCATTCCCCAGCTTGTTCTGACAGTTGTGTTTGGTATCGTGTATTATCATGACATTTCTTTCTGCTGCTTTGTGCAAACATTTGCATTTGTTACCTTCAACAAAGTTTGCACATCACAGGTAAAATAGTGAGAGGCAAATATCAAACATGAGGAGCTGAAAAGAGATTTCTCAAAAGTTTTGCAAACCCTTGAATTCTTCTGGGGTTTGCATAACTGTTTTGAATTTCCTCAACACCCTCTCATGTTTATAATAATAATAATAATTATTATTATTACTATCATTTTTCAGTCTCATTTCTGTAACCTTGCTGTATACCTTATTACATGCAAACTGAACACTATTTTGCATTTCTAATGTTAGCAGTTGCACTCATATTGAATTTCCTAGTACAATAATAATTATTATTGTACTAGAAATGCAACTTACGGGTAGTTGCAACTTAGCCAACACCGGCCACCCAAGCAAAGTTATTCTTTTTCTTTGCAGTATTTCCTGTGGTACCTGTGTCTTTTGCCGCTTGTTTTGGATTCAGTAAGCATGACATTACGCAGAGCATTACTTCTCACTGTGACGTGGTTTGTTAGCCAGGTAGGTGAAACGATGTTCAGCTTTATCTAGAATTTTCTCAAGTACTGTATGATGTCACAAAAGCACAGCTGGCTCTGTCAAATGCTTATATCTTAAGACAGAATAACCTGTATATTTCGTTTGTTGCATAGGCAATAAAGAAAGTAATTATTTGCTGGGAGATACCTGCATACAGACTAAATAGAGAGTTCTGGAGTAGGTGTTTGTAAAAGCCATTAGAGCCCCAGATTAAGAGAGAAGTACTCAAAATCGGATACAGATTCAAAAAGATTCAAGATACAGTTGAATCTTTTCTTTCCACCACCTCCCCCCCCCCCTACCACCACCTCATTATGTCCATTTTAAACAATTCTCTTGATCTTAGAGACACTTAACTTCATACAAACCCGATCACTATACATTGGAACCTCTATAGACCTTGTCAGGGTTTTCGACGCCATCTTGATGAGTAGGCAAACATGTGAGAAATTGCAGTGTTTGTGTGAGAATCTAATGTTGAATAATCTCTGTAAAATGGCTGTTCTGAAAAAACTATGACTTGTAATCTAAAGCCACAAAACAAAGGATTGTACTAAAAAATTTGGGGGGTGTACCTGTGCTTAAATTTCTCCAGGAGCTTTCTTTAGATTTTCCTTATATTTGTCTGTAATTTTCCCGGGATGTTCTTACAGATAAATGTATAGAAAATCTAAAAAAGTGGTTCTAGGTCTTTTAGAGCATGTAACCCCCTCATTTTTTTCGGTAGAATCCTTAGGAATGAAGCTTTAGTTTACAATTGATATTTTTTTCAGAACAGCCGTTCTGCGGAAATTATTCAACATTAGATTCTCATACAAACACTGTAATTTTCAACGAGTTTGCCGACTCGTCAAGATGGCGTCGAAAACTGTGACAAGGTCTTTTTCAAGGTACACACTTGGAACCAATCAATGGTTTGTCTTGTCTCTGCATAACTTATCCTAATAAACTGTTCTTTTCTTCTTGACTATGTTAGGGCCTCTGGCTGATGGCTGCATACTACTTGGAGTTTGAAGGAATGAATACATTTGTGTTTGTTTGGGCTGCAAGTGTAGTGTTTTTCATCGTCAATGTTGTGATTTTAAATCAGATTATTCAACATTATAAAATGAACAGAGCAGTAAAGAAAGCAGTGTAAACAGTTCATTTGTCAATTTGTGGTGAGAATTTGATGAACAAGAATACTTGAAAACTTACCAATGAAAGCTTGTTGTGTTGTTGCCTTCTGAGTCGTGCATATTTGATGTTAAACCAACTAGGGAGGGAAATTCATGAACTGATTTACATTTTTCTTTTTTATGTACAGATTTTGTTCTTCTTTTGCGTAATCTTTTTTGTTTCTTTCTCTCTTTTCTTTTTCTTTCGGTTTTTGAAATTTTTGTTTGTAAAAACACTTTGTTAGTGATCCTTACACCCATCAAAAGAAAGAGTTTTTTAAAATTTTTCAAGTGGGGTGGGAAGAAGGGGTTGGCTTTTATAAGTAGAATATTTCCTTGCTGGTGTATTCTTGATGGAAACCAAAAAATTGGTTCCTGTAACCCTAACTGCATTCCAATTTCCCACTAACCCTCGGTTAATTTAACCCATCTTTGGACAACCCGGGCCGGATTTGAATTATATCTAGGGGATTTTAGAAGTTACAGGATACCAACAGGATATAATATAAAAACCTCATCCAATAATTGTTTAAAATGTTGCACTACGCCTTTCTGTCAATCGAATTTTCGGCGGCCTTCCTGTGCCTGCGCTCTTCTCACAGCAGCCACGCGTGACGTAGACGGTTTTGTCGATTATTGCGTCGCGCGCCAAGATGCGATGCATAGCAACAAGAAAACAACACAACTGTGAAAAGAAAACACGAAAAAGAGCATGTTCTTGGTATGATAGCAAAAATGGACGTAAACGAACCTTTAGACAATTTAGACAAGCTTCGCGGTAAGATCATTTCCCGTATAACTTTCTTCCCTTTTTCTTCGTTTGTTCAAACGCTTAAGCTTACTTTCCGCAAATGTTTTACTTCTCTACTTTCATCAGGAATTCCAAGCGAAGAACTCTTTGAAAAACTTTTGAGCGATTCCGCTTTTGTTGAGTATTTGAATACGTTCCTTTCGCTTCCGGTAAGTATTAATTAAACAACAAATGACACAAATTAATTGACTTTTTAGCAATGATAGTTAAAAGCGAGTAACAAAGCAAAGTTTTCTTTAGTCAAATCATCTTATTGCAAGCAAGCGAGTGCGAAGCGCGCGAAAATTATTTTAACTTTTTAAAATTATTTATGGTGGCTTTCCATCATAGGAGACCGCCCTATAACTCAGTAAAAACTAGTGGAACAAACTAAGGAAAATGGAATGATACCACGGAGTTCAAGGAACCGCGACTTCGACGGAAGCGAGAATGTCAAAAAAAAAGGTTAAATGAACAGAACAAAAACTCTGCACGTGCACCATTCGTTTTTGTACATTTCTTGGCCATCACTGCACGACTATAATCATAAATAGAAAACCCTCCAATGTGACGTATTGTAGAGAACTTAGACACTCGACGGCAAAGTTTTCTTTTTCTTTTTAAACTTCGATCTGCTCCCTAAAAATTCAAATCCAGGAAAACTCGCTTCCATTTAACCAATTGAACCAGCTGAAATAACCGCCATAAATTTTAAAAGAACGCCAATGCAATTTATAAATGACGTCCTGGTTGCTTCAAATTCCTGTTGTTCTATCGAAACAAACTCAACCTGAAAAGTTTCTGAACCGACCAAAGCGTTCCACTAAAATTTTGACCGGAATTTCGATTTCTTCTCAGTGAGCTGTGATTGGAAATTAAAATTATGAAAATGGAAAGGTGAGTTTCGTTTGCACCGTACCGACTGGCCAAAAAGAACCATACCTGGAGACAAACCACCTTTTCCAGGCCGAAATGTTAGTTTATGTTTCGACCGAAATTTTCAGAAATGTTTGGAAATAGGTGATTTTAATTTGTAACATTTAGAATGGAATCGGAATCGGAAACGCAATGGAAGATGGTCATAGTTTCGTGTAGCCCGGCTGCAATGCGGTGTTCCCTCTTTGTTATGTAAACTTTTAGGGCCAAATATTCAAACGAAGTCTAACTTAAGCCGCGGTTTAACGAATCTTTGAACCTCCAGATCTCTTTTTTGATTGGTTGTTTTAAGAAGATAAATGCTTTTCTTTTTTTCTTCTGTATGCTTTCATAAAACTGTTCACAATAAATGATGTTTAGATAAAATCGTTGGGCAAATTGAAAATGACTTAGAGCGCGGTTTTGTTAAACACTGCATGGCTAAGCTACGTTTAAATATTTGGCCCTTATAGTTTATCCTATACTTTTTGCCTCATGGGTGAAATATTGTACAGTCACAATTTTGTCCAGTAAATTTCCTAAACAGTGGTATATTCAGCACAAGATCAATAAACGGATTCACTTGCTTCGTATGATTGGAACACCGATTCATGACTTGAAAAATGATAATGTGGTTTTAAAAATGCCTGGATTTGTTATGGACGGGGCCTTAGATAAATTCATCTTCATCTTTAGTGGATCAGGATGAAGTTCGGTTTTTTCACTCGGAGCCGCATTATCCCACTGGGGTGGACTTAGGAGAGACATGAAAGACCGTGACGTCCATAGTCGATATTTCGACTACCCGCACTGATCTAATGCCCATGGTAATGGAGAGGAGATGTCGTTACGTCAGATTGCCATGGTAGCAAAATTTCTGAATCTAAGCAAACCTTGGTTCTGCAAATATGGCAGAAAAAACGAGAAATTGATGTGTTTGAGTTTTCTATTCATTAATCCCCCCAGGAAAAAAACAGAAGCCAATGCTTTTCTTTCATGGTTCGACAATGCAAATGGCCGTCTCTGTCAAGGAAGAATGTTGAGATCCAGAAATCTTGCTACCATGGTAACCTGACGTCACACTTCTCCTCTCTAAACTAGAAGAACTACGAAACACGTGATCAAACTCTTTCCCATCTTCGTCCTGTCCAAAACGGATAATGCATCTCGAGAAGAAAACGGTCATTGTCACATCCCTAAATGTCAGATCGAGTGAGTTTCTGTTATGGCTCTTTTTTCACTCGGAGGTTAAAACATGCCTGTTACCATAGTGTCACAGAGCGGCCTTCGGTGTTATTTGTTTGAAATGTACATTTGCTTTCATGACACTCCTGACAGGTGTTTGGTAAACGATTAACTTACAACCCAGCGGAGGATAATTTCAGCATCGACCCTCCCCCGCCACGGACATGTTATGTAAGTAATGCCCAAGCCTAAATTTGTAATATGTTCTCCCTACAGACTTACTGCTGCGTCATGGAAAGACAAGTTTTGGAAGAATACCGTGACTGCCTTGGATGCCGATAGGCGTGCCGAGTGTCAAAATGCGGCATAAACCGCCACCATCGTAGCCCGATTCTCAGACGTCCGAGGTCTTTCGCGCCCCTTCGAGGGAGAGAAGCGAAGGGGCCGCGGGCGACCTCGGAAATCTGACAAGGCTACCATCATCGTGGGAAGACGTAACTTTGACGTCAATTCACTGATCGCAATGAACTAGCTGACAGGCGATTTAAAAGCTCGCTATTAGTAGCAAGGGTGGCGATGCATAGTACAGTAACACAAAAGTAACACAAATTATGGATGATTTCGGGCTTCGGGTTACGGGCTAATTGTGTATCATAGTAGAATAGTATAAATTGACAAGTAAACTGTTTTACGTTATAGCTGGCCTGTTTCCCTCTCTGCAATGATCTAGTAACTTGATTAAGGCTATACACTCTAATTTCTTTTCTTTCTTGATAGCACCTACCACATTATCGAGTGAAAAAGTGGGTGAGAAAGGAAAGGCTGCACCTTTTCTGGAAAACAGATTTGTTCCTTGAGTACCTGTTATATGTCCATCTTAAGAAAGCTGCTGGCTCATCAGGTTAGCTACGCTATCCGCTATTAACAAATGCAACCTCGGGAGATGATCTTTCATCTATAAGCTATATGCTCACAGTAAAATGCCGCTTATAGGTGATGTTACACGGGACGATTCGCAACAACGATTTTGAGCGCAACACAGCGTAGCAATATTGGAACAATGTTGCAGCCATTCGAAGCAACGTCGCCAAATTGTTGTAATACTGCGTTGTGTTTAAAATCGTTCTTGCGAATTCTACCGCGTAACATCACCTTATCCCTCGGCTTATACGTCTTCGTAGGGGGGCGGAGGGGGGGGGGGTTAGGGCTTATCAACCGAGGGGTATCTCGGGGAGCTTATAAGCGGCAGTTTTGGTGCTGTAAGGCGTAGCGGTTTCTAAGCAATTACGTTTGGAATAGTTTATAGAAGCTAAACATTCTGGTCTAGTAAAGGGTACAAGAAACAGATGGAGGATTAAACTACAGCACGATTCGTACATCAAGCCTACTGTGATCCACCTCAACACTAACCTGCGTACGTGCGTAAAATTTACCTTCGCAAATAAAATAGAGGCAATGCATGAAAGGTTGCTCGTAAGCGTAAAAGTTGAACCGCGCTCAACTTCACGTCTAATCTCAACACTTTATTTGGCGCCTCTTTTTTATTTACTGGCGTGATTAAAATTTACGTACGTTAACGTGCGTTACCAAAAAAGCGTCAGTGGAAATCAACCTTAACGGTTTGCGGTGATACCTGTTGGCGGGAATTTTGTTTCAACCTACAATATTGAGGTTGTACATTATCATATGGCTTGCTGTTGTGACAAATTTTGGTAAATTTTGTTTTTTTTTGTTTGTTTTTACTTTTTTGAGCTGTTCTACGTTTACGCCCTCCTTTTATCCCAACACACTAACCTGCAATACTTGTGCCAAAATGTTCCTTTCGGCCTTTGCAATAACTCCCGCGGGGAGTACAATGTGCTCTGAAATTTCTTGGATATACAGTGAAACCTCGATATAACGAAGAGCCAAGAGACTGACAACTGAATATGTTCTCTAGAAGGAGGTTTCGTTTTATCGAGGTTCTTTTTCATGTATTTCACCGTTACTGTGGTAATGAAAATTGTTCGTTATACCGAGGACTTTGTTGTATGGAGGCTCCACTGTACTATGAAACCCTCACTCTATACCAAAACGTGCGATTCTTAGCCACATTACATTCAACAAAGTTGAATCTTGTGGGCTTGTACCCAACATAAAGAGAAACATTTTTACGATGCTGTAGTTGTTAATTTGCAAATTGCAGTAAATGATTGCTGCCGAAGTGCTGCCGTGTACAGAACATTTGGCTCGAGGCCACACGTCTCAACAGTCTTATTCTTGGATTCTGAGTCAAAGAATTGTTCTGAATTTCAACCGCTTGTAATTTGAGCATGCAGAGGCTTTATGACATTTGAAATCTCTTTACTTCTGGTAGGTACCTCAGTGGACCTTGATCAAACAAGAACCTATCTGGGCACTGTCGAGGGAATGCGTACTTTTCATCGTTTCCTGCGCGGTACTTCAGGACAGAAAATCTTGCTCTTTTGGATCGAAGCGGAGCGGTTCCGTAGGGTGACAAAAAAGGAGCACCGGAGGTTCGTTTTCCGCGATATTCAAGCCAAATATCTACGTAGTGGATCCCCCAGGGAACTTCCTGAGATCATGAAATGGATTAGCATATGCGGGGGAACGCCCGACTTGGAAAGAAAATCTTCTTTTAAATTTCCGAAAAGTGTTTCTAGGCGAATGTACCTCTCCGATGCTTCGATATTTTCAGGGAACGTTTTCATACCCGGACAGAGGATGGCTTTGGAGCGTTTGATAAGTTATTGGGTTCCCAAGTACATAGAACACAAGAAACGTCTGGAGAAATTTATCGAAGAGAAACGCTGTCGTCAATCGGTGTTTAGACCAGAGATCAGACGATTCTCGCCAGTTCAAAAAGTTGAGCAAGAAATCCCACTTTCTAAAACAAAATCTCAAGAAAAGATCGACGAATTTGTGGAAGCACAGCGCGTTTCTTCAACAGAGAGTGTCACAGAAAAGATCGACGAATTTATGGAAGCACAGCGCGTTTCTTCAACAGAGAGTGTCACAGAAACGGAAGAGGAATTTCGCGCGAGGAAGTTGGAAGAATGGAAGAGGTGGTTCTGGGAAGGTGTTGATTACAACCTTACCGGAAGTGACGATCAGGTTGAGCCACCTGATGATATGCCGTTGGAACTGCGCCGGTTGGGAGGGGTGAGCTATGAATATTAATTCACTAGAAAGTGGCTCTTTCCTCCGCAGAGGCTACCGCTTGGTATTACAATAAAAATAGCAATAATTACAGATTATAATAAAAAATAATAATAATAAGCGCGCGGTGAGCGATGGGAAGAGGGAAAAGGCGGGAGCCTCTCTCTCTCTATTTTCTCTTCCTATCGTACCCCATGGGCTCTCATTTTTCCCTCTCCCCAGTCTCTCGACGACACAAGGAGCCCTCTGCGGAGGAGAAAGAGAAAGTAGGAAGGTAGTCTAACATGAAAAAACGTGTCAGCAACTAGTCTTTCCCTAAAAAGGATCTCTGTCAATAGGCCTTATTTCTAAACTTCCCTCTTTAATCTTCATTGAACATCCCTTTTGTGATTTTTTAGCTGCTGCTACACAATATTTTTTATGGGCTTTCTGTTAGCCTGGAACGGGATTCTTTTTTGTATCTCGCCTTGAAATTAGCCCCTCACCTTTCCTGTCGGATGCATTTCCTAAGTTGAAATTGCTACTACATGTAGTTTTTGATATCTTAGTAAAATCCAACTAGTGGTCTATCATCAATGCTGCGTTCTGATTGGTTGAGCTACTACTAGGCTATATGTTATAGCCCACTAGTGGCGAAAAGCGCTGGCTTTTTGGCGGCAAAAAAGGATTAAGGCTTTAACTGGCTAAAAGTTCTTTTATTCTCGATATTTTTGACCAACTAGTTGGAATTAACTAAAACAATTAGTCCTCGAGCCCGAATGGGCTCTGAGTCAATAGCCCATTCGGCGTTCAGCCTCATGGGCTATTGACTCAGAGCCCATTCGGGCTCGAGGAATAATTGTTAAATATCCTCTTTAGTATTCAGTTGCAATAAAAACACTGTTAATTATTGAATCGCATCATTTGTTCACATAGCATACAGGTGGAGTTTTGCGGTCTCTTTTAAACTCTCAGTGATAAAAAGCTGACTGCGGTTTTCTTTCTTTCTGTCGTCCTTTTGATGTACATTAGATACGCGAAGCCCCACCTTCAAGTCCAGTTACTCCAGAACCAGATGACGCTTCTTTGAACGCTATTGGCGAAGAGGAAGAGAACGAAATGTTTCCAGATTGGCAGTCATTGGAGGCTGGAAGCGAGAGGATTGTGGGAAACAGCCTTTCGTTTCCCAACCCACCAACGTCACGTCCCATCACACCCCTCGAAGAAAAGTCTATATCTGAGCCCGCATTTGCAACCGCTGACTTCATGAGGTGGCGAAGGGAAGAGGAAAAACCCGAGCAGAGTAGGGCTTATAATTAAACGGAGTTGCCTAAATGCATGCAACGTTATTCATTAATTATTTTGAGCTGTTTTCTCAAATTATTCGGCTTTTGGAACTTCGCTATGCAATTGCGACGCAGTTATCGAAAACGAATTTGCTGTTTACCACTCCTTGGATAAAGTTGAAAGTTTATCTCGAAAAGTTCGCTGTTATTTGACCTTCAATAAAATAAAAAATGAACTTCTACTTAAGCTGAAAGATCGAACAACTACAAATTTGCAAAGCAGCATAAAATTTCATTCTTTGGTTTAGTCTTTCGAGATTGATATGTTAGGTTATTTCCAAAAAACCATAACAGTCGATATGCGCTTATTAATAAACCTGATTTATATCCATTATTATATTCTTGGTGGGAGAAGAATGTGTATGGAAACTGTCATTCGTTAATCGGATCGTTTGCTGGAGCTGCAATGTTTGCCGAGCTGCAATGTTCACTGTGTCGGTCAATTCTTGTTACAGTTAGTTATTCACTACCTGATGTTTTTTTTCTGTGTCGATGAAACAGAGGCCATTGAGAAAAAAGAATCTTTGGAAGAAAAACGAGTCAGTCTTCCTAAACTGCGACCTCCTTACGCGCAAATCCCGTCATCAGCTTCAACGAAGCTTAAGACCGTGTATGAGGCACTGGCATCACAACAAAGCCTTATGACTGAGGAACTTTATGAATCATCACCAGAAAGTTCCTCTCCATTTAGGTCCTTAGAAGGTAGGTATCAAAAAACACGCGTTGTCTTCTCCCTCAAGACTACCTTTAAATCCATTAGCTCTTAAACGTTCTACAAACTACGCGAAAAAAAGCAAACTATCCAAAACTTTGAGGTTATCTTATTTTTGTTCCTGCTGTTTGGTTTCTAGCCCGAATTTCAGCCACCTCGTCGCGACGCTCACTCCCGAGAAAGATAGCGACCTCAGGAGATAGCTTAAACTCAGGCCATTTGGTTTCCGGCACAGGCACGAAGCATTTTATTTTATTTTTTCTATACTTTTTCTTAACCGTGATTTCTATATTTTGATTTGGCTTGGCTTTTATTTGACTGAATTTCAATGGAAAAAGAGAAAGTGAAAATAGATGGGGATACCACAGGCCTCCCGTCCATTGAAAATAGAGTAAACCTGTGCACGAACCTTTGAGTTCAGTCTCTCAGAACAATTATAAATGTAAATACATGCACATGGAGTTGCAAAGAATATAAAATAAACAGGTTGCTGTACAGTAATAAAATATGCATTTTAACTCACGCAACGAAGAAAAGCCTTTTCAGCCTCTGAGTCAGGCCAATGTATAAACAAAACAAAAACAGAAAACTGAGAATATATGCGGAAAACTCTGTTGAGGAAATTATAAACCGGAATGTATGGATGAGACCGTAAAACAGTAAAAGGTGGCTCAGAGGATGAGAGCTCTATACCACTTTTATGCCGCATTTATACTCCAAGAGAGTAAAGCAAATGACTGTAAAAGTCTCATCCTTGCAGTGTAGCAGATGATTAAATAGAATTAACAAACCGAAAAAGTATTAAAATAAGAGTTGTTTGAAATCGTAACAAACAAAGAGGAGAATAAAGAGAAGCAAAGTAGTGACCTGAAAATTCAAAGAATTATTCAACTTACCGTGGAGCACGTGAATTTCGAAAGCAGGTAGCCGCATACTGAACTCGCTCTGCTAAAACAATTTCCTTTTTCATGCATTTCTTTGCCGCTCGATGCAAAACAGTAGCGTTTTTGGAGAGAAAATGAAAAAACAAGGATTTATTTTCCTTTCTCTCTGTGAACTCGATGACCTCTACCGACGAAAAACAAAGCAAAATGGAACAATTTCAGTGCAATTCAAAAGAGTATGATTTATTTTTTTTCTTCTTTTAAGCCCGGTTTCCATATGATCGCTACCATCGCTGTGATTGGTGCGATCGCTGAGAAAAAAAGTTCGGCGATCGCAGCGATCATATGGAAACCACTTTCCAGCAATTGTAGCGGTAGTAGCGACAGCGATCACTGAGATGGAACTTGATCGTTGTCGCTGGGATCACTGCAGGGAGAGTGGTTTCCATTTGATCGATGCGATCGCTGCACTTTTTTTTTCTCAGCGATCGCAGCGATCATATGGAAAACGGGCTTAAGCTTCTTCATAAACAATTCGTATTTTTCCTTTGTTGTTTCAAGCTTCACCACCTCAGTCTGCACTCCTGGCCTTAAGACGAGTTTCGGCTTCCCGTGTGATCCCGTTCAAAGAGGTTGGACACGAAATAGCGGCAATGGTTAATGAGCCACGGAATGTGTACCCTAGGGATACCCTCCAGCAGGAAAGACTTGTCCTCTTCAAAAGTGATACTGGTAAATGCTTTTCTGTTTCCTAGCCGTAGCTCCCGTTAACACTAGCTTCTGAAATGTTTAAGTTTTGTCTAATAAACCTGCCAACAAGAATTTTGTTGTTAGTTAATAAAGTTAAATGCCACCTTTTCAATTACTGACCGATTGTAACTACCGGTACTATACCAACGTGTATTATACTTTTTCTTCCCCTTTTTTGGGTGCAGACATAAGAGTGTCAGATGAACTCAGTTTGCCTACGCTAGTTGCGCTGACTGCAGATAAGTTGGCCGGCGGCCCTCTCCGTGAATACCTAGAGAAAACTCAGCAAGATCAAGCGCTTAGCAGCCTTCAGTTCTGGGAAGACGCTCAGCGGTATTTGTCGCCGTCAGAGGATTTTGGCAGTTACAGCAAATACCACTCAGCAAAAACGCTTATTGCGACCTATATCGCCCCAGAATCTCCGCGGCAAATAGAAATGAGCATGCGTGTTAGGGATGATTTGATGCAGCTTCTCCCCGAAGAGAAGGGGGATCATTTGTTGTCCAGTTTCGTGAAGAAATCAGTACAGGTAATATTTGCGTATGCTTTTGTTAGTTTTGTTGGGCCCCATGGTGTAACACCGGTGATTCTTACAAGCGTTGACCTAGAATATAGAAAACTAACGTGGGTCGTTTATTTTTAACACTTCCTAAATAAAACCTACTAGATGCATGGGTGGGTCAAGAATTTTGATCTAGGTGCAGGCGCTCACTTGAGATACATTGAAATACTGAAGATAAATTGTTGGAAAGGGTATCTTGGGGTAGGAAGAGGGAGGGGCTCTCACGACCCGCCCCTAGTTTAACGGTTTTTGATATGAAGACTGATGCCGTGGTATATATTATAAAAAGGCCTGACGATTCGAATCTGTAACAAAGCATAACCGAATTGTTTGGAAAAACAATGCACAAACAAAATTAACAATGGAGCCCTGCCTTAAAATAAAAGAGCTGACATATAAGGGGCCTAATCAAAGAAGATCACACCTTTTAAGACTGGGTGCGTGGGTACTGCCTCGTTCTATTATTTATGATTGTAACAACGAAAAAAAAAACTAATAACAACGTATTTTTCTTTCCTCAGTATTTTTTGCTTTTTTACAGGCAGTCGCCTTACAGTGGTCTGAGTATGTTCGTTCTGACGAGGACCATTTTATCAACAGCGTGGTATGATTAAAATTACCTTAAGCCCGGAGCAGTCAATCGATAAAAATCGGTAAATCTGATTTGATTGATATCGATTGTATCGATCAATCGGTAGAAATCGATGACACACTCGCTTCGTTTATCGATTTATCTAGATTTTACCGATTCCATCGATTTTTCTCGGAAGATACATCTGTTCTCCTGTTTATCCAAAAAACGAAAACTGATTTCATGCAAACAGTGAATTTGTTGATAATTGAGTTGCAATTGAGAGTCCAAGGATCAAATAATTCATTATCACTTTTTTAAAAAATAGTTTAAAAAAACCTTATCTTTTCTTTAAAACCCACTTTAAAGTCTTCTTCCGGGATGACCGACATTGGCCAGGTTTTATATTTTTCCCAGTTTTTCATTATTTAGATCTGCCGCCCTTTCAAGTTATACTTCCCAGAGAAGCCAATAGAGAAAAATCAAAATCGATAAAAATCGTTAGGGATCAAGTGATTTTATAGTCTGCTACACAGCCGTTTTTAGTGTCGTCACGCAACGCTCCTCAAGCGTTGCGTGACGACACTAAAAACGGCTGTGCAGCAGACTAGTGATTTTTTCGATTGTTAACAGAAAACGGTGAAAAGCTATCCAGAGAAATCTTTTAGTCTGAATTTTGGGCATCCCTTCGACTCTAGAGGATGTCTGAAATTCAGGCTGGGAAATCTTCTATCTAAGGTTGTATTTCTCGTGGTACTTGCCTGCGAGAACTGAGAATGTATTTAAACCGAACCGTTTCTGTTATTATGTACAAAAAGGTCACGGTTTTTAGAGAGAATCTTGGGTCTGTAATAGTTTCCACATTTCTTCTTTTCATGTTTGTTGATCAGTTGTTACTCGTGGATGTGTTTTCTCAGCTGTGCTATTTAACTGATGCCAAAAAAACAAAACAACAATGTCGGACTTACCGTTATAAATCGTTAAAATCATGAAAAATCGATAATATCGATTTGATAAAGCAATTTAGTTCATCGATTTTCACCAATTTCCCCTATCAATCGATAAAAATCACTTGATTGCTATCGATTTTTATCGATACCGATTTTTATCGATTTACTATTCAGGGCAGTAAGGCTCATAAAAGTCACGCAATCGTTTTTCAAATTCTGGAGGCTTTGGAATTTTTTTATTGGCGACATTCCAACCAATAAATTTTAATAAATGTGATGACGACAATAACTAAGACAATGAGAGTAATGATGAGAATAAAGCTGAAGATGACTATGTTGTGATTTTAACAAATCTTGACTAAATTTTTTTCGGAGGAATAAAGATAATCAGATAATCGATTGCGATGGTTTAGTGAAGCAGTCTGCAAAACATTTGCCCCTGAGGTTTTTCCCCTTGAAGTATAAGGTTTGGCTTAGCCTCTATAACCCCTTTACTTAAGTGACAATGTTTTAATTAAGCGAGAAAGTACTAATTAAGGGAACCATTTTCTCGTACTGGAGACAGGATCGGCATCGCCATTTTACGTGGTCATCCGAGCCACGTGAAAGTCTAGCCGTTTGCCGGGCAAAGACTTAGTACCTTAGTCATTTCTCAGTTGTTTTCAGACCCTGAGTGTTTGTTGAGCTCCGGGGATCGAGCCCGCGAACTGCTTCTCTGCAGTCAAGCGCTCTACCGACTGAGCTACTAAGTCCTGCTGCGGTTTCTTGAATTTTCATAGGGAATTCGAAGAAAGAGTGCTTCCAAGAAGAAATATATCAGCAGTGTAACAAAACCAGGATGTTCCGCTCTTCAAAAGTGGCGCGCTTTAAAAGTGGCAGTCAATCTCGGTGTTTCCGGTAAGTTAGGGTATGGAATCATATCGTTCCCCGTTACAAAACAGAGTCACTGTAAAACTGAATTTAAAATGTAAATGTCATTCTAGCCAAATTTATGATAACCGCACCAGCTGGCAAGTCTAGGCCAACCAGCTTAACGTGACTTTTAATAAAGGGGCCAATGGCTAATTGTAAAGAAGTTCAGCTCTTACCCGTAAGCCTTCCAAGGTGACTCTCTTCTTGACTCCTAATTAGGAAAGAAATATTCGTCTATCACAAAGACACTCTCATCTTAGTCATCTCTAGCTTTGGGCCCGCCAAATGACCGAGGCAGCTTGAGATTTAAGCCAGCCACAGGCAGAGAATTCAAAGCCAAATCCCCCCTGACCTGACAATAGCACACTTTTGCGACACACCCATGGGAAGTTAGCTCACGGCCTGATCTTGACGATGGGACCGACCAAGACGTTAAGTCCCCATGAAACTGATTCTCACCGCAGTCACCAGATCGCCAAGTTTCTGTCATTTTCAAGCATGTTTACAAAAATTCGGCTAGAATTTTTATAGCCGAAATAACAAATTGTTGCCTTCCTTCAGGTTTTTCTCTTGCACAAGGTGACGAGGATGAAGACGAGAGTGAAGCGGTCGACAATGATTTTGTGATTCCAAGTTTGAGAGACTATGAGAAAGAAAAGGAGATAATGAATGCAAGGAGCAAACGATTTACGCATTTCTATGGACACGTGACAAGGCAGGGTGATGACGCGTCTGAAGGAAATAAGAAGCTGACTGGAATTAAGATGAGACCCCCGAAACCAAGGTGAGGCGGGAGGGTGATAATGATTACTGGGGGAAAGGTCGGTAAAATACCGAAAAAAAAGGGGCACAAAAATGTTTTCTCCCCCAAAATTCAACCCCTCACCAAAAAAAAATTCCAAAAAAAATTATGAACCCCCACCCCCACTCCACACACACACACACACACACACACACACACACACACACACACACACACACACACACACACTCACACACACACACACACACACACACACACACACACACAGTTGCGATGGCTTTTGATTTATGGCTTATATAAAAAGGAATATTACATTTGGAATGCACTAAATGACTTGAAAATAGGGGGCTTAGTAACCCGGGCGAAATGACCGGTTAACCTACACCTTTTGCGATTTCGTTTCAGATCCTTCATCGATGTCATGCACAACTCCCTTCAGCTGATGTGGTTCAAGCGATTTTTAACCGAGAAGCAGTGCGAAGCTCCTTTACTTTTTTGGCAGGCAGTAGAAAATATGAAAATGAACTGTAAAGACGGCAAGGCTCGGCAGGCTAGAGCAATGACAATTGTTAAAAAGTACTTCACCAACATACCAGCCACAGCCGGTAGGTTATTACACTTCATAAAATAACTAAGATAGTACGCGCTTTCTGATTGATTAAAAACCTATGGTTTATTGTGTCGGTAAACTCATAGTTTTACTTAAAATTATTTTATAAAAGCCATAGATCACACTTTCTATGGGTTTACGGGCGTGATAACCCACGCGGGATGTTCGGAGAACACGAGAAAAGCTTGTAAATCACTCGCATTCGGCTCGTGATTTACAAGCTCTTCTCCGAACATCCCGCGTGGGTTATCACGCGCGTAAACCCATAGAAAATGTGGTCTATTGCTTAAGAATGGAGCCTTAACTGCCAAAGGAAGTAGGTAACGTGCTTCAATGGCTAGTGAACTGGACTGGCTTTTAATCAGGAGAAACGGAATTTTACATAAATAATCTAGCTCCGATTGTTTCACGGTAGAACCGAGTATAACTCTTCAGCCCGCGCTTGTAAAAAGCTACAATCTTGGATGTTACTATGTCTAGTTTTAAGACAAAGCTCCTTAAAGCACTGGCAATTACAAATACTTTCCTCTTCCCCCAAAAATCAACGTTGAAGTCCGGCTGGATCATTTCCGCCCCCCACTAAACAACCTTGCCCAGGGTGGGGTGCTGGAAGGGATCATCAGAGAAGCACCAAATCGGTGGTAGAGGCGTTTTGTCTGTTTTGTGCCCAAGATTGTAGTTTTCTCGCATTATTCTGCAAATTAGGTTTTCAATTTTTTTGTTCATATTAGACATATTAACGTATTTGGTTCCGGTGCCTAGAAGCTCTTCTGTACTAGCCTTTGAGGTATCACTACGGACCAAGGGGAAATAGTTATTACCTTTTCGCTCAACGGGACTGCATTCCAGGCGATGACCCATACTAGCCATTTGGAACCGTTTCATTAACAGATACCCCCACAAGAGAGACATTTGTTTGTTTAATGAGTCCCCGGCTGGTGTTTCTAGCAAGGTACAGAACAATTCCCCATGGTGTACAGATGAACGTGAAAGTACTTTTGGCATAATTAAGACCAAACAGTCATCCCGTCTTTGTTTTTATATGTTTGCATTTTAGTCGAATACTTACACTGCAAAGCTGAAATCATCAAGGACATTCCGCTTCTAGACAAGGCCACCCCTCCGATGCTTGTCTCAGCCCAGGCCTGCGTAGCCCGTTCCATGGAGGAAAACTGGTAAGGATTCTGCGACAGCTTCCTCCTTAGGCGCTTCGTTTTTCTCATGGTAGAGGCGAGCGCAAAACGCGAGTGACTGGCGATGAATCGCAAGGGACATGGGAAGGTTACAGACGAGAGGTTTAGCGCCGTCTCGCCCGTTGTCCCCTTCCCGCCTTCCTTTGCGCGCCAATTTTCATCGAAAGAGAGACGTCTGGGTACGAGGCAGATTCTGCGATGAAAGTAACTGGGAGGCTGAAGGACAAAACCAAAAATTAACGAACAGAATTCTTTTTAACCCTCATAAGATCAGGATGTGCTTTATACTGTGGATCGTTCTTCTGCGGATGGAAATTTTGCAATTTTTTTTTTTTGCTTTTTTGTCATGCTGAAGATCTCTTATCAAAAGGGGAAACATTTTTTCAAACTGTCTCCTCGCTGATGTGTTGTCTTATCTGTGGATCTGTATGATATGCGAAATCGTCCCAAACTAGTATTTTTTTCACTTTAGAGAAACCTTAACTCCCTGACTGGAAATCCACCTACTTTCGATAAGCCCTGTTTCTGGGTCTTCGGGGCAGTGAAAGTGTGTAAAATCAGGTTATTACTCGTTTCTCTTTTTTTCTGGTAAAACTGAATTTTTTTGTGATGCCTTTCCATGTCAGGTACGCTGAGTATCTGGCAACGTTCCCAGAAGATGAAGGTGAAGGAGAAAATTTTACAAAGTACGCCATGAGAAATACACTGGCGGGAGTTTACAAGATGGCTGCTCATGGGAAAACGGTGATGAGCGCTGACGTTTATTCGCCAGTGTGTTTTTTGTTTGTTCTAATGTTCTGTTTGTGAATTCTCTTTCTCTAGAAAGGACTGTGGGCCATGTTCGCTCACAATGTCATGTGTTTCGAGCGAGGGATCCATAATTCGGAGTCCTTACAAGAGTTTAAACAGTTTCTAAGAAAGGAGTGCAAAGCAACAGTGGAGCATAGTAAGTAAAGAGTTTGGCCAGATTCGAGATTTTATCGGTCTTGTACTTGTTCTTTTACTTAAATATGATTACTGTCACCAGATATGTAATTGCATAGAATCAAACAATAAACTGATCGCCTATATTTAAGACATTAAACACCCTGCTAAACCTATTTAGTGCTAGAAAACATGAATCAATTTAAATGCACTGCATGAATCTTGTTTGCTTCCACTCGTGAAGATAAAAGGGTGTGGACTACATATACTTGAGGACTATGAGATTTGATTATGCTCGCACGCTTAGTGACACATATTTCCAAATCTCGTACTCGTGCATGTGGTCCATAATAACATCTTTTAACCACATGAGTGAGCGCCTTTTACAATAAAATTATCTGATCGAGTTTGAATGTTTGTTTTTGGCCCAAGGAATTTGAGTTGACGGAGAAACTTTTCTAGTGACAAATCAAACACGAGTCGCAGTGTTTCATCACTTATCAAACACCAAAAATAAAATGGAAAATACGACCAAAAGTGGAGCCTCGTATTTACGAATTTAAAGTGTTTCTCGGAATGGGTACAAGGTTTCCGCGCAACGATTTCTGAGATCTCTTGGGTGGACAAGTGTTGGTTATGATTGGTCAATGGTATCCATGGCAACCATTGTTCATCTTTCCACCGAAAGCTTGAACCCATTCCCCTTAAAGTTTACTGATTTTGTTTATATTTGGCATTAGACCTGCGTCGTCACGCACTGCACCCGACACGGCGAGTGATCAACAGCAAGTTCGTGAACACTGACCGTTTAATCAGTGATATAGAGTTCTGGATGGAAGTAGAAAGGTTCAAATATCAGGCTGAAAACGCCGCCGAGTGTGCAAGGTCGGGAAACTACACTCTGGAAGATGAAAATTTACTATTGGAAAAGGCCAGGACAATTGTCAAGTGTTACATTGATTCAGATATCCCGCCACGAATTCAGGTTTGTTTACCCCTGGTTTACTGTCTTTGAATCAGGATATTTTTGTTTATTCGTCATTGTCCGCTTCCTGAAAGAACGATTAACGCTAATCCAGGAAAAGAATTTTAATCTGCGATTGTAATTACCCTCCATAAAACAAAACTGAATGCAAGGCTGGCAATACGGCAATTGAGGCCAATATTTCGGCTAACAAAATTAATAATAACAACAATAATAACTCTATTTATATAACGCTTATATCCTCAACTCAAGGCGCTTTACTATGTAACAAAAACGGGAAAAAATGAAATAATTTACATATCACAAGCATGGAATAAAAAAATATTAAATATCTATTTACAATCCACATATTACAGGTCATAAAATCACTTTACAAAAACAATGACCCACTCTCTAAAAATTGCCTAAAAAGATATGTTTTCAATCCTTTCTTAGTACCAGTTAACGATGGTGACTTACGCAAATCTAATGGTAGCGAATTCCACAGTTTAGGGGCACACACTGAAAAAGCCTTGTGCCCGTAAGTTTTTTTTTCTAACAGCTGCTTAGATGCGGACTGTAAGGGCCTGGAATGCCAGATAACCTGGTGAAAGGTTATTTTAAAAAGTGATTAGAAAACTAGCAAAAGAAATTTAAAAATAACACGTTAACTAACAGGAAGCCAGGTCAAATAAAACAGGCGTAATGTGATCAAATTTACGAGTCTGAGTAACAATTCTGGTGGCAGTGTTCTGAACATATTGAAGCTTCTTCAACTGCATTTCCCTACAATCGTAAAGCAAGGAAGAAATTGCAACAGTCTAGTTTAGACGTTATAAAAACATGCACAGCAATTTCGCTAGACTCCCGTGTGAGATATTTTCTTATCTTTGATAAGTTCCTAAGCTGGTTTAATGATGATCTGCAAATGTCCGAGACGTGCACGTCGAATAACATGTTGTAATCAAGTACTACTCCCAGACTCCTGGCATTGGCGGTGGTTGTCAGCTTCTCATTACCCATACTGAAGTAGCTGAAAAGTGGACGAGTATGGTACTTCGAGTAAATTAGCATAATTTCTGTCTTGTGATTGAGTTTCAGCTCGTTTACGTCCATCCAATGACAGATATCAGCGACACAGTTCTCTACACGCAGCTTTGCAACATCGACATCACAATCTTTGAACGATATGCAGAGCTGAGTATCATCAGCATAGAAATGATAGTCGACTCCATGACTTCGTATTATCTCAGCAAGTGGTGCGATGTACAACAGATACAAAATGGGACCTAGGACAGAGCCCTGCGGCACGTCCACCATCAGACCCCTAACCGACGTTTTTGTGTCATTCATTTCGACAAACTGAGATCGGCCAGACAGATAAGAATGAAACCACTGCAGAACAGTTACCGTGATCCCTTCAGCCAAACGACTTCTCCAGACGCGAAAGTAGCAAAGAATGATTAACCTTGTCAAATGCCGCTGACAAGTCCAGTAGCAATAGGGACACATTGTCCCCCCTGTTCAGTGACAGTAAGATGTCATTTGTGATCGTTAGTTGTGCGATCTCTGTACTGTGGTTCGCTTCAGTTTGTACGCAGATTGAAAACGTTCGTGCAAGCCATTAACCGTAAGCCTTCCTTAAGACCAGAACTACACTGAAAGAGGCCGTTACAGTATTCTTTTTCACCGTAGCGCTGGCCCTGAGGAAGGCTAATTTTCTTAGCCGAAATATTGGCCTCAAGTAAATCAACCCTATGCCGTATTGCCAGCCTTGCATACAGTTTTGTTTTAATTCTCACTTCTTCAAGTGACGTCTGACATTAGCATCTCTACATTACAGAGGATTAGAGATCCGGTAAGAAAGAACCAGTCGGTTTTATTTACGCGTTGAGTGGACCTCTACATTCAAAAAGGGATTTTACCCTCCTAAATATTGCTCAGATTAACATTTTGTGTTATCAGTCCTTTCGGAGAGAAAGGTCATAAATTTTTCGTAAGCTCCAGTTGCATGTTCCTAGTCAAGAACTCTGCGTAAAAATTGGCTTAAGCCTGGATTAAACTCAACTATGTTTCGATGCAAGGGACTCACGACATGATATCAACGCCAAACGTTTCCCCGAACTGGCACACGTGAGCCTGCTCGCAGGCTAATTGGGAGCTTTAGCATCGACGACGGCAACTGCAGTGAAACCGTCAGTTTTAAAATGAACTCCCGTTTTTTCAATCTTTGTCGCGTTTATTTCTATTTGATGAAAATGGCAAGTGTAGACGAATTTCCCTGGAGTTGATTTCTAGAGGACCGCACTCCAGTTTAGAGAGAGAAAAAGTGATTCGTCGTCGCTTGTTTACTTCCTCCATAAAACTTGCAATTAGGCATTTTCACGTCGTAGTCGAGCAAGGACGGTAAAGAAATGTACAAAAATCGTGATGCACGAGCAAAGTTGTTGTTTTGCCAATCTAAACCTATTCCTTTTTTGACGTCCTCGTTGCCGTCGCCGTCGTCGTTGCTAAAGTTCCCTAACATCAACAAGGATGGACTCATCTGTGCTTCCAAGTATATACTCCTATAGCGTGTTGTTGTTGGTACTCCATTCAATCACATTTGAATTTTTTGCAAAATAGATAGGACAGGACAGTAGCTAGCACTGGGTAAAATGTGACTGTTGGGGTGTACGTTATTTGTATAGCTGCTGTGTGTGTTTTAGTCTGCTACACAGCCGTTTTTAGTGTCGTCACGCAACGTTCCTCCCCACAAAGGAGGAGGAGCGTTGCGCGACGACACTAAAAAACGGTTGTGTAGCAGACTATGTTTGTTTAAACCATATTGAAAATATTTTTTTCAATCAATTCAAAACGTAACGCAAAAATCTCAGTAACGTTTATTGCCTTGGGAGATTGACTTGATTTTCATTTTCTTTAGATAAACATCCCTAATGATCTAGCAGATAATGTAGTTGGATTGGTACAGAATGGAATTGTCGAAAGAGGACTGTTTCACGAGGCTGCCATGTCCGTCTTCACTGCCCTTATGTATTTTTGGAAAAAGTAAGTCTTTGTTTACACGTTTAATAATGTTGTAGCTACAAAAGAATCAGGTATTGGAGGTGAATTTTTTTGGAGATCACTGATAGCTAATACAATTTTCAAAAACGTCTCTCAGTGTTTATTTTCTGAAAGCCATCGTATTCATTCATGTAGTTACCAAAACGAGCCAAGACGTATTGTTCCAAAGGATGACGTGCGGTTCTTTTACTTTGATTCTTGAAGGATTGCAATTATAACTTCTCTGGTTTTTGTTGATTAATTCTTGCGCGTAATTTGCACGCCTCCTTGTTTGGTTATACAGGTTTATTTTAAAGAAACACAAGTTTCCAAATCACCTACGTCCTCATAAACAGGCGTGGAAACCAAACGAGGATCTTATTTTCTCTTGAAGATGCAATATCTATATTTTGTCACTGTCGTCTCAGCTTTTCCCCGTTCTAGGCTAAAAAGCACCCTTTTTTATCTGGGTGAGGCGGAGGATAGAACATAGCCGGGCACATTTATATGTAATGTGTCATGATTATACTGATATCATTGTAAATCAGTTTATTTTCATTTTTACTTCCGGTCCAGTCTACCATCAAAATTTCTGCTGGCAAGAGAACATTCGGACCATGCTTACCGGTTTTGGTGTATTTCCTCTTATTATTAAACGGAGTTTAGTTTAACGAGTTCTTCCGTTGTTACTTTATCGAGAAAGCCACAATGTTCAGTCATTACGCACCTGCGTGTTCCAATCTTTCAGAAAGTCACTAATTCTGGTGAATTTACTTCAACGGACTGAAAATCCCCCTCCTCATTTTTTGAAATGTTTTTTTTTCTGGCTGGAACAAATTGTCAGGCGATGGATGGATAGTTTGTATGTTATTTTTTCCCAATATAGGTCATGTGATACTACTCTAGGGCTACGTTCAGACGGTACCGGTCGAATTTTCGACGGTTGAAAAATTTTCGCGCAGTTCACACGAAACTTTCGAATCAGCTTGAATTTATTTCAACTTTTGTCAAAGGTTTTACCATCTGCCTATGCGCAATGCGCTACTTCAGCAAATCCCAGCTGAGTAGCCACGCATCCGTGCAACAACGCCTTTGCCGTACAAACATTTACCCGGTTACATTGTTCACACCTTGCCGTTCCAATTTTCCACCGCACCCGTCAAAACTTTGACCTCAGGTTTTCGATTACGTGGTTCCGTGTGAAAGGAACGGATCAACTTTTAGGTTTCTGGAAAACTGCCCACCTACCCCTCCCCTAGCCCAACATTTTGCCCTAAGTGAGAAGTAAGTATTAATGTTGACTAAGGGAGGGGTAGGTGGGCAGTTTCCCAAAAACCAAAATTGATCCAAGGGAACACCTAAAAGTACGAATTTTCGACCAGTATCATGTGAACTTAGCTTTGAGAACTGTTTCATTCAAATTTCATCTTATTCCCGTGCATATGTGCGCATGATTTATGAAAACACAGAGGGTCAAATTGCCCTGAGACCTTCATTGAGGAAACAAAACATACAAGCTAGAGAGGTCTATAGGCCTTCGCGTGTATTTCAAATCTCATCTCCCGTACATTTTGCTACTGCCTTAGGTTCTCGGTCGAGCGCACTTCTAAACTGGAGGAAGAAGTTCAGCCTCCCAGCACAGACAAACGGGCCAACTCAAGAAAACGAATCATGTCGGTGATTGATGGAATACCTTATCGGAAAATCTACTTAACAAATGGTAAGCAATTGTTCACACTGCACCAAACCAGGACCAGACGGCTGATCATTTTGAAGGGGCATTTCGTTTACACGGAATCGGTCAAAATATTTGCTCTGTTCACACAGAACTGATGATCCAGGTTAAATATCAATTTCCTTATTTAAAAGTTGTCTTTCCATCTTCTCATGGGCAAATCCATATTGATTTACTACGCGTCCATGCAACCACGCATGCACTGCAAAAGTTTGGACGGTCAAGATATTCACACTACGCTGGTCAAATGTTTGAACCTAACGATCAAGAATTTGACCTCGATGTTTTCCTTCAAATTTTCGAACGCATACTTTTCAACAATGGTAGAAGATTCACAGGCACTGTGTAGTTCATCCTTAGCCTTAGCCTCAAAAACAAAATTTCCTCTCCCCGTTTTTATTAAGGCAAGGGGGAGGTTGTAGTTTGGGGGAGGGAGTTAATAGTAAAATCGCGAAACGTTCTCTTTGGAAAAATCCACCTACAGTAGCCTGCGCAACAGGCGCTTGGAAGTAGGGAGCTTTGGCATCGACGACGGCAACGGCAGCGGCAGCGAAAACGTCACTTTTAAAACAAATTCCCGTTTTTTTTAATTTTTGTCGCTTTTATTCCAATTTGCTGAAAATGGCAATTGTAAGCGAATTTCCCTAGAGTTGATTTCTTGAGAACCGGACCCAAGTTTAGGGAGAGAAAAAGAGATTCGTCGTCGCTTGTTTACGTCCTCCATAAAACTTGCAATTAGGCATTTTCAAGTCATAGTCGTGCAACGACGGTAAAGAAATGTACAAAAAAGCGTGATGCACGTGCAAAATTGTTGTTTTGCGTAATAAACCTATTACTTTTTTGACGTCCTCGTTGCCGTCGCCGTCGTCGTTGCTAAAGCTCCCTAGTAGTGGGCGAAAGAGAGAACGGTGCCCACTACTTCCAAGCACCTGCTACGCAGGCTACACCTACAGTAGAATCTCGTTAACTCGGGCCCTCTGCAACTCGAACCCTCTGCAACTCGAACCTCCCGCTAACTCGTAGCGGGATCCCTTCAGATCGTTTTCTATATAATTTTACCCTTGATAACTCGAACTATCTTCTTTTTCACTTGAAGGTTCGAATTATCGATCGGAAGTCGACTGTATTTTCGAATTTCGCGCGATACTAGCGTCTCCTCTAAAGAGAACAAATAAACCCCTCCCTCAACCCCTATTAATGTTCTTTTGGTCTAAAATCCAGCATGTGAAACAAAGCTTACCAAAACAACGTCGAAGCAAGGGCGGCGAGGGGGTAAACGTTCATTCATTTTGTGACGGTTAGCATTTTAGTCAGGCTAGCGGGATAAAACGTATGTTTTAATTTGTGACTAAAAAAATTTGTCGGAAGGTTTAATTTAGAAACCTAACAAAACGAACAACTTTCTACCTTATTTCCTAATTAACTCATCCTGTGTATCTTGCACTATCTTTAGAAGAAGATGTCCACTGGTCGTTCTCGCTAAACCACGGGCTTCGCCTCCTCATACCACTTCGTAAATTCGTGATGGCAAAGCAAGTAGCCACACAGATTGACCAACGCTCACAGCCTCTCTCGGACAATGTTTCCTTGCCTGGCCCTACACCGTAACAAACACTTGACTGCGATTCTCTCAAATCGAAGGCAGAAATCGATGTTTTAGGAGAAGGTTCCACGCACGAGCTACCTTGAACAACTAAATAATCTTACCTATGTATCCGAAAAAAAAAAAAAGAAACGTATCACAGGCTTGTTCTAGTACTTTGGGTTGCATGTTTTATCGACGGTAATAGACCTGGCCACGCATGTTTAGATAAAACGCATTCCTAAATCTTTAGTTGCGTTTGTGCACTACAAAAATCCTATATTTGAGGCCGCAGGAGGTCTTCATAGCCGTACCTTACACTGTACTGCACTGACCCGCATAGCTCTACATAGCTTTACACTGCCCACATAACCCTACATAGCCTTACACTGACTGTACTGCACTGACCTGCATAGCTCTACATAGCTTTACACTGCCCACATAACCCTACATAGCCTTACACTGACTCTACTGCACTGACCTGCATAGTTCTACATAGCCTGTACGCTACCCACACAACCCTATACTGCCCTTCATAGCCTCACATAGCCCTACACGGCTTAGACTACGAGTAGTCCCCATTTTCCCTCAGGGATAGTAGCGGAAGCGAAACGCGAGCGCGCGTGAAAATCACCCCACGCGAAAAAGGCGAGACGCGGTGAGGAGAGAGAAAAACACTCATTCACTCATTCACTCCCCTTTCTCGCGTGGGGTGATTTTTCACGTGCGCTCGCATTTCGCTCGCTCTACTATCACTAATGAAAAATGGGACTGCTTGTAGTCTCTACACGGCGTTCCCTACCTGATGGTCCTTCACTGCCATGCCCTAAATAGCTTCGACGTTATAAAATGTTCAGATTATGGTGCAGGAGGTTTATTTGCCCACGATACAAATTTAACGTTCTCAGCCGTGAATTTGGAGGTTCTTCAGACTGACATGAGCAATGAGCTTAAAAGAATATTTTCTTCGCTCTGCTGTGATTAACTGACATTAAATTCAAGTATGATATATATGTTAACGGCAGAGAATCGCTCCATTACGAGGGAATATTTTATTGCATATGAATGGTGGAACATTACAAAAGATTGTAATGTCTTGGCCTAATTCTAAACTATTTTCTTTCTAGGAATAACCACTTGCAAAGTGTTAAAAAAAGTAGAATATGACATAAGGGA
The DNA here is from genome assembly GCA_964035705.1 of Porites rus. NCBI lineage: Eukaryota > Metazoa > Cnidaria > Anthozoa > Scleractinia > Poritidae > Porites > Porites rus. Next base: position 23,748,958 of record OZ037993.1, read on the forward strand.
CTGTGCAATAATTATCAGGAGGGGGGGCCTAAAAAACTAGAGTTATCTAGCAAAAACTTAGACAGTTCCCCCCCTCCAGAACAAAAAAAAATTAGTTCTAACCCCCCTCTGTTATGTTAAAAATAACGTCGCACCCCCCTCCCACCACCCACCCACCCGCACACACACACACCCACCCCTCACCGCTATTATTACCATAGATGCCTTTAAGTAAATACCTTTTATATTGTCATGCTACTGTAAGCGTACGCTTACTTGTTGGATGTCATCGTCTGGAACAAATAGTACCTCATATGAATGTTCAACAAAGCCATCCGTTTCGGAGTCATCTGAATCCAAATCAGAGTTGTTTTCGGAAGTACTTGTGTGAGAATCAGAGTCGTATTCGGAATCACTGGATGGGAGTTCTCTGTCACTGTCATTGGCACTATTTCTTTCGTTGTTTCGTGTTCCAGTATGCGAGAAATCAAGAGCACGTGCTACCAGCGCAGCTTTACTTCCAGATACATGAAGATTGTTCTGCTTAAGGCAGATCTTAATTTTTCTTGCTGTGAGGGTTTGGCTTCATTTTCTTCTTTCCAGTTAATGTCTGGAAGAGTATTGCGTTCAGCTTCCCTTTTTTGAGCTTTCAATGCAAGAAACTCACGATGTTGAACAAAACTTTTGAGAGTGATTTCATCAACCATCAACTTCTCGCACACCTCCTGCATTTCGTTGGCGTTGGAAGAGATTAACATACCTGAATCGAGTAACTTCTTGACGTGCACACTTAGAAGTTGTCGATCGATTTCATCACTCAGACTGGTCACATTGGATGGAATATACCCGCGTGGTCAGGCTGCTGTATCACTAAGATCAGGAACAGGGAACCAATTTGCAGGGATATTTGTTACATTCTATCATGATACCTGTATTGAGAATCTTTTATTGCGTTTAATTTTATTTACATTTCGAATAAAACTTAAGGCCCCCCCTCCGTCAAATGAGTGATTTTACTTTAAGCCCCCCCTGTATTGGCAGCAATTTTATGTAATGCCCCCCTCTAGTTTTTCAGCCCCTCCCCTCCTGATAATTATTGCACAGTCCCTAAATCATTAATCTCAAACGGATTAGCCTGCGTAGCATGGCGGTTTTGTGCGCGCTAAGTAATAAACGCGGGAGGGCAGAGAAACCGCGAGGAGATTGGGGCGGGAGCAAATTTTCTCGCGGCTTTGCCGCTCGTGCGCTCGGCTTGACAAAACCGCCATGCTACGCACGCTACAAGTGGATCAGTAGCCTCCCACGCAGACGTTCTTAGAGGTTCCTCACGCGTTCCTGCCCCACGCGTGACGAACCCCTAAGAACGTCTGCGTGGGAGGCTGGTGGATCAGGGGTAACTGAGAACCATATTTAACTTAAGGTGACTCGACCCAGTTTTTTTTAGGGGGTACCATCCTACTTTGAAGCTCTCTGGTATCCCCACCTTTACTTTTATCGTAAGTCTAACACATAGAATGGATAACATATAGATCAATCTACAATATAACATAAAATTTTTGGCGATCGGAGTAAATGTCACGTGGTTATAATGCCACGCCCCTTTGAGGTCTGAGTCGAAAATCTGCTGTTGCCGGCATTTTTTCGTGAAAATCTCTCGGCTACACATAGTGCGCATTAGTGCCTTGCGCTGAACAGAGTTCGCACCAAAATCGCAAAGACCCAATTCGAGAAATTCAGCGGTTTCCAAATTTAGGTTATAATTTATGCGAAAATGATAAGCAAACTTTACACGGATTATATCTAATAAACTATGAGATTCATCTCTGTATTTTGGGCATCCTTATAACAGATGGGTCCTTGCAAGTCAGCAAAACAATTTAGGGCCTTGTAAATGCGCGCGATTTCGAGCAAAGCAAACATTTAGAAATTATAGTTTTCGCTATTTGTTGACGTTTGTCAGCGTTTAAGAGTCAATCTCACGAAAAAAGCATTTTCTTAAAAATTCGTAGTTTTTTTTCCTTCAAATTTTTTCAGGGCCACAATTGATTAACTAACTACCCGGACTCTGAATTTCATGGTCATTGAAAAACTGTGACACTACCTTCTATTAGCCCAAACTTGAGTAAACATTGAAGATTTTTAGTGTTTTGGCTGAGTTTGTGCTTTGGGAGTTGTCTATTGTTTCTAGTGTGTCATTATACAGCATTCTTGTCCAGCACGCGTGCAATGACCGCGCTTGGCTGACTTGCGAATATGATAATTTTGGTACAGTGAGACAGCCTATCGCGTGATACATAGAGGTTTAACTCACAATTTTTAATCAATTCTCGTGCTTCTTGTGCCTTTGCAAAAAAATCAAGAAGTGCTACACACTAAATCTACTTATTATTAAAAAAATATCATTTTTTCATAGGTTTAATGCAAGCCACGGGAATCCCTTCTATTTTCTTATACTAAATTATCATATCTCGGTGAGCATTCGGAAGTCAGTCAAGCGTGGTCATTGCACGCGTGCTGGACAAGAATGCTGTATAATGACACACTAGAAACAATAGACAACTCCCAAAGCACAATCTCAGCCGAAACGCTAAAAATCTTCAATGTTTACTCAATGACCATGAAATTCAGAGTCCGGGTAGTTAGTTAATCAATTGTGGCGCTGAAAAAATTTGAAGGAAAAAAAACTACGAATTTTTAAGAAAAAGCCTTTTTCGTGAGATTGACTCTTAAACGCTGACAAACGTCAACAAATAG
>OZ037993.1:23751890-23816890 GCA_964035705.1 Porites rus
TGAATTTCATGGTCATTGAAAAACTGTGACACTACCTTCTATAAGCCCAAACTTGAGTGAACATTGAAGATTTTTAGTGTTTTGGCTGAGTTTGTGCTTTGGGAGTTGTCAATTGTTTCTAGTGTGTCATTATACAGCATTCTTGTCCAGCACGCGTGCAATGACCGCGCTTGGCTGACTTGCGAATATGATAATTTTGGTACAGTGAGACAGCCTATCGCGTGATACATAGAGGTTTAACTCACAATTTTTAATCAATTCTCCTGCTTCTTGTGCCTTTGCAAAAAAAATCAAGAAGTGCTACACACTAAATCTACTTATTAACAATGCAAGGCACGGGAATCCCTTCTATTTTCTTATACTAAATTATCATATCTCGGTGAGCATTCGGAAGTCAGTCAAGCGTGGTCATTGCACGCGTGCTGGACAAGAATGCTGTATAATGACACACTAGAAACAATAGACAACTCCCAAAGCACAATCTCAGCCAAAACGCTAAAAATCTTCAATGTTTACTCAAGTTTGGGCTTATAGAAAGTAAAGTAAAGTCACAGTTTTTCAATGACCATGAAATTCAGAGTCCGGGTAGTTAGTTAATCAATTGTGGCGCTGAAAAAATTTGAAGGAAAAAAAACTACGAATTTTTAAGAAAAAGCCTTTTTCGTGAGATTGACTCTTAAACGCTGACAAACGTCAACAAATAGCGAAAACTATAATTTCTATATGTTTGCTTTGCTCGAAATCGCGCGCATTTACAATGCCCTAAAGCGTTTTGCTGACTTGCAAGGACCCATCTGTTATAAGGATGCCCAAAATACAGAGATGAATTTCATAGTTTATTAGATATAATCCGTGTAAAGTTTGCTTATCATTTTCGCATAAATTATAACCTAAATTTGGAAACCGCTGAATTTCTCGAATTGGGTCTTTGCGATTTTGGTGAAACTCTGTTTAGCGCAAGGCACTAATGCGCACTATGTGTAGCCGAGAGATTTTCACGAAAAAATGCCGGCAACAGCAGATTTTCGACTCAGACCTCAAAGGGGCGTGGCATTATAACCACGTGACATTTACTCCGATCGCCAAAAATTTTATGTTATATTGTAGATTGATCTATATGTTACCTATTCTATGTGTTAGACTTACGATAAAAGTAAAGGTGGGGATACCAGAGAGCTTCAAAGTAGGATGGTACCCCCTAAAAAAAACTGGGTCGAGTCACCTTAAGCAACCAGGTATCAATAAGTGTAGTGCCGGTGGGGGGAGGGGGGGAGGAAGGGGAGGAGAAGGTAGCGCACGGGGTGTGAATTTGACATTTTTTCAAACTTGCCAATTCCATGCCCACGGCTAATCGCTCACCGTGCAGCACGTTGTTGTCAAATAACGCAAGGCTGAACCCAACAAAGGTACTAACAAAAATATATTGAAATATAACTCTACAATCTGTTAACTGCATCACCAAAGACGCACGTTCCTGTCAAAATCTGCTGCAACTCCAATTATACGTTTTAACCATTCAATTTGTGACACTGTGTAGAATTACAGTCGAAGATCTCGTAAGCGATCACCTCGGAAATTTGAAAAGTGGTCGTAACTAGAGCTGGTCGCTTACGAGAGTGGTCCCAAGGAGAGCCTCGACTGTACTTATTTTCAACGATTGTCTTCCAGAATTGGACTAAGCTCGCTGGTAATTAGCAAGGGGTTTAGGCCAATCAGAAACGGAGAAATATTTTGAACTATTTCCTTTACCTTATCAAAGTAAGTGTTGCGACTACATTGATAGTCTTTCCATGCATCTCCTGCAACATAACTATTTACCAGTGTGAAGTATAACATGTTATAGTCACGTGTGAAGATTTTTTTTTTTTCGCGAAAGCTCACTTTGTATTTTATTGGTGTTTATATATTGTAATAGCGTAGGATACATCTTTGTTTAATGTTAGTAGATGCGACTGAAGCTTAACGCAAGTTAGATACATTTTACATCGCACACTTTCCAATCTGGGGGCCCATTTCTTGACAGTTTCAATAGGGGTTCGTCACGCGTTTTTGCCCGGGCAGAAACGCGGGTCGAGCCCCTAAGAACCTCTGCGTGGGTGGAAGGCTATACCTCTTCAGGCCCAGTTAGCTATATCAGGTCTGCAATACTCACACTGATGCTTCAGAGTTTGAAGGTAATGCAATGAAACCTCTACGCTAATGAAACAAATGCGGGCTAGAGTTAGCACTTTCATTCGTAACATGGGCCTAAAAACTTGAAAAGAGTTTTGAGAAACGAACCACCAGACGGGGTGAGTTAGCCTGAATAGCAGGCGTCGAAAAGGGGTAGGGGATAGGGAGGGAGAGAAAAAGGGAGGAGGATTGGGTTAGGGTTCGCGCTTTTCTCCCTCACCCCTCCCCTTTTTGCGCCTCCCACGCAGGCTAGGGTGAGTCTTCTTCACTTATCACTAAAGTGTTGCGAAATCCTTCCGTATTCCTTACACAATAATTGAAACAGCTTTAGATTACTTCTAAGTAAGGTTACTGCTAAATAAGAACAACTATTTAACTACGTTTTCATCACCCAGAAATCGCTTGATTAAAAATTACACCCCTAGTTCCTTTTAGTTCATAGACAACTATATCTTTCCCTTTTATAAGCATTACTAAGCTAATCTTTACATCAACTTGCTAACTAAAATACATTAAAACTAGTGCTTCTTTCTACATATTTCATTACTGATTTCTGAGCTAGAGTGATCTTACTTGACCCGTGGTAGAATACTACGCACTATTATGCACCAATTCCATTGTCTTCGTTTGTTACCTCTTGCCATTTTTCACTATTTGTTAGTATTTGTTTTACGGTTCAAGTAAAATCACTCTAAATTAAATAACTAAATTACTATAACAGCAAAATACAGATTAAACTAGAAACGTTTCTTTAAATACTATTAAGACGGAATCCACCAGGAAAATGTGTAATCTTAATTCTCAAAGGACAAAAACCTTGTACCAGAATGATATAAAGAATATAATTATATATTTTTACAGTTTTTAAGGCCTTAAGATCTAATTAGTCATTTGTAATAACACCAAAGAAAATTCCTTATGGGAGTCCGAGAAAATGAATGTCAAATTTCATAAGAATTGTAAAAACACAGGTAAAATTCGGAAAACTTTATGTTAAAGATAAAATTTTCTGAAATTTGACATTTGTTTTCTCGGGCTCCCATAAGAAGTTTTCTTTGGTGTTACTACAGATGACTAATTTCATTTTTAGCCATTGAAAAAGGTAAAAAACAATGCGATATTGTTTAAATTATTCTGGTACAAGGTTTTTGTCCACAGGAAATTGAAATTACTCAATTTCCTGATGGATTCCATCTTAATAATTAAAATGTCAAGGGCAATCACAACAACCACTGACAACAACTGTCGCGCCATAAGCACAATAAAACAATGGCAGGCGTTATTGACTGTAATTAATATTCCCTTTTCAAAGCTACTGTAACTGTTTAAGGACTTGTTTATAGGGAGGTGGGGAACCCCAGGTAGGTGAGGTAACCCCCCTGTCCAGATAATCTCTCATTTTCATTTGATCACATTTACATGATAGGTGGGGTGACCATATGAGAGATTATATGGACAGGCAGGTTTACCCACCAAAGCGGGTTACATCACCTACCTGGGGTCTCCCACCTCCATGTAAACAGGCCCTACGTATGTGAAAATCATCAGTCCACCAAATTTATATTTATCACTTGTGAAAAATTGGTTAAATGAGCAACTTGGGTTTCAGGACCCAGTTGCATGTTGTTTACAAATAGGTGATAATGACAGCATTTCCCAACACAATCGTCCATGCACATTCAGAAACACCATTGATGTGAGGACTTTTGCACTAAGAGAATACAGTGACAATTCTTTCATTGCGTGGCAGAGGCAGTATGATATTCAGTGTTTAAACTGAATTAAAATGAATGGAAAATGTTCATGTACCGACATCCACATTACTCAAAACACTTTCTAATGCTACATATAAGTTAAATAACAATAATATTTATAATAATTAATTTGTGCCGTTAATATTCTTAAATTAATAAATATGAACTACCACGGCAATATAAAGATAAAAATAAAAGGTAACTAGCAAGAGTTCTATGGCCAGCTGGTTAGAGTGAGAAGTCATTTATTAATTCTCGCATTTGGATGTTCAGTGAAGTGGGTAGAATTATGCCATTGGCACTCTTGATGAAAAGTCAAATTCTCCTTTTGTTGCATAAAAAATATCCAATGGAATTTAGAGGAAGAGTTTCTCATTTTATCATTAAGTTACTTAGGGTTTTCTTTAAGTAGACTGAAATGTTAATCATTATATGATATACTAGATAGCTTCTTGTGTTGACATGAAAAGCTATCCAGCATGGTATGAACAGCAATGGCCTGGGAACATTATGCTGGAGCAGTTGGCTGAGAGGGTTTGGTACACTAAATTCCAATCCTCTCTCCTGAAAATTTTCTTCCACCTCTGGGGGTTCCAATCCCTGCTCCCACTCATTCACTTTCCCTATCCGTATGGTTCGAATACCTGTTCACAGTGCACTAAAATGTGGCACAGAATGTATCTGATATATGACGCTACACATTCGAAATTGGTGTGCGGCGGTGTGGCATGGCACAGCATCGCTCTATTACGGAAATCGGGAACAGAAGCCCTATCTGGTAGGGTTTTTGTGCTACTGCAAGAGCTATCCAGTATACTGTGAACATGGTCTCAATTCAATATCCTTGTAGCACGCCACAGATTACATACTTTGAGTAAACCTTCATAAGCATCATGTCAGGTCAGCTTATAAGTACCGTAAATCCTCTATTAAGCCCCACCCCCTCTCAAATAAGCCCCTCCCTCTCTATTAAGCCCCCCTCTCCACCCCTAATTACTCTTAACTAATAAATGATAGACTGCATTAACCAATCACGACTGTAAAACTTTGTGTGGACTGGTCCGCGATGGTTTATTTACCAACTGGAAGTTCGGATTTGATCCTGATCCTTGGCTGCGTAACCTAAAAATTCTTGCACTTGAGCTTTTCCACTTTGTATTCTAGTTCTTTATGGAAAACTGATACCCTCGTTTTTTCTAAGTTCAATAAGCCCCCCCTCTCTATTAAGCCTCCTCTCAAATGGGCTTGAAATAAATAACCCCCTGGGTGGCTAATAGAAGATTTACAGTATATGCATAATGTTGTATTATTTAGTCTTCACTCTCCGCCTTTCTGTTTTTTCCCTACATAACTGAAGGGGCTACATGTATGTCAAGGTAAAATTATGTATTTTGGGTGATTCTGTGTATCTCACCAGGGTTCCAATCAATTTAATCATTTGTAATGACTAGTTTAATTTGCATGCAAAAAAAACTACAATAAGGGACTTGTCAGAAATTAGCAGGGGGAGCGGGGGGCTGGGAATTTTAAATTTGGGTTCGGAAATGAGATGACCCATCCCTGCAATGGTCGTGAAATTTGCTAACCCTCCCCTTGACCTTGGCCTAAAATATCATGACCCTCCCCCTCTTGTATAAATGACAAAATCTAGTTCTTACGATACACTAGGGTGGGTCAGTATTATGAAAGCTTAGATGATGGCATTAAGAGTCCGACTCTGATTCTAACAGCTGATCACTCGACTCTCCTATTTATCCCAAGTTTTTTTACAAAACCTCCACATGATCACGGACACATATTTGCATGACCCTCCCCCTTTTAACAGCCCATTTTTCATGACCCCTCCCTTTTCTGCAGTCTCAAAAAGTTGTGACCCTCCCTCTGTTTCCATCCCCCTCCCCTCTGCTAATTTCTGACAAGTCCCTAACATGTACCTAATTGTGCGACTTTGCCCCTTTAATTTTGCCCCACTGAAAAAGCAGAGTATACCTGTATCCAAGAGCCATAACGGGACCTGTCCCCTTGTGGCTCTTGCTGTATCTAAATAGAAAGAAGTTAGAGTTAAGTTGGCTGTCATATCTTAAAGATTACATGTATGTCTAACAAGATAGCCTCCTAGTCTTCAGAGATGGAATGGGCCTTGTCATCTTCAGAGCGGTCAGGTAACGATATATTGAACAGCTTCTGCGCATTGTAGGTGAAACTTACTGCAAATATTAATAAAAGCGAGAAACAAGTGATTAAAATTTGCAATTTCAACCAACAAGTAAGAAATGGACATTGATAATATATTATACTTTCTGTAGTAACTACAACCCTGGTCAAAACTCTTGGGACACTAATGCAATAGCTCATCAAAATGACACATTTTCCCTCCCCTGTCACCTTGGTGCAGTGTTGACATTATGCATTCAAGTCTTGCTTCAACACAATCAACATTGCTTGGGGTAGAGGGGGACGGTATAAATAGACTCGTATAACATTAAACAACATTCCCAAACTTTTTTAACAGGTAGAATAAAAGTTAATTTAACAAAGTGGGCCTTCAGGGCCTAATTTCCTCAAGTGTCCCAAGATGTTTTGACAAGGGTTGTAGGCATTTGCAAAGTAAGATTGCTTACCACAAAAGTCATCACAGGCATGTTTTGTCTTGTCCCACCAACAAAAAATTATCCATACAGGGATACCAGCAGCTATGAAGATGAGGGCCATTGTGGACTCCACAGGCTCACCAGCAAAAGGAGTGATCAGGAGATACAGAGATGCTAGCACCATAATTATGGGCACAATCAACCAAACCTGCAGCAGAATAACAATGACATTAGAGAGGCACAACACTCTTTGCCATTTTCAAAGAGCCCTTGTGTAGGAGACAAATGCAAGCACAGCCCCACAGCTACATGTAAGAAGAATGGCTTCCTTAAATCTTTAAATTCTTAAATCTTTTAAGCCAAAGTAAAAAAATAAAAATCACAAATCATTCCTTTTGATAAAAATTCTGAGAAATTCATGGTACTTTTCAAAAGTAATGCAGAAGTAGTTTTTGGATTATGAAAGCATAAGAAAACATAACTTATTTGGGAAGAAATTTCTGCATGTTCAAACAGGTGTAGATCACTCTTGAAATCACAAACACTGACTGTTAGGGTAAGTAAATAGTATTATTATTCCAATTAACATGAAAAAAAAAAAACATCTATTTACCCTGTATGGTCTGTTTGCATTAGGTTCTCTCCATCTCAGGTACAGCAGTGCTACAAAGACTGCACAGTATGAGAGCCATGCCGCAAAACTGAAGTAGTTCACAAGCGTACTGAATTTACTGGAGTCTGGAATCAACATGATCATGGCAATGACGTGCTGTAATATAACAAGAAATACAAGTTACAATAGAATTTGACTTTGAAAAACAGAGTGTGTGGTTAAGTACTGTTTAAGAACTGAGCAGGAGTGTATTATCAGGTTTAAAAACTTGAGACGAAGCCGAGAGTTTTTACATCTGATAATCTACATGACTGTGTGTATTTTGAACAGCTTTAAAATCTCTGATATATATAGCTCAACTCATTCTTGCACCAATATTTAGATTTGGGGTTATTTTGGTCTAAAACATTTTGGACATAAAGTCATTTCTTTATCAGATATAAATACACTTAAACATTAACTTCTTTTGTTTTTTTCGTTATGAATTTTTAATGATTTTTTGAAGAAGATTGAATGCAAAGCACTTAAATTAAACAGGGTTAGAAAAGAACCAGTAGGCTGTTCCCCTGGTAACTCGGTTATCAAAAGTTCCCTGCTCCCTTTCAAAAAAGTTCCACTTTGGTATAAAAAACCCCGAGCCCCTTACCAAGAAGATGATTGAAGGCATAGGAGTGTTGCGAGTATTGTGAACCATGGCCAGAACTTTTGGCATGTGGCCATTATGAGCTGCTACGTAAACCAACCTGTCAAAAAAATTGCCAAGACTGTGAGACACAAGCTTGGCAAGTACTGACTTCCCAACTTTAGAAGAAATACGTAAAAGATTGCTGCTACTGTGAAACTTGTATTAAGTGTAGCCAACAATCAGGGTACACCATTTGAAAAGCAGACGTGAACATCAGATATCCAACCTTTCTGTAAAACAAGCCTGTACTAACCCTCAATCAGTATGAGTGACTGTATCAAGGGACCATCCTGGTTATAAATGGAAGTGGAGGAGATGGAAGGAGTATCAAAACTACCTAGGGGGTGGGGATGGGTTGTTATGAGGCAGGCTAATAGGAAGACTGTGGCCTGATATCCCTGTTGCACTTCAGTGCAGGTTACAAATGGCCGTCTAATCACTAATCTGGTGGCTTTTTCTTGTCTCCCTCCATCCACTGCTATAAACTCGACACACACCCTCTTGGTACGGAAAGCAAGATGGCTGTTCATTGCAGAAAGGGCTTGATCTTGACAATATTCTGGAAAACATAGCAGACTTAAAACAGTCTGAAAAATGTCTCTGTACTACTATGGAGATTACTTATTCAGGATTATTCATTCACTCTGAACAAGCATTTTATAATTCATTGATCTATCATTTTTTTTTCCAGTTAGAGATGGATGGATTGCATAAGATGCACAGTTCTAACTTTTGAGTTAAGCCCAGTTCAGAAGTCGTACTTCACATGAGCCGAATGGAATTCAGTGAATTAAGTACATGTGAGGTGTGGCGTCTGGATGAGGCAGGTACAACAGTCGGACCGGATAAACTCGGACCGCCAGTCCGGGTCGGATCAACTCGGATCGACTCGGATCGAATAAAAAACTAAAAATAAAATAAAATTGGACTCGGATCAACTCGGATCATAAAAAAACAACAACTCGGATTATAAAAAGAAAAATAATATTAGTCAGTATCACTTAACTTTCACCCGCCATTTTGTTTTTTCTCACAAACTCGTGGTTGTGTAAATTAATTTTATTTTTATTTTTATTAATTTTAATGATACACTAGTGAGCAGCACACAGCACACAGCACACACTTCCAGTGAACATTTTCAACTCGGAAGGAGGAGAAATCACGCTCGCCCAGGACAATGAAAATTTTCGTACCCCGGGCGAGAATTGAACTCACGACCCTCCGAATACTAGATGTTTATCGGACGTTCCAACCACTGAACCGGAGGGTCGTGAGTTTGATTCTTGCCAAGGCATGGAAATTTCCTTTGTCCCGGGCGAGCATGGTTTCTCCTCCTTCCAAGTTGAAAATGTTCACCGGAAATGTATGTGTGCTGCTCACTAGTGTATCATTAAAATTAAGTTTCAGAAGTCCTGCAGAAAAAACAAAACAAACAGGAACAAACAAACAAACACTCTTCGGTAACTATCTAAATGGGATCAACAGACCAGGCTTTTGATGTTTTTCTCATAAATAATTCAGTAGTCTAATAAAGACTTTTGTACCTGCCTGTCTGGATGTGCTCAAAATGGCCAATAGAGTACCAAAGTGATGACGTCATAAAAATGAAATTTGTGAAATTATGGGATTTGTTAAGATATTCTGAAAGAACGACGTCCAAGACACCTACTCGCCAAAAATCAGCAATTCGGGGCAAATTGTCTCTGAGATATTAGCCCAGTTATGCTGTGACGATTCCATACAAATCCTTCTAAATTTGGCTTGGTTCATAAGATTAGGAACCAGGTAAGATTTAGAAGGATTTGTATGGAGTCATCGGAGCATAACTGGGTTAATATCTCAGAGACAATCTGCCCCAAATTGCTAATTTTTGGCGAGTAGGCGTCTTGGACGTTGTTCTTTCGGAATATCTTAACAATTCCCATAATTTCACAAATTTCATTTTCTATGACGTCACACTTCGGTATTCTATTGAACTTGGATCAGCTGAGCCATTCTTTATGCCTGGTTCAACCGAGAATAGATTCAGCTGGCCCTAAATTCAAATCCGATTCCGCTAAGGTGAAGCACGGTGTCTGAACCTTGGCTTAGAGGACCAAGTTCTTCTGTGTGAACATTCTAAGAAAATTTTTTTAAAGAGCACTTAAGTATATTGGTATTAGGATTTCTTGATTTGAGTGTAAGGATCAACTTACCTGGCACCACTAAAGGCCAGTCCATTTACACAGCCAAAAGTGGAACATGCGACAAAGATGGGGATCAACCAGCTGACTGGACCAAGCTTCATTTCGCCAACCTCCTGGAAATCAAATTCATGTCTTGTTCAGTCACAATTAACTTGTACATAGTAAGTAAATAAGCTTTTTAAAATGGTCTGTGCCAGACAATAATTTTATCAATTTCTAGAAGCAACTACAAGTACGTATAAATGTACTAGTATTGCTTGGGTTATGTTAAGTGGGTAACATAACCCCCAAGAATGCCTTAAGGGCATTTTTTAGTAAATAAAGGCAACAACAATAACAACTCAAACATTAAAATTGTGAGAAGACAGGAAAAGATCTCCAGAGGTTTTCAAAATGCTTGATTTTAAACAGAAGTACATATTATTTCCTGCCATCAGTACTATAAGAATATAAGTCGAATATTGTGGGCATATTGCACCAGCCTTGTCCTTAGTGCTATGAGGGTGAACAAGAAAGGCCATGGACTTGGTGTGGCAGAACTAGCTAGTCTGTGACAGTGCCAGGTGAATTCTCACGACACGCTTCATGGGTGATGTCAAATGCAAACTTTTGGGGGACTTGCTGCTCTGGAAACAAGGCTGGACATACTGGTATCAGGGCTATAGAAGGGTTATAAATAAATAAACTAAGTTAGCTTACCATGGCAACAGCCCCTGAGTTCAAAATACCTTCTCCTCCAATCACAGCAATATAACCAATGTTTGTCAGAAGGTAAACAATGGTAACAAGAGGAATTCCAATCAACAGTGATCGGGGAAGATCCCTATACAATGTGAAAATACGCAAACATTACTGTCAATTCCTGAACTTTGTTTAGAAACTTAGTGAGTAAGTGAGACCCAGGTTTAAAAAAGCAACTTGCCCCCGATGATGTCCAGCTGGCAATTTTAAGACATGAAACGGCGATTTTATTTGTTTAACAAACCTTTTGCTTGAGTTTTTTTTTAAAACTAATGCTGGAAACTGCCAAATATTGAGTTCCTAAAAACAACTAGTCTGTAAAATAACACATTGACCCTCGCTCACGAATCAAGATCATACATAAAGAGAAAAGTAAAAAAGACAAGATTAACATGCTACAAACAAAACAGAGTGTAGAGAAACATTCAAACCAACAGTCTAACAAGTTTCCAGCAGCTGCTGAGCAGCAAGTGAAAAAAATTTGGCTTGGCTGCAGCCACCCTTGTAAATAGCCCAACGCTTTGTCTACTACCAGTTGGGATTCTTAACCTTGATATGTTTATTTCAATAATTATTTGTATCTGTCCTTATCTGTGGGCCAAAATGTAAACTACTGGGTTACCAGTAATTGTGTTACCCCTACAAGTTAATTTTTATAATATAAGGCAACATTATTGTTTGTTATGAAGTGATTCAGTCAGCAGCATTAAAAAAGGGCAAGAATTTTAAGTGTACAAGCTGACTTATAGATCAACATAACAAAGACAAATTTAACAACATACTTGCCATCTTGTATCCTGAAAAAACGCTTAAATTAAGGGTTATTTAACCTTTCCACATAGCTGGAAAAAAGTGGCCTGATCCAAAATAGCTTACAAAAATCACCAGCCGCCCTACGGATTTTATTTTGAATCCTGACACCCTTTAATACCTTTTTTATAAATTATCATGTAATAAATTATAAGTTGTCCACATTCTATCATCAAATTTTTATCTCTCACCTTTCTGGATTTTTCATCTCTTCAGTTACAAAATTTAAGCTATTCCTGGAAATGAAGGTTGAAGAAAGTCCGTTAATCTGGTATTCAACTTTACTGACAAACTAAGAAGGCCATGATGACCTGTACATTGATTGGTAGAGACGACTTGTAACAAAACATCAGGATACATTAAAAGCAGACCAAAAAACTACAACCCAATCACCAAGCTCCAAATTAACTTGCTAGTTCATTGGATACAGCGCTGCACCAGTATCACAGCGGTAAGGGTTTGAATACCAGGAAGCCTGAATCTTTTCAGGCTTTCTTTAAATATGGACCACAACTGCGTAAGTTGCATCTTTACTTGCAATGATCTTCTTTGTATCTATTCCTAATTATTGCTCAGTGTTGCTAACATCGTTAAGCTTTATCAAGCCTGATTGTTTGTTGTTAACCAGTCACTGGCCAGCAAGTAATGCATTTTTGCAGATGACACACTTATTACAGTCCTTCTTAAGTTGTTTTTGTTCAATGTTTCTGTTATCAGACTTATCTACAGCCTAAGTAAGTTGTCAGAAACATTAGAGATTACTTGATTACTGTAATGTTATTGTTTTAACTTCAATGTTTTGCTTAAATTATGACTGTGTACTGATAATATCATTATATCGAAGATCGTTATATTGGGGTCCTGTCCAATACAATTTACTGTAACTTTTGTTACAGGAAATTCATTCATCCTTATACCAGAAACTTCCTTATAATAAGGATTGTTATATCACGATTCCACTGTACATTGTGAACAAGAGATTTATATAGGTTTTAATTTAGAGATTTTGGAGGTCCTTCAACAACTTTCATAGAGCACATACAGCCTTTAAGAACTATAACCATTCTAAATCAAGACAATTCAAATAGGGGGTCTGAAGTAGTGAAATAAATACCACATCACTTTTTTTTAATTGATGTACTAGGCAGCCTTGGGCAACGTACCATCCATCATAGGCCCAAAGCCCAGAGTAAAATGCCAAACCAATATTTGCCAAGTCTGACGTAGTACCTTTAAATGCTCCGCTAAAATTCTGAACATTACCTGAAAGGTATGGAAGATGTCTTAATATCTCAACAAAAATGTCTTTTCTGTTCTTATGTACAGGTGAGTGTGAATTAGAGATGCTTATTTGTTGGTGCTACCTCTCACTCAAACACATTAATTTTTGTTGCTTGTAGTGGTTTCAATGTCAATTATTTTTAATTTTTCTTTTCATTTTGTCTGTCATTACTGTGAAACTCAAAAAACTGAGAACACCAGAAATGTTTCTGGAATGTTATTGTGTCACAAGGGAAGAGCCAATCAGGCAAAAGAAAACTAAGCTGTGAGCAACAACAGTAATAATATTAGTTATGTGTTTTTGGTGGCTTGCTTCCATGTCCTGATTTTTTCTTTTGTGGGACTGGTCACAACACAAAAGCATTCCCAAAATAATTCAGGTGTTTAAGGTTTGTGTTTGACAATATAATAATAATAATAATAATAATAATAATAATAATAATAATAATAATAATAATAATAATAATAATAATAATAATAATAATAATAATAATAATAATAATAATCACATATTTTATTTATAACATACTAACTATTAAAATCCTATTTACAATTAATTCACTTTAAAAAACTATTTCGTCAAAACACTATTTACAATTCCTTTCGTTAAAAAAACAGTTTTGATTAGAAAAAAAAATCATTTCATTAAATAAAAATCATTCAAATTAAAAATATTTCATTTCAATTAAAACAATTCATTTTGAATGAAAAAAGAATAATAATAATAATAATATTATTATTATTATTCAGGTGTCAAACTTGCACTTGTTTCTGCTTACCTGATCCAACTTCAATAAGACCGATCACAATCAGGATCACAAGTGCGATCAGTTTTCCGAAAGTAAAGGTGTCCTGGATGCGTGTTGCCCATTTCACACTCCCACAATTTATAAACATGGTCAGTGCTGAAAAAAAGAGTAAGTTCATGAAATTGGAAGTTCATTTCTTTTTGCTTTAACCCATTCGCCCCTGAACCGCCCGTGTACGACAACCCCCGAATTCCCTGAACCGCCCGTAACCGCCCGTAAAAATGGCCGCTGGATTCAGTCCATTCCCCTCTCCTCCCGGGTGTTTTTTTGTCTTTTGTTTTCACAGAGTGATTGATGGATAATAAACCAATCATTTGCCATCTTTTGCGCATTTTTTGACAGATGATGAGAAGCACCACAGGGTCGGGTTTTTCGAAGAGCACGAGTAAAAGAAATTCGCGAGAGTAATGGCCGCCCGTGTCGATTTCGAATCAAAGTTCGCATCACGTTTGAGAGAATATAGAGATAATTCGACTCTTGATCACTTCAGGTTGTTGAACAGACCTTGTGAAAAACCTTCTGATTGAGATTTAAACGATCTTAAGACTGAAAAAGACAATCCTAGCCCTCAAATTGCCGAGCGCTTCGTAGGTAAACAAACCGCATGGACTATCGATGAAAACTTACCTCGTTCATTTCATTTACTTGCATCCAAGTACGGTGTTCCTCGCAGCAAATGTTTTAAATGTAACTGTTTCTTGAACTGCTGAAGGTGATGCTTTTGTAGAGTTAAAAGTTTGAACAAGGAAACGGATTATGTGCGACGATCGATTTGGATTGACAATCGCCATGAATAAAATTTACTTCACATCGCGCGGAAGCTCACGGAGAATAAACGGTAACCGTCTTTTTATTCAATTATTTACAGTTGCCAAATGATGCTTTTTGTGTGCCTTTTTTCTTTGTGTATAACTATTAACACCTATCGATCTGTGTATTGGTAGATAAAGCATTAATAAAGCAAGTTTGGCATTTAACTTATTTGTGCTTTACTTTGTTGATCGGACATGATCGGGGAGGCACTTCAGTTCAGGATATCAAATACGCTTCCCTGAAAGATTGCGGCTTTGTCACCTTCTCTGGAGAAAGCGATCATTTTTTTTATTGTTGACATTCAAGAATCGAAAAATATATGAAAGAGTGGGAAGCTGAAGTCCAGCATTCCCTTGTTTTATTAAACTTTCCCGTGCTTGATGATATGGAACTCTTCAGATCGCTCTTCGTGAAGTGATCATCACCGAAGTTTCACTACATTTTTCTACGGTGCTTCTCGACTGGACTGATCTGAAAGAGAACTTAATGAAACAACTTTCAGTAAAATGACTTTACAGTGTTGTTGATGTTTTATCGACTTTGTTTATTCCTTTAACAGCGTTTTTGTTACCCGTTTCACCGTTGATTTATCAGTGCAATTATCGCGCGGCGAAGAAATTTTGTTGAAATTCATTGTTTTCGCCTCTTTCCACAGCTTTTTCTTTATCAAATTGCTATTTTTTTTACATACCCTGGCTGCCCATTAACTCATCTAAAAGAAAAAGTTTGTTTGAAAGCCAGAGTTTACCTCTGGTTTTACTGCGCATATGGTTTATTTTAGGCGCTCGCGTACGCTTATTTTCAACCGAAAATTGCCAGGGAATTGGGGGGTTGTCGCACGTAAAAGTCCCAGGAGTGAATGGGTTAACATACAGTAGTCACCCTCTATTACCCACCAAGTAATCAAAGTCCCAAAATAATAGTTACAACAATAGAGGTTTAATTTACAATTCTTTTCTACAATTATAGAGTGTGATGTCACGTGATGTCAAGCTCTCCATATTGGTGTCCCAAACAATGAAGTGGCTGCTACGTTGGTGTCCCAACCTAATCCTGTGGTCATTAAGCCTGTAAGTGAAGAGGCGCTATAAAGTAGCCACCTCTTTTAAGCTGCCACAGCCACCTTTTAGCCATCCCTGATGAGGTTTCTGCTACTGTTGTTACCTCTATTACTGGTAAGTTACTGTTTCACCCACTCAACCTCCACTCTCACTTGCTAACTCCCCAACATTTTTCAAAACCAAAATGGAAGCCAAACACTTAACAATCTTGTATGACTTTCAATCTATTTCTTTTAAGGGTGGATAGTGAAAAATATCTCACAGTGGTGGCAAATAATGGGTAAAAGAGGGGGCATTAGGAGGTACCCAATACAGCAAGGAAAAATTGACAAATACCGAAATACCATGTCAAAATTCATTGAAATACCGATACCGCATGTACAATCGGTCACGCATACTTAAAGTTGTATCCATCTCGTGTGTTTTTTTATCTCAAGCATGTGTGTATCAGCAATCAACTCAATTGTACAACAATCGAAAAGCCCCATCACTGGGTCCCCTACCATTCATTGTAGATAAACAATCAAACATTGAGTAATCATTTACCATGAAGTTTAAAGTCTTTAAAATATCTACTTTTATTAACCTGTATAGCTTACTAGGTTGTGTGTTGAAAATGGCATTGACCTGGGGGGGTAGACAGGAGAGTGCAAATAAATGGTACTGCAATACCGTGATCTTCTTTTAGCAAATACCGCTAGCCAAAAGGATGAAAAAAACCATACTGCTGGACTAGATGATAGTGCAATACTGCACATTAAAATCAAAATTATCACAATACTGCTTGAAAAAAGCTCAATTATACTGCAATACTGTAAACCTCCATGTACCCCTCATGAAAGTTTGTTCGTACAGCTGGCTTTGTAATACACAATTTGCCCTAAAAATTTCACCGTGGCTATATGGCCGGTAACCAGTGAAGGTTTTCAAAACACCAAATGACCGGCAGTCTTATATTCTCAGTACATTTCATAAAATCGAAAAATCCCAGCTAATTTAAATTATCATATGTCAATTTAGAAAAGTGAAGCAATCCTGAAATACTTTATAGCTCTCAAGTGTTGTGTTTGGTTTACGCTGGGCTCAGAAGACGAAACCACGTTTTGTGACACAAATTTTTTCAGCTTGACTGCCGGTCAAGGTTTTCAAAACACTAAATGACCGGCAGTCCTATATTCCCCGTAAATTTCACAAAATCGAAAAATCCTAGCTAATCTAAACTGTCACATGTTAATAAAGAAAAGTCAGTCTAGCGTTTGGTTTATGCTGGGCTCAGAAAACGAAACCATGTGTTGTGACACTTAGAACTTTTTTCAGCTCAACTGCTGGTCAAGGTGTTGAAAACACTAAATGACCGACCGTCCCATATTCTCAGTACATTTCACTTGACTGTTTCGCTTGATAGTTTGGTTTAGCTGGATTATTTCTATCTGTGAAATTTACGGAGAATATAGGACTGCCGGTCATTTAGTGTTTTTTTAACATCTTGACCGGCAGTCAAGCTGAAAAAAGTTCTAAGTGTCACAAAACATGGTTTTCTCTTCTGAGCCCAGCGTGAGCCAACGAAACGTTATTCTTGAGATCTATAAAGCATTTCAGGATCGCTTGACTTTTCTTAATCGACATATGATAGTTTGGTTTAGCTGGATTTGTTCGATTTGTGACATTTACTGAAAAGACAAGACTACCGGTCATTTAGTGTTTTGAAAACCTTGACCGGTCACCGGCCATATAGCCACAGCGTAAAAATTTTTCCCCGGGAGGAAAAAAGAAGTGCTTTGTGGGAATTTTTTTCTGTTTACATCGCCTTTAAGCATGCACATACTCATACTACCAAAAAAATGGAAAAAACAAACTAACTGCAGCCGAAAATTAAAAAATCTTTCCACTTATTGGGCATCCTCAACTTTCGTGCCGTGAATAATCGCCCACACAAAGGGTGGATTCATTTTACAACTAAAGTGAACAGCCGTTGCATTTTCCCATTGAAATTTTCTGTTATTGTTAATTCACTACTCAACAATAAAAAGAATTAAAAGGCAAATTCCAAGACTATATTAGTTAAATCCACCCAGAGTTCTAGAACTACCTCCCGGGAAGATAACGACCATGTCGGTATATTTTCTTGAAAACTATCTGAATAAGTCCCGTGACCTCTGGTATGCAAATTGCACTTAGCACACGTTTTTCTGCTTTCTGATGCAATACCGGACAAAAACAAAGTTGTCGCGAAATGGACATAGACACGCGGTAGCTAAGTGAGAAAATTTGGAAAATAAAACGAAACGATTTTATTGCATTGCGTGAGCACATGTATACTAACCAAGCCTCCAGGCAGGAATGTCAACTTTGTCTCGTGACTTTTCAACGCGAACCACAACCTGAAGGGATTGGGTTTGTAAACAGACCATGCGGTTCACCCGATTTAGCGAAAAACTATCAGCCGAAGCATACGATTTCACCAAGGGAAAGATTAATTATTAAAACTTACCGAGGCACGCCGCTGCCAAAATCTTTCTAACTGGAATCGGGCTGATTTCGCAGTCTGGAAAGAAAGGCTGACTCACATAGCGCGCAAAAGTAAGAGCAACGGCGCTGAGTGAAGCCGGGCGAAGGATCAAAGCCAGAGTCCAGCTGTAAAGGAAAGCTGGAAGAGGACCGAAGGCTTTCTTGAGGTACGAATATTCAGCGCCGGACTTCGGGATCATCGTACCCATTTCACAATAGCATAGGGATCCTAGAAGCGCGAGGAAACCACAACCAGCCCAAATGACCAAACTCATTCCTACTGAACCGGTACGCTCGAGGACGCCAGTCGGAGAGATGAAAATACCGGAGCCGATAATGACTCCGACGACGAGTGCGATGCCATTTATAAGAGAAACTTCTTTCTTCAGACCAACTCTGTTGTCTTCAATGGCCACTTGCGGGGCATCGCCATTTTTTTCTTCGGCGGTCAATGGCTGTACAGCAGCGGCTTCTTCTTCCTTCGAGGCCATTTTAAGCTAATTAATGGTTTCTGCCAAAAATTTGCCGTCGGAATGCCTCTTCTGTGGATAAAATTAAATCGTTATTTAGGACGGTCAAAGAGTTTCTTCTTTAACTTTGAGGTTTCCACGTGTCGTGTGTGACACGCAAACAAAAGACTGAAACAAAGCTAAGCTGCACTGAAAGAAACCCTCTTTCAGCTTTTAGCATTTGAGAATAAGCGGCGAGATACATATTTCCCATTTTAACTAAAATATTAATTATCACACTTACTTTTCTAAGAAATATGAGAACTCGCGCGCTTTCCTCCCAAGATTCGACAAAAGCCTTCGACAGAAACACTGCGAGTGGAAGGCTCTTTGTAGCGCGGGAAAACCTGTGGGTTTAAATATTCATCTATGAGGGATGATATCTTGAATGTGATTGGTTGAAACGATGCCCTTTGAGCCACATGATAAAATGTAAACAAAGCACGCATGAAGTACACGTGAACTACCTGCCTGGGTACGAGATGATGAAAACATATAGTTTTCAGGATCGGAAGTGGGATTGTAAAGGAAGTCGAGAAAAAATTTTTCATAAAAACATTATCAACAAATTCTTTACCAGTCATTCTAGACGACAATCCGTCGAAAAGATTTTCGCAAATTTATTTTCCACTAATTTTTGCCACAGACATTTCGTCATACCACTAAAGCAACTTTACTAGCTGGAAAAAATCCAACTGGGGATTTCTTGCTGGTGATGAGACTTACGCCGACTAGACGATTGTTTTGATACACTACATAGAGGGTTATCATTTGTCAAAGGAAGGAGTGGATTTATTCCAAGAAACTAATAACAAACAGTACTTTTTTTCAGGAGACAATGTTATTTTGTACGTTATTTTTCAGCTGTTTATCCGCCTCGGATCCGCCTTTAGTACAATGTCGCCTGCCAAAATATTTGCCAAAAACCAGTGTTTTCGGTTTCCTATTTAGAGGAAACAAAAAAGACGTACAAAGTATTTAAAATGATACTGTATTATGCAAAATAGAAAGTAAAAAGGAATGAAAAAAGGGAAAATTATATGTCAAAGTCAGCTATTCCTTTTTTTAGTAAGAGGTTACTTCTTGTGCGGCTTTCACGCTGATTGAGAACAGTGTTCCGTAAAATTGAAATATAAAGATCTATTTTAAGTGCCAGAGTTAGAAATGTCAAAGCAAGATTATCCGATTAAAACAAGATAAGCTGATTTTCAATGAGTCCCAAATATTCGCTTAGTTTTTGGTTCTCCGCGCAGTTTTCGAATTTCAAGTGGGTTCTTATCGTCAACTCAGAACTGAGCCTTGTCTTTAATCTAACCCATGGCCCAGAGAGATAGCAAAAAATTCAATGAATTACAATCATCTGCATTTGATCACGAAAGGGCCATGATATGCTTTAATCTCGATGGGGCGTAGGTACGATGAAAAGAAAAAGCTTAAGATCCAGTACAACATCTTGTCAATCTTTGTAAAGTAATGACTAGTTATTTTTACCTGTTTAACAAGGTGTGGGGCTCAGTCAGGTCAACCTTACCGCACCTTTACCCACCCATGTTTGACAGGGGTAGGCTCTTAGCACCTGCACTTTTAACAGCTTGTTTGTTAGGGTATGCTCATACGATTTTTATAATTTTTTTGTGAGCATAAACACGATCAATAAATTTTTGTTGTCACTCAACAGTCAGGGGCGTTAGCTATCTATGCGTCAATACACACGCGCGTACCTTAAAAAATATAGAAGAAACATAAAAAGCAAAAGCAAAATAAACATGTCATAAGGACTGATGAAGGGGAATAAGGGATGGCTGTGAAACGAAGAAATTGCCTAACAACGATTAAAGAGATGAGGGAGAAAGGTTGATCAACCGTGCGTACTTCTGGAAAAGTTCTCGGCCGCGCCCCTGAAGGGAATTACTTTTGAAGATATATGTTGAGACATACGAAACGTTAGGTCAAAGGTTTATTCCTTTCAAGAAATGTGTTTTAGTTCCGGATGTTGCTTGTTATTTCTTTTCAATCTAAAATGGCCAAAGAACAAGAGTATCTGAGAGCTGCATGATTTTTTTTGAAGGCTATTTTTCGGTATGGGACTGTTCATGATGTAGTTCTGACCTTCCGGCAACAAGCCACGATAGTTAACTATGATGGAATATTTTTAAAACACTATTAGACTCTCTTGCCGGGAAAGATGCACACGACGGTAGAGTAAACATGACTTTGAATGGAAGGAATTTCAATGGAGTGCTTTTCTCAGTAAGTGCACTCCCATAAAAACTGAAAGGATGTTTGAAACTGTATCTCCATAACCATTTGAGAGTGATTTGTACACTACGAGCAGTCTTATCTTTTTTTCTTAGTCCACACAAATGACCACGACGAGTGACTGAGGGCGCGAGACGGGAGAGGCCCTCGTTTCTGAAGAAGCAGCGTCGCGCGCGCGTGCACACTCCTCAATATATCTGAAGACTAAGAGAGACTGCTCGCAGTCCGAGTGATATGAGTAAAAATCAAGTTTTAAGCAAAAATAAATGTATCATTATTCAAAACATTAGTAAAAAAGGGAAGAAACATTGTGTCACCCACGAATCTTAGCCTGCGAGCAAGCTCTCCACAGTTATTGAACCATTCCATTACGAGCGCTGCGAGTGGAATACTGATAAGGTCATAGTATATGCAGTTTGTACGCGTTTGCGGCTGAAAGATGCAAGTGCAAGACGAAACAAGATGCGTCAAAAACAGCAACATTAAGAAACGCCTCAGTTTATTCAATAATTCAAATACCGTGAATCAGCCGAACCTTAACGCCACACTTCACATGAGCCGAACTCAATTAATTTAGTGCGGCGTTTTACTAGTGCCCGCGCTTAAGAAAAAAAGAGAAGCTGTTTGAAGCTACAATAGTATCTCGCACTCTAAACTGACTACTAATGCTTTGTTCTTGTTTCATGCTGTGCAAGGTGTATCTCACACTGGCACACAGTGTGGGTCATCAGGCTATCTTGCCATATTGCAGCAGCCTTTGTCCTTTAAAATATTTAATATTTTCTTTTAAAAGTTCATGCAAAGTATCTAGCTCTTAACGTATCGCTTACATGGTACGCATACGTATTTTCTAACTTTGACTAGGAAGAGTCACTCGAAGATTTGTTTTTCCAGTTGAGCGAGTGAAAAAAAAAATGGCATGAAAAAATAAAAAAAAAATCAAAATTAAAGGCCATAGCGTGAGAGGTGATCGCGTTTCAGCGTCGAAGTCAAAAGTAAAAGTAGAGGTCATTTACCCGCCTTCACTCTCTTACACATTTAATTAAAAAGCTAAAACAATGATTTCAAAAGCTTTCAGCTGTGACTCGCCATTACCTGAGCACCTTTGTCAATTTGATTAAAACGCCCATTTTTACCAGTAGTCATGGCTTTCACGGGAGAGGTTCATTGGGGAAAAAAGCCTTGCTTGAGGTGCCAAAGGTTTACAGCTTTATTCCCATTGCGTGTCAAGATGCCAAAATTAAGAATCTACGGAGGTCAATACGAGTTGGTTGTCAATTTAATTTTGACTGTATCATTGGTCAATCTATTATTCATCGACTCCAAAATGGGTCACGTTCTTCCGCATGCAATGGTCATTATCATAAAAAGCACGAGAAGAAAAGCCGGACTTTGCCCTTCAGTGTATTTCTAACAGTAAAAATACGAAATACGCTCGCCCATCTTTCTATTTGCCCGCGCATAATTTAGCTGAGATCGTCTCTCTTAAAACTCTAAAAAGTACTAGGGAAGAATATAAAACATAAGTATGCACGAACAATGTACTATCGTACAATTTAAATTGGCGAAATACGGCAGGGAATTTTTTTTGCTTGCTTTGTTTTGACCACTAAATTATTCATTAAGTAGTATTTCTTTGCTGATTCAAAATATTATGCTTTTTCCTGCCTGCTTCTATTTTTTTTTTTAATTGAAAGGGCCTCCTTTTTTACTGCAAAAATCCTATCTCTGCCATCTCCAATAAATGTTGATTGAGTCAGTGAATTAAGCTCTGCCAATCCAGGGTATATGTTATTAGTATGAAAAACATAGCTAGAACAGAGAGGTAAAATTTTTCGCTTTTATTTTTATAGCCTAGATCTGCGGATGGCAATCGTTGTCTTCGTTGATCTAGGGAAGCTTTGATTCAGTTCTAGACTGATCGTTGTGATCTAACAAAATTTGCGGCTCTCGAAATAAAATAGGAGGATACGGATTCTTTGGTCGTCAGAGACTACATTTGCACTTGAAACCTTAAAGCAGCTTTGGTGAGGAGGGAAAAAAAAAAAAGAAAGACAAGCACCGGATTGAAAACAATGATCGTGTAACAGAGGCAGTACTCAGGGCGAAGTGTTAAAATATCCATGTAAACATGACTTTCTTACCTTTAAACTTTACCTGAACTGAAATAAACTGTCCAGTTATTGCCGCCGAAGTGGAAAAAAATCTAACGCCCTAGCTTGTCAACCTTTGAAATCCGGTGAACTGCCCGTGTCCTCACGTGAGCCACCAATCAGTTGTTTGAGAGAGAATCTCAAATAACTAATGGTTTTATTTCCGCGCTCTCTCCCCAGTCTCCCCAGGTCTTGCCCGGTAGTTAAACTTGCGAAATAGGGCGATAAAGCCCCGTACAAACGGACGCAACGTTGGCCAACAACTCCCAATATTGTTGGATGTAACACGTAGCATGTGCGTTGATGCGTGTTGTTAGGAGTTGTTAGGCTGCGTGCAAACGGACGCAACATTTTTGACCAACAACTCCCAACATTGTTGAATGTTACATGTTACGTCCGTTTGCACATCCTGTTGCATGTTGTTGCGCATAGTTTGAAACCGGTTAAACTTTTAGCCCCGTGCAAACGGACGCAACATTGTTGGCTTACAACTTTCAACATTGTTGGGAGTTGTTGCGCCCGTTTGCACGTAGCCTTACGCTAAGTTTGAAGCCGATCAAACTTTTAGATACGTCAGGAGCCGATAAGGCTACATGTACGTGCAAACGGACGTAAAATAACGCAACACGTCTTGTCTCGCACAGTTATTACTGCAAAATGGAAAAAGAAATTTCAATTTTAGAGGCGAAAAATTTTCCGGGTAATACTCCCTCAAGCGCCTTGTAAACGGAAGCAACATTGTTGGCCAACAACCCGCAACATTTGTTTTGTTCAGTGATCGCCGAAGCGTAGCGCAGCATTGTTGGATCTGTTTGTACAGCTCTTTCAACATTGTTGGGGCCACTTATGTTCATTACACACGGTCTCCAAAATCTTATGGGTTGTATCCTTCCCACGATGCACTGCAGGTCCCAACATTGTTGGGAGTTGTTACATCCCTGTGCACCCCACTGCCAACACGGACGCAACAATTTCCAACATTGTTGGCCCAACAATGTTGGGAGTTGTTGCGTCCGTTTGTTGCACGTACCGTAGCTTAAGCGCAACCACGAGTCACGTTCAACCTCAGATCAGCCTCGTTCCTAGGCTCTCTCTTCAGCACTTTTGGCGCGAGAGGCGAGGCTTCCACACGGGGTAAATACGAGGCAAAATAAGCAATTTCAGCTGTCGCCTTGAAGATGTCCGCACTGAATCATTCAGCAAAAGAGTGGTTAAAGTTTTAGATCAGAAAACTATAAAAGCAATTTAAATCTAGGATTTTAATGTGTAAAAACATAAAATGGCTCAGCTGAGCCCGAAAGCGTGTCAGAATGTTCGAAAACATAACTCCGTACCGTACAAAGGCAATACAATAATTGCGCCAGAAACGTGCAGCGAGTTTCGAAAGGAAAGCTTGCCTACGTACATGACATTATCGTTACGTACTTATTCTTATTCTCTTGGTAATACGTCAAGAATAATGTTCTTATTAATGAGATATCTTTGTCTCCAACGACAGTGCAATAATTGAACTATTTTAAAAAATTTGGACATCTTTTGAAACAAAAGGGCTAAGTGGTTTTAAATCCTATGGGAAGTTCTTTCATTGCCCATAAATCTTAGCAACGGTAAATCTATCCGAAGCCGTCAATATCGCAAAGCAGTTGCATCATGATTGTTAAGCCTGTTTTCCATACGATCGCTAAAAAGAGTCACCAGCGATCTCAACAATCGTGGGTGTTTATGTGGAAACCAGCCTCGAACAAGAACAGAGGTCTATCCCAACACAACACGCAACACGCTAAGATCTGGTTTCGATCTTTGAAGACGGTTGTTTCCAGAATATCCATGCAGTCGCTGAACTTTTTTTGCAACGATCCTAGCGGTCGCAAAAAACCACGCTTTACTGTGCTAAAAGAGCCGGCTGAAGTGCATATCCTCCCAAAGCCGAACTATTAAGACGGAATCCACCAGGACCCTGAGTAATTTTGATTTTCAGTGGACAAAAAATCTTGTGCCAGAATGATTTAAAACATATTACATCCTTTTTTACATTTTTTTAAGGGCTAAAGATGTAATAAATCATCTGCAGTAACACCAAAAAAAATTTCTTATGGGAGCACGAGAAAATGAATGTCAAATTTCACAAAATTACACTTACACATAAAATTTTCAGAATTTTACCTGTGTAATCACAATTCTTGTAAAATTTGATATTCATTTTCTCGGACTTCATGAGAATTTTGTTTTGGTATTACTACAGATGATTTATTACATCTTAAGCCCTTGAAAAATGTAAAAAAGAATACAATATTCTTTAAATTATTTTTGGTACAAAGTTTTTGTCCACTGAAAATTAAAATTAGTCAGTTTCCTGTTGGGTTCCGTCTTAAAACCTATTTGATAAAAGACTCCGACTTTCATCAGAAAGGATTGGACTCTGTGACCTCATTCATAGGCCGTTAACATCCTTACACCTTTACCGCAAAACATTTAGAACAGACAAACATCTGACCCATGGCTCCGGTACTTCCAGAGATGGAGAAAGCAAAAGAATAAACGTATCAATAACATTAGCAAAGTATAAGTGAAAGTATAGATATATTTTGACTGAACTGTCACTCATCCAGACAATATTCATGTTTCTAGCTCATCTTGTGGTTGGCCTTGAGACCCCCGCCTAGCCGGAGCACAATGCCTTTACTCGGCTACAAGATCTCGTCATATCATCGGTTGGCATCAGCTACTTTGCTGCCAAAGTTTTCAAGAAGTCATTAACGCGATCTTGCAGAGCTTCCACTGTCCCTGAGTGTCGTCTGTAAGCATTAGGTGATGCTGGAACAGGATTTAAGGTCGCTTGAGGGTCTTGCATGGCCTTTCGTAAAGGAGAATTCGGTGCTAAGGTGTTCAATTCGACTTGAGAGAGTTCCGATCCTCGGCGCACCGCTAGATTAGTTGGCAAGCCGGGCCGTGATCCCCTTCGTCGCATCAAGTCGTATTCCCCTGGAACTCCAATGGCCTCTAACTGTGATTCTCCCGAATTACTTTCTACCGAGAGCGAAGATAAAGACCTTGCAGGTGACATTGGTCGATTCGCTCTCAAAGGACTCAAAGACCTCCGTAACGAAGGTGACTGCGGTCTCTTCAAGTCAGGCAACATAGGCTCTAAAGCTGAATCTTTGTTTTGCGACTGTGCAGACAGCGGACGGAGGGTCGCCGCCATGCCAGAGCCCCTTCTTCCGAGCAACGGCGAGAGAGGTTGCTTGAGTCGAGGTGACATGGGAGCTTGTCCAGAAATCTTGTCCCTCAAGAGAGCTTCGTTCGTTTCGAGCGACAATGAAATTTTAGCGTTGGCAGAGGATCCTCTCCTGCGCTGCAGGATAGGAGAGTTGGAGGGAGAGGTAGAAACAGCAGAAGACCCCCTTCGCCGAAGGGAAGGAGAGGTTGGGCACCCTTCTGTTTTTCCCTGTTCTCCTTTTAACTGTAACAATTCAATCGCCGCCGATCCGCGTCTTCTTGAGTTCAGTGATGCTGATAATGTCTCATTTCTCTCTTCTTCTCCGTCAGCCGCCGCCGAAGCATCATGCGTCGACCCTCGTCTCTTAATTTCCGCCGAACTTTTTGCCAACTGAATCAAAAGCTTCGGTGACAGGTCTGTTATTTCAGGTGCTGTCCGACGACGTTGTCCGCCGCGCTCACTTTGCGCGAACACTTTCAGCAATTTTTGAGACTCTGCTTCACTGATTGCAGGATCTTCTGAAGGTGGGGAACCAACAGGAGAGGCGCATGGGGAAGACGTCTCAGGCTCATCCACAACAGGCGAACCGCTTCTCTCTGAGTGCAGACCGGTATCAGCTTGCTGACTTTCACTGCTGATCAAAATTGCTGGATTGGTGCCGTCATTGTTATGTGACTCACCGCTATCACCAGACGATTCGATATATTCAGTTTCCTTTGATTCTTCCTGTTTGGTCTCCGGAGGTATTAAGCTACCCCTTCTCGAGCCACAAGGTGAAAGTAATAGCCTCCCTTGGCCAAGACTTAGGTTCAAAGGGTCTTCCGGAAACTGCTCTTCGATTTCTTGAGTGTTCCGTTTTCGTCGGAAATCGTACTTAACGTCTAGAGACGTTTCACATATTTTTACCATAGACTTGCGTTCTAAGTCTTTGAGGGCTTTCATCTTTTTCTCAAGTTCTTTTTCAGCTAATTTTTCGTTCTTTAGCATCGTGGTTATCATACGATTGCCAAGTTTTGACATGCTCTTGTCTCTAGCTTTACCCTTAGCCGACATTTTGTCTAGAGCCACTTATTTCTTGCTACAATGCACTCAAAACACCAGCTGAAGATTTTTCAATAAGGGATTCCAAAATTCAGCATCAAACTGACTGTACTTTGGAAGACGAAAATTCAATACCAATTTCAGGACTGAAGCGCACGAGTCTTGCTATTACCGGAATCAAGAATCATGAACTGAAGAACTGTTTGTCTGTTGAATAGTTTTGTAGGTTTTGGACATTTGCACACTTTTGTACTTTGGTTTATTGTTCTGCATGCAAATCGTTGTCGACTTTAGGATGGTACATGTTTGAAAATAGCTTAGGTACACAATAACTGTAATCTTGATTGGAGCACTTGGACACTAAGTAATTGTTCTGTTTGTTTGGTTTCCAGGATTTGTAAACAATTGCCTTGAGTAATTAAAGTGCTACTTTGACGCTAAAGAACTTATTTCACTAGTGTTTATTGGCACGAAAAGGATTTGAACATTTAGCACAAATCCAAATCGAGCTACGTTTCTTACTAGTAAAAATTGTAAGAGGCTAAAAAGAATATCGCTTGGCAACCTACTTGCTTGAAGTCGCCGTCCATCTTCCAAAAAAGAAGACAAATAATTGCTACGGCTTTGTGGCGATCGTGGAAACGATGCGTGTGGTTGTATCAGCTTCTTGCTAGTACAAGACTCATTAAAGCTTTTTCTGAAGCTATATGAATAAAAATTGAATTAAACGTTAGAGCCCGTAAAACTCAGCTGATATTAAAAAAATTGACGACCACTTCAAAGGTTTTGTGTCCCTTTGTTTAGCATTTCGAATCCTGGGCCCCGTTGGGAATAAAGCTCTTATGTTGTTGATGGCGAGAAATAATTTTGAATGGAGGTCAGATTGAATGCTCCTAAAACTGAAGGAAATCGTAAATTGCGTTGAAGCACGTTTACTGGTGACATATATAGTTTGACAAATCAATTAACAACATGATTAACGCTACAAACAGTATGAGAGTTTAACTCAGTGGCGTGACGGTAGGGGAGGGGAGGGAAGGGAAGCTCAAAGATTTGGTATTATCAACCCAGTTGATAAGGCTTAGTGGTAGCCTGTGTACAGACCCCTCCTTCTCCTTCTCCGATTTTTACTGAGGGGAGGGGAGGTCTGTACACAGGCTGGCTTTAGTGGCCACCCAAATTAATTTTTGAGCAGCATGAACTTATTTAAAGCTGCGAGACACCGAGGCAGGTAAAAGCATATCAGAGCAACTCGAAACAAACAGAGTACCTCAACAATAACACGGGAAACTTGGAAAAAAAATCCGAGTTCTCCCATCAGGAGTCAAACTTATGACCTTCTGGATAGCTAGTAGTTGCTCTACCCCTAGGCTATAGGTAGCCTGTTCAGATAGGCGCTCAGATAGTGGGGAGTGACACAAAATGGAGAGCGGTGAAAAAAAAAAGGTGGAAAAAGAAGGAGGGAGAAAGAAGAGAGTTTCTTCCCTCTCTCTTCCTATCCTCACCCCCTCGATGTTGTTTCCCGCTCACTTCTCTTCATCTTTGCGCCGTCCCTTACCGTCTCGGTTAATGCCTTTCGATGACGTATCCGAGACTACTCGCTCGGACCACGTGACCCGAAACGCATAGGCCGCGCTAAGCCGTTCTCACTATCTAAGGCTTGAAACAGGAGGAGATTCGTTGAAGCTATAAAGGCCTTTTAACTTGGTCCGTCGAGAGAGAATAATCTCTTTGATTCATGAAGAAAACATTCGGATCAACTTAGGTTTCTAGGAAACTGCCCACCTACTATTCCCCTAAGCTAACATTAACACTTACTTCTCACTTAGGGCAAAATGTTGGCTTTGGGGAGGGGAGGGTGGGCAGTTTCTCAGAAACGTAAATTGATGCAAACATTCGGTATACTTTTAGGATTGCTAATATTGCGGGAACGTTAATAGACGACATGCGCGATGATATAAAACAGGAGCCCTTAGGCCTCTATACTTGAAAGGTGATACTGATTTAATAAACCAAGTGAATTCAGAATCATGTCTCTTCCGTCAATGACATCATTTCTATATATTCACTAGAGAATTATTCACCACCGAGTTCACATCAATTCATCCGGGCTTCCTGTTGTTAAACTTTTATTCTTAAAACCACGCTAAGCTGGGGTGATGCCCCGTGGGTGGAAAAAATAAAAAGAATTTGGTTTTATCACTTGTTGATCATACATTAACTGTACTCCCTCATATCTTCATACAAATTCTCTTGCGGACTGAACTACATGCATTTCTTCCTAGGAATTAGTGATAAAAGATCAAAGCATTTGCCCTTAGATGATCATTTTATTAATTCTCATAACCTTATCTCTTGATTATGTATTAATTTTGTTAGTAGAAAATCGATGTTGGTCACTGTAGGGACTTAACGGGGAAAGGTGATACTTCCAGCTTTTTTAGCTATACATGGAGAGGGATATTGTACAGTGTCAGCGAAAGTAACAAGAGTGAATACTCACCCGTTTGGTAAGCCGGATCCTCGTAGGGTTGACATGGTTGAAAAGACCTCTCAGGTTTCCCTGTTGACTCAGTACTGCGACCGCTACTCTTTATACACTCTAAGTCTTGTCTTGCCAGCTGAAAGGCACAGAAAACATTATATTATAACAGACCATTTTTCATATATTAAATTCATACTTAGCCCCGAGAAGCTTCTTGGTCCGCAAGAAACCCATTGTTAACCACGTTTTAAGGTGGCTGAACACAGTTTTGCGGGCGGTCAGCGGTAGCGTGTGTTTTAAATTAGACAAACAAATATGGCGGCGAAAAAAGCAATGATACACAGAGGACGATTTCTCAAAATCTACTCATTAAAATTTTGTGATATTTGGCAGAATTTTTACTTTTATCCTATTTTAAATAATGAGAACTTTAAACTGGAAGTTAAAAAGACGAATTTTGTGACATTTAATAATTACAGTACAATTATATTATTGATCATCTAAAAACTCGTCTGTTAAAATTCTGTCAAATAAGTTTCAAATGGTAACGATTAATTATAGTAAGCTGTGTGCAAGTTTACAGGAAAATCTAATGAGCGAATTTTACGTAAACTGATCGGAAGTGAAATTTAAAGGTTGTATTCAATCGTACATGTTGCCATGGAAACTACGAAAACGTCAAATTTTACCTGTCAATAAAATTTCACTTGCCAAGTTTCAACCTTTCTCTTGCCATGATTTGGCAAATGACATATACTCACAAACTTCCAAAACAGTGTTCAGCCACCTTAAACGCTTGCCGCTCAGAATGATAATAAGGACTTTAAGATCCAACGACGCGGATGGTAACGAGAACGTCAAAGAACAATAGGTTTTATTAGCAAAACAACAACTTTGCACGTGCACCACGCTTTTTTGTACATTTCTTTGCCCGTTTTTACACGACTACGAAATGAACACGCCTAATTTCGCGTTTTATAGAGGACGTAAACAAGCAACGACGAAATGTTATTTGTCTTTCTTTACTTGGATATGACGCCTTGGAATTCAACTCCAGGAGGGTTCGCCTACATTTGACAAAGCAAGTGGGTAGGAATAATTTCGATAAAGACTGAAAGAACAAAAATTCACTTTTTAAGAGACGTTCTCATTGCCGTCGCGCAGTTGGATCTTATAGTCCCTAATATTAAAGGAAAAGACGTCTCTACCTGGAGATAAACGTCCGACAACCAAAGTGAAACGTTTTTTGAGGGTAAGTCGGTCAGTCAGTCATCTGCACTACACGTATCCGATCCTAGCAACATTCACCATATACTTGAAAAATACGGTACTACTACAGGTTCTAGACTAGAACATTTGCCCCCGCAAGACATAAACCACCCCAAAAAGATGTCGGTGGAAACGTATCCCTCTGCTTTTGGGTTAAAAAAAGGCGATCAAAAAGATCACCCAGGAGTAGGGTGGAACTTCCATAAAACGAAGGGCCAACAAACTGGCACAACAAAACTGAATGCAGGGCTAGCACTACGGCAAAGGCCTGATTTATTATAGGCCAATATTTCGGCTAACAAAGTTAGCCTTCCTCAAGGCCAGAGCTATACCGAGAGAAAAATATATTGCTGATTTACAGTATCACGCCATTCAAAATAGACCAAAATAAAAATCAAAACCGTTCAATAGATAAAGTCCAGAATCTGGGAAATGAAAGGAGGTAATATACAAAGACCCTCGCCAAGATTCAGGTCAGAGGAATATTTCGTATACGAGATATCCGAAGAAGTGTTTTACCCAAACTTACAGAGATTTGTATATTTGCTCACCTGGATGAGCTCCAACATGGCGGACGGAGACCAACAGAAACATCTGTTATCGAGGTTTGCTACAAAAGCGTGAATTTATTCTTCGAGAAACTCACAAGCATACATGAACTGTTTAGATAGCAAAATTTACTGAAATAAGTCATTTTTTTAACCTACGTGCGACAGCTCTCTTGGCCGTCATGTAAATGCAACGTCATTCATAAGCTTAGAAATTCAAGCGTACTCTATCACAAAACCAAGAACCCTTTTGAAGCGAAAATTTGTATGAAATACAAATTAGCTGCTCTAATGCATCGTGAAAGTAAAATCTCGGAAGGATCGATAGTTTTTTAGTTTGAATTTTAGTGACGTCATGTGAAAGCCAACAAATATCACAAGGTTTCGTTATATCAAGGCTTCTGTCCACATAATATGCTATTGTAAAGTATAGGAGTCAAGGACTTTGGTACATCGAGGTTCTACTACAATGGGCGGGCTCGGGCGGGCTCGTTTTATGACTCCCCCCGTCCAGTCCCCTCTCGCTTTAGGGCACCGAATGAGAGACACCCTGGGGCGGGGACGAAATTGTTTACACCCCTTTCAAATGGTGCATGTTTTTTCTCATCTCATGTATCACGAGAGGAGCTTTGTCCTCTCTTGCATGTATTCATTTCGTTTCTGTTTACTTTCAGCGTTGTTAAAAACTCCGCCAGCATATTGAATTCGGAGGCACCGTCTCCTGTAGTTTCGTTATGATCACTGTGGAATTGTTTCTTGGTTTGTAAATAGATTATTGTTCGCTTCCCTTTAGATAGTCTCCTTCGCAGCCATTTTTAGGCTCGTCATGCACACTCCTTCCCGGAAAGCAATGCAAAAAAAAAAAAAAAAAACAAAAAAAGTTAGCGCGGATCTATGGCTCTTGCGCCGATGTGTTCCTTCCGCTGACACCATCCCCCCTTCCACCAAAAATATCGAAGACGGAAACCAAAATATGCAGTCTACGAAAATAACTTCCTTTTTCTTTTGTAGAAAGACGACACTTGAATGGGATCAGCAATTAGCATACATATTTGTTGCATGTACATATAGGTCATATAGACGCTAAAAGTTTTTACGATAGATTGATTGGTTGGAGAGAGAAGAAAAACTCTTGACGTGACTTTTAAAAAATGTTCCAAAAGGCTTTTGGTTGTGTCTAAGTCTTTCTAGCGGGTGAAATCTCGCAAACACTTTTTGTCCATTCAACTGCGTTTATTTATTAGCGAGCCGTCTGGTTGTCTGTCAATAAGCTGGTCCTTTTCGTGCCCCGAGGGCAAATTCTTTTCTAAAACTGTTTAAATTTACGCGCTACACTGAGTTAGAGAGAAGCAATGGATTTTCGAAACCATACTGCAAATAACTGATGTATGTTTTTTTCAGCGTAAATTGCTTTCGATTGAAATTAGGTGGCTTAAGCAATGCAACAACCACAGTGACGGATACGAAAACACTTAACGTCACGTAAAAAGTGAATTCGCGCTTCTTCAAACTTCATCTCGTTCAATTTATCAAATGTTCGCCGATTTTTCTGAAGTTGAGGGACTATATTGAAATTCATGAAAGACCGTCGTTGCACGTCTGCGACGAGAAAATGCCCAATTTCACGTGATCACAAGACAACGAGTTTCCTTTTCTTTCCTGACCTTCGATATATGATAATTTAAGCGTGATAAATTTCGAAGCAGCGCGAATTCACTTTTTACGTGACGTTTTCGTAGCAGTCGCCATGGTTGTTGCTTAAGCTCACCAGGGAGGCATGACCACGGCGGCAATTAAAAAAAAGCTTGTGTGCCTTTTATTGATCTTGTGAGATAAAAAGCGGGCGGATAATTTAAATTTCATATTCAAACTCAACCCACTCATTTAGCAGGTGATCTTTACCGACCGTGAAAAAACATTAAAGGTCAGTAATATTTTTTATTTCTCAATTATTTTCAAATACATGCATATCTTTTTGTTCACTTTGATAAAAAAAAAGGCATCAAAAGCGATTCCAACGAAACATTTTTTGCTCCATTTGTTCGAAAGGCGATTAGCGCTTAACCAAGGGTTAAATTTAACCGGGTTTCTTTTTCTTTCGTTCAAAAGCATTTTCTCGGGTATTTTTCTCTGTTATTTTTATGAGCATCCAATCATCAACTTGTTGACAAAAAGAATTAAACTGAATATACTTTTTAAGCTTTCATATCTGAATTCAAATTTCGCACTAACTGGGGGGTTATCTAAACCCAGCTTTGAGCAGCCCGGCCCTCTAACATATTTTTAAAACCTTTTATAGCTCATTGCCTCAGATTAGAGACTTAGAATTAAGGATTACCCCACCTGAATTAAGAAACCAAATCGGGTTTCATGGCTTTTTTTTAACTGGAAAGTTCTTTAAAAATTCAGTCTTGCTTTCTCAGCCGAGGAAGTAGTCTGTTGTTGTTACACGTGGAGTTCACGTGGAGTTGACTGACGCAAGAAATTTTCGCGCCAAAGTTAACTCAAATTTGATTGGACACCTTTATCGCTATTGTTTTTAAAACCAATCAAACAAATGTTTTGTAACCAGAGACCGTGAAAAACCGCGCTTTTCCGCGTTTAGAGTCCCTACAATGTTTTGATTTTGAATATTCGCGCGCTGGACGGCAAAGGCACAACAGCTCCCACGAGAGTGTTTACGGTGAAACCTTTTTGTTCTTGTTCTGTGCTTTTTGATCGACCATGCCTCCTATTCCAGTCGTAAACGGTGATGTTGGCGAGAAGCTGGCAAATGAATCGGCGTCTAGCGAAAGCCTTGACCAGTCGAATTCCTTGGACAAAACGGAGGAACCCTTTTTACCGGCCGAGGAGAAAAGCGGAGATCCCGCAAAAATCGCCTTGAAAAAGAACGTCTCACTTATCAATGGTATTGGCCTTATTGTGGGTACAGTCATCGGCTCTGGTATCTTCGTCTCTCCAAAAGGTATACTCGAGGAATCAAACTCAATCGGGGCTTCTCTACTTGTTTGGCTTGGTTGTGGCGCGTTAGCTTTGTTTGGTAGCCTCTGTTACGCAGAATTGGGAACGTGTTTCAAGAAGTCGGGCGGCGAATATGCTTATCTCATGGAAGCTTTCGGTAGGATCCCTGCCTATCTATTTGCTTGGACATCAGTGCTGATCATTCGACCGGCTTCAGGCGCCATCATTGCATTGATATTCGCGGAGTATGTAACCAAACCGTTTTATCCTGATTCACCAGCCCCGACCTATTTGTTGAAGCTTTTGGCTTGTTCGTGCCTGGGTAAGTGATTACTACTACTACTACTTTTTGATTCATTATAAACCAGGATAAGTTCGTGATTTTCTTGTTTTATTTTGTTTCGCACGTTGTTGTAGCAAGCGAAATGTGGCTTTTGTATTGATCTAGTTTTGTACGGAGCTGTGTTCATTGTCGCAGCTGGTAGAAACGTGGACAAACCTGCCCTAAGGCTTGGCGGGAATTTCTGTTTTGTAAACTAAATTGCTTTTTATTTACAGTTTTCAGTGAGATACCACCAAGGTTACCGGCCGTTAACTCCTTTATGTTTTAGTAATGAAAAAATTGTATAGACTAAGTTCAAGTCCTTCAGCGATACCGACAAATTCAATTTTTATTCCCAACCACGTGCTTTCAGCTCGAACACTGCGACTAAAATCTGGTTAAAAAAATCGCTATACGGTTTTATCGAGCTTATTTTCTGAATTACAACTTGAAATACGAGCAATTATCTTTATTGAACGTTTGTACTTCTACGAATCGCAAATGATGACGATCCCTTTTGTAATATTTTGGTCGCCATGTTTCGTGATTGCGTCAGATATTTGTTATTCTGAACCATTGGAGTGTGAAGCAATCCAGCTTAACATTCCTTAGTTCACGTGGGGTTGCTTGGAGAACTTCCATGACATTTCTTCATTCCAAAAATAGTGGAGAAAAAAAAAAATAGGGGGGAAGATATTGAAAACAGTCCTTTGAAAATGTGCAAAACCTAAACGATATTGCCCTGTAAAATTAATTTAGCTTTTGGTTACCCAAAAATAGAGTATCATTGCCCTTAATCTGATCAATTAAAAAAGTGTACACTTTTATTTGTGTTATTTTTTTGAACCCCTTCATTCATTATGCATCCTACACTCAAGCTTCTATATATCATGAGGCTCATAAGGAGATTTTAAAAGGCTTTTGATTTCTGCTTGGGCATGGGGCGATTGTATCATTGAATCACTCATTAGACATAATATTATATGGAAAGTATTTTTAAGGGCAATACAGGTGTATCTAGTCT
Source organism: Porites rus (assembly GCA_964035705.1). Classification (NCBI taxonomy): domain Eukaryota; kingdom Metazoa; phylum Cnidaria; class Anthozoa; order Scleractinia; family Poritidae; genus Porites; species Porites rus. The sequence goes on from OZ037993.1 coordinate 23,787,703, forward strand.
TTAATCAAAACAACATCTTAAATTCCCTTGAAAAATCCGTCATCTTTGATGGAAAACTGCAAACTTTTGTTACAAAATTTGTGTTTTTTCTTGGAGCACACATATTCTGCGCATTTAGAAATTTAAGTATAGTTTTGAATGTTTTAGATGTCTTGAGCAATATAGTATGAGTCCAAATTTTTAGAGCATTTACGTTTAAGTATTGATGAAAAAAGGAGACCTCTTAAAAACCCAAATGGTTTATCTATCTTTAAATCTTAATTCAGAGGGAAAAGAGATACCTCTAAAATAGTTTTCCAGGGTTTTCATTATGAGCTCTAGTACACATGTAGCTGGAGAAAGGTGTAACATTAGAGGAGAATATTTTGAAAGGGGCTCCACATCTACATAAAAAATAGTCGTAGGCTTACTGAATGTTAGCCAGAGAATTCTGTGTAATAAACAGAGAATTCTCTCATTTCTGATGCCTAATGAACGCCCTGGTTTTCCATTTACATTTTTTTAATAACATTTTTCCTCAATCAATTCACTTTGTTAATAAATTATTGATTGGTACACTCCCTATCCTTCATTGGCTCAATTTACTCAGGAAACCCCTTTAGACTTCGACAGTTACAGTATGTAATAAATGGTGTCTCTTGAGTGTTGTTATGACTTCAATCTTCTCTTTTGACTAACAAAGTGGCTTTTTTGTCAGAATAAACACACTGTACAAGCAGAAGGAAAATGAAATATCCTGCGTTTAAACTTTGGCCCTTACATATGCACTATTGTCCAAGCATAATTTGATAAAATCAAGATAGTTGGTTATTGGCCAAGTTCTTTTTTTGTGTTTTTATAGACCACAACAAAATCAAGGTCCATTAAAACGCAAAAAAAAAATGAGGTAACTAACTATTCAGCTGTTTTTTACCACACATTCTTGACCAATAAAGGATTTATTTGGCCAACACAAATAACTATACTTGCCGGAGAAGGTGGGTGATTCCGAGAGGCAGAGTGACAGACCAAAAATGAACAATTTCAGAATGAGAAATGATTGATAGCATTATGTAGAACTCTAAATCAATTTTGGTTGCAACAAATATCTGATGGCGACCCATGACTAATATCATTGTTAATATTCTCACTATTTTCCAGTGATACTCACTGCTATTAACGTCTGGAGTGTGAAGTGGGCTACTCGAATTCAGGACATTTTCACATATGCAAAGCTTTTGTGTATTGTGATGATAACCATCATTGGCTTTGTTGAACTTGGAAAAGGTACAAAAAATGTTCATTGTCATAAAAAAACTATCCATTGACATTTCAGCTTCACACAACCATTGTATTCTGACTTAATTTTCTTAAAATTATTTATGTCTAAAGGAAAGACTGAACATTGGAAGGATGGATTTGCTGGGTCAACTACAGATGTTGGAAAAATTGGAATGGCATTTTATATTGGTCTGTGGGCGTATGATGGATGGTGAGTTGGCATTCCTATAGAGGCTGCATTTTAGGTATTTTTCACAACTAATATTTTTGGTAAGAGTGGAGTTGGGATTGTTCTCTAAGTGTTTTAATGTAAAAAGTAAAATAAATAATGGTGAATACTCTGTGAAAGTATAAGAGAATTATAGTTAGAGACTGATTTTGAAATGAAACCTGAAGGAGCTAGTTTAGCTAAGCACAGAATTTTTGGTTTTTGTACAAAGACTTTAGTCTCGCAACAATGTTGTTTTAAGTTTAGTGGTGATCTAACGTGTAAATGTATAGGCCATAGTTTCTGTGGTTGAGAGAGGGTTTTATGCTCTTACAATAATATTGGACATTGGGCAACCACAGGGAATTAAGACTTTGTGACAACTGATCAGTTTTGCTCCCTGGAGAATAGGGAAGGGTACTGGGCCTTAGTTTTAGGGGCATTTAAAATTTTTGGGACACTTCCCTCTATTAAAATTCAAGCTTTTTAGCTCAGGATACAGGTTATCTGCTTAAGGACGCACATTTTATGTGGACAAGATACTAAGCTGATTTGCGCATTGCTATGTTACAGGAACAACCTCAACTACTGTACAGAAGAAATGAAGCACCCTGAAAAGTATGTAACTCTGAAGAACTTAGGAGATATTTTCAGTCTTAAGTTTTCTTTTTTAGTTTGCTTTGTGTCATTATACTTTTCACTATCTGATGCCAGTAGATGCCCTTCATTTCATTCTAAACCATCTCCAAATTAAGTTACCGTTAAATTCTGAAAATAAGCCCCTCCATGTATAAGCCCCTCCAAATATAAGTCCCCCAAAATCGTAACGCAAAAAACCCTCCTTTAAATCGCCCCTCCGAATATAAGCCCCCCGGGGGGCTTGTACTTGGAATTTGCCCTCAAATACAAAGTAAAACAAAGCAAAAATGGTAAATTGCCTTTCCACTAGCTAGCCCAAGCAAAAGCTAGCCCAACCGATTTTATAACGCAAATTTCCATCCGTACATAAGCCCCTCCGAATATAGGCCCCTCCAAAAATAAGCCCTTCAAAAAGGGCCTTTGAAAAATATAAGCCCCGGGGCTTATTTTCGGAATTTTACGGTATCTCAAAGCACAAATGACCTGCAATCCCAGGATATTAACCAATCAATACCTGTTTCTTTATGGATGTTGTCTGTTGATAAGCCATTATGTCAAGCCCTACTATTTAATCACAAAAGGTGCTTACAACCTAATGATTATGTATTACTCTCTTTTACCTACAGAGATATGCCTAGGGCTATAGTCATTGGTATCTCCCTAACCACTGTGTGTTACTTGATGGTCAATGTGGCCTATGTAACTGTATTGGGATCAGCTGGGATTCTGGCATCTGAAGCAGTGGCAGTGGTGAGTTTAGGGAGGCACAAATTTCCAACTTTACATTCTAAACTCTGTATGTATATTACCCAGACAACTTTGAATTGATACCATTTACTGAGTCGCGTGTTTGCCTTTTACAGAGTTTAGCAGGGTCATATAACCTTCTATGACTTCAGGGCTATCACTAAGCACCTGGGGTCCAAGATTTCCCACGCTCACTATAAGGATAACCCCCAGCTTCCTTCTTAGGAATCAAAAGAAAAATAAAAGCAAAAGAACTTTTTAGCTGTTCAATTCTGTGTTCTAAAAGCATATAACCAACAACTTGAAATCTCACTGACAGCCCTGATGATTTGCCATTGAGTTCCTCTAATCATGACAGTAGGGAGCTACGACGACGACCACAACAATGACTTCAAAAAAACAATAGATCAAAATTACAGCCCTGCACGTGCATCACGCTTTTTAGTACATTTCTTTGACGTCCACTGCACGACTATGACGTGAAACCTCGATCCTAATTTCACCTTTTATAGAGGACATGGACCTAAGACAACAAATTTTCCTTTATCTTTTTAAACCTGAATAAAATCCTCAAGAATTTAACTCCAGGAAAAGTCGCCTGCATTTGACATATCGAGCGGGTCCAAATAGATGCAATTAAGTTTGAAAGTACGCAAATTCATTTTTTTACGGATGTTTTAACTGCCATCGTCGTCGTCATCCTTGCTTTGGGTCCGTAATGTTGTCCAGGTGGTTTGCTGGTTCCATCCAGTCTATCCCACCAGAGAAACTTATCCTCAAACAAGTTCATGTTCTTTCCCTGTGTTTCTGTTGATATGTCCCTCGGTCTGACTTAATTTAGTCCACTGACTGCATATGGAAAGAAATAAGTCATTCCTCCCCTAAACCTTTCTTTACAACTCTCTTAGTGAGATTCAGGCAACTTAATTCATTTTTGTGTTTACAAATAGTTTTACAATGCATTTTTTGTTTAAATATTAATTTAGAGTGTTGGCAACTTGTACCTTGGACCAGTGCATTGGATCGTTCCTGTTTTTGTGGCTTGCTCGACATTTGGAGCTGTCAATGGACTTCTCTTCACTAGTGGAAGGTTTGTTTCAACAATCCTTGGCCCTACTATGCACATTTTACCATGTTTAACCATTTAAATAGTCAGGGTAAGTTAGAGTATTATATTGTTACCTCTGCTTGCTTTCCAGGCTAGTGTATGTCGCTGCTCGAGATGGCCTAATGCCTCCTCTGTTGGCCATGATTCATGTTAAGAGATTCACTCCTTTGCCATCCCTCTTTTTTACAGTAAGTACAAGTCTCTTTTTCTACAGTTGGCCTAGTTTGGTTTAGATGGGGACCAATGACCATTTTTGACAATAAACACATTGATGTTTCATTACACGTTTTTTAACCAACTTCCTCTCTTGATTCCAGACGATTGTTGCCATTTTGATGTTAATCCCAGAAGCTAGCAGCTTCATGACCTTGGTTGATTTCTTCAGTTTTGCTGCCTGGTTGTTTTATGGTAGTACATTTGCAGCCCTTCTGTGGATGCGACGATCAAGAGCAAATGTAGAAAGGCCTTATAAGGTAAGCCAGAATGGCTGATAATAGTAACTGTTGCACAGCCATCACTGTTTGGAATCGTTGGAAAAAGCATATGCCATATTTTTGTACTGCCAAATTTTATAAAATTCCTGATCCCTCACCCTTAATAATAGCCATATAAATTGTGTTGAAAATTGTGAGAATCATGTCTCTTGTAGGGCGTCTTGACTGATGTATCAGCTGATATGTTGGTAAACTGTTGGTCATATTGCTCACCATATTGTTTAATTCCCCAGATTAACCAGTTACCAAATTGCAGGGTATTTTCATTTATTGATGGACAGACCTCATCCAGAAACTTCAAATTTGTGGCTACTCTTTTTCAGTTTCCCTCCCCACTTGGTTTCCCAAGGGACCTGACATGGGTGATTTGTTATATTTCAAGACTTTCACTTCAACAGTGACACAAGAATAATGGAGCGAATCAAATCAGTTGACTCCGTTCTTATAAGAACACAAATTTAATTTTCAAAACCTCTGAATCACTGAATGAATGATTTACACAGTACTTTCCTTATCTTATCTGCATATTTTTCCTCCATTAGCTGCTCTTTCTCTTCAGGGATAACTTTTAAAATCGTTGCTTTTTAGCTTTTTTGGAGGCTTCATGTTTGTGTTGTGGTTCTTGTTGTGTTCATTCTCCCCCCCCCCCCCCCCCCAAAAAAAAAAAAAAAAAAAAAAACTGGCATTGTTTTTCCCAACTTCTATCATGCCACTTTCCACCATGCTTTGATCACATGCTGTAATGTATCCTGAACAGGTTACATTTGCTCAATGTATCACGATTGGGATACATTTGATTTTAGTCAAGGCCATGTGACCAAGAATGAACCAGTGGCAGTCCCTGTTTACTTGAGTGAAAGTCTAGGAATATAACAATATTATTTGTTTTATACTTCAGGTAAATATCATCATACCCATTGGCATGTTGCTTGCCTCTATTTACCTTGTTGTTGCACCAATCACAACTGATCCATGGGGATCTCTCATAGCTCTGGCAATAATCGTGGCAGGTCTTCCATTCTACTGGCTGTTCATTTACAGTGATAAGGCACCAAAATTTATCCTTAATGCAGCAGGTAAGACTCAGATACTTAGAGGATACCTAACCCTAACCCTAACCCTAAATATCTTGCTAAGAAAGACTACATGTTCTCAGCTTAAGTGTTGCCTCAAGCCTCTGTGCTCTTTGCTTGCCTTTTAGTCCCTGCAATATAGGGGATGTTACATATGTTCTGCTTTCATTATTTTGTGGTGAATTATGTCCATAACAATGTTTGGCCCATAAAAGTTTATTGAACTTCTAGAGCAGGATGTATGCAATGTGTTATGTAATTAGATCTCTGTACATAGCCAACATGGTTGCACACATATAAAGCGGTGGGTATTTTGGGAGGGCAAGATGGTTACATTTAGTTAAATGGATACATTGAGAAATATCAGCCTTACTGGAACTTATGTCCACTATTATAATTATTATGTAGATCATTAACTCTTCAGTTTACAAACTTTAAGATTATCAATTAGATGATGTATTCTGTCAATGACAAATTGCATTTTTTTTCCAGATATGTTCACAGCCTGGTGTCAGCGGGTAGGGAACATGGCTTTTGAGGATCCTGACACTGTGCCAGTTGAAGTATAAAGAGTTGTAAGAGTATTAAACAGATTAGTCAAGTTTACAAAATTAATGGCAAATGTTGATTTGTACCACATGTCCAAGTTTTCCTTTACTACTCTATCACTGTTCTTTGTACAATAACATGTACCTGCAAAGAATTATTAGTAGTAGCAGTTTCATGTTAATATCACCCAGGAAATTATTATGAACCATTTTTATCTGTCCATTTGCTAATTTGAGAACCTGACATTTGCCAATTGCTGTAAATGTGATTCGTAATCATTCCATTGTCATAAATCTTTTACTTGAGAGTAAATATAAGATAACGTCCATCTTTACAGTAACATGCAGTCAATGTGTCAGTAAAGTGAAAAAATATATTTATTTGTTGGATTTTTTTCATATGAAAATATTTTATACCTTTTGCTGACTAGTTATGTATAGTATATATTATTTTAATACAACATCAAAAAATGTTCTTTTAATGGACAAAAATTCTCCTCTACTTTAGATTCCATATAAAATGCATTGTACCATTATTTCAGTTAAAGCAAATGTTTTGGCTAAAAAAATCCACAATATAAAAACATCGTAACAAGTGTTGATTCATGAGAAAAATCAACTTCCTACACGGCTAGTTTGAAACTTGTATATTCAAAGCTTGTTACAGAAAGAAATGTCAGAATCGTGAAGTTTCCAACCAGACAAGCTGCCAATATATTTTCATACTTAATTGAAGGGCGCATCAAAATCTATTAATTCTACATCTTAACTCGTTAGTTAGTTAGTTATTTGTAGGTATGAATTTCTCAGTTGATCTTCATCAGAATTTTCAGAAAAAGGACTGTATTGTTTCATTTGGAGACTTTCAGTCAAAACTCATAAGCAAAACTGCCAGTTAATTTTTTGTGCATGCTAAAAATAAATTTCTGTTGCTTGGAAATGTTTTACACCTTCATGTTCAAGTGTTTTTGTGTGACTTAACCCTTCACGCCCCAGTATCCACATACAAATTCTCCAACCTGATCTCCATACATTTCCTTAAAGAATTAGTTGAGAGAATTTGATAATAGATCAAGGCATTTTCTCTCGGGTGATCATTTTTTTAATTCCCATAACTTCCCTCTTAAAAGTGTGTGGATGTTGTTAGGAGAAAATTGATGTTGGTCACTGTTGGGACTTCGGGGTTAACACAGGAGGATAGTAGGACAGAGGGGGAATCTTAGGGCGTTGGCAGGGATATGAGAATTTCACTTAAGTTAGTTTTAGAGGTTGTAATTAAACGGAAGTCTAATTCCTGAGACGTCTACACATTTTAGTTAATTTATTGTTTGAAATGTCATCAAGTCCATGTGCGACTACCTAAAAGCAAACAATGCAGAGTACTGTAAAGGCGACTGTTGAATTCTCTCATGACAACACTGAGTAAAAGTTTGCGGACCTCTCAGGAGACCAACTTCCAATTAACTTCAAGCGTTTACTGGTCCAAAAATAACTTAGGTGAAATTCACATATCCCAAGGGCTAGACTGGGCGTGTCTGTTCAATTATTCCCTCTCAGTCAACAACAAAGTTAAAGACCTGTTTGTCTGTGTGGCATATGTTGTTTCTTTAACCTGTTATTCAAATATGTAAATTATCCTTTCTTCATCCATACAATGTTTTAAGATGTTGTATGGAGAATTTGTTACAGTATAAAGGGTGCTCACCTTGATGGTCATAACTAAGTTAATGCATCAGCTCTTTGACTGAGTAATGGTTACTGGAAGAAATATATGGATAATGATCACAAGTGGGTAGGCTCTGGGTGTTGCAGATGGTTTGATCCTAAAACTGCGTTTATTCGATTTAAGAGGCCCTGTTAGAGTAAAATTCCAACAAGTGACATGGCGTTTTAACAGCGACATAAGACTAGATGAAATGACGTCAAACGACATAAAGATGGGTTAAATACTGACAGGGACATGACCTACTCTTCGAACCCTGAAACAAACGTGTTTGAATTCAGACTAGGGACATGCATACCCCACCTCCTGACCTAAGAGGGCCTCATTAAACGCCTCAGGTGGAAGTAAAATTACCAATACATACCGCCTTCAGATGAACGCTGCACCCAATCATAAGAACACAGCGTTTATTCAAGGATTATAAGAAAAAACTTGGTGCAGCTTTATTATCTACACCTTACTGACAATTACGATTCTATCTCAGCAAGAAAAGCAATGCTAAAATTTGCGGGTTTAATCGAGTAAATACGGTAATTCAGTCCAAAAGTTTAACAAGCCGATGATGGATCTGGCCACTGCAAGATGGACAGCAGCCAACTAACAGTGGTTTCTGCAACATCCAAAACACTCACAAATAACTGACGAGGTTGGGGTTTTCAGGTAAGGTCAGTGGCAACCTTACGCTAAATTACTTGACTAAAAACTAAATATTAGATTGAATATAAAAAGATTTACACAAAGGGATGTTGCTGACTGATGAATTTTGAAAACCCAAATCATTGTCACAGTAACTTTTATACTGTTAGATTAGTTTGACTATATTGTCAAGGTATTAGGTAGTTGTCGCTTCCAGTGAAGTCCATATAAAAATGTCTAGAATGTAATCCAAATGGTGGGGAAAGTTGTAAACGTAATAAGCCATTAGCATGCAAATTTAAGTTATCAAAATGTTATTATAACCATTAATGCTTAGCAGTAAAAGTTGTAAAGATCTCATTGGTGGATCTTGTATATTTAGCTAATTTATGTTGTTAATGTGGAAATATTATAACCAGGCCTCAGTTGTTCAAAAGCTGGATATAGCCCTCTCCAGGATAGTACATTTGGTTTCCTTAAAGGGGTTGTATCATGGCAGTCCAGTTCATTTTGCCAATTGCTCGCCCACAATCACTAAATGGAGTTACATGTAAATGACAAAATCAGAGATTCGAGACAAGCAAATATGTCTCTTGATCATTATTTTTGAAGTTGCAAACAGCAGAGATCAACTTTGAAAAACTGAACAGTTTTCCAAAACCTTAATTTCAATCCGTTTCAATCTTCTTCAGTTTTGCCCATCCGTGGCATCTGTTGTGTTACTTTAACCTTCCTTTAATGTCTTAAGCGGTTATTTTTATGTTTCTCTCAATCGAACGGGCATTTTGTAATTACCCAATTTGGCTGAATTTCGTGACACAGCTCCTTTAATACTTATTTACTGGATAATGATTTATCCGGCGGACGGCTCTATCCAGCTTTTGAACAAGTGGGGCCAGACCAGTTGTAAACGTTAAGTAAATAATATAGTAAAACCCAAAGCTGTGTAAAGCAATTTCATTTATCAAAGCAAGTATATCATTAAAATAAGACTTGCTAACCACTTTATGGACTTGGTCCCTTCAGTAACATATTGCTTGAATCTAGACTGACTAAACATTCTTCCTTACCCCACCCCACATGGTCTTTTCTTAGACCTCATGTTGGATGGGCCCTACGAATATAATGACGTTACCCTTTTCGACCACTCTCAGCCACTAAAATGCACAAAAAATTGGGGGTAGCCACGCATTTTTTAGAAGGGGTTAACTGACGAAAATGAAAAATAAGTTGCAGTCGTAAAAGTTCAGTCAGCTCTCCCAGAAAGACAAAAGAGTTGGTTCTTGCTGTTCTTTGACTCTCTTTTAGGCGGACATGTGTGATCAATTTAGTTTTCTAGGTAACTGTCCACTTCGGGCAAAATGTTGGCTTATGGGAGAGGTAGGTGGGCAGTTTCAAAGAAACTTTATCGTGAGAAAATAACCTCTCGGATACCCAAGGTACCCCGTCTGTATCTTCGATTGAAATGGTACGAGTATGGGTTACAGTTTTATCCCTGGGGCGGGGGGGGGGGGTAGTCCTGGGAATTCCTGGTAGGGGCGTGCCGCACGGTTCTCCAAATCCTGACACTATTTCAGACCAAAATATGTCATTTTTCCCAGCCATTTTCAGACCTGGCCTCTACCAATTATTACTTAGATTAGAACACCAACGAAACCGATTTTTTTTCTTTATTATTTATTTGAAACTGAAACAATGAATAAGTTCATACATTACCGTAGGTTCCTCGAAACCCATACCCGATTCCAGACCAAAGTGGGCGAAGACTATACCCGTTTTAAGATCAAAACGGCACAATAAGCATACCCTTTGGAACGGCACATACCTGTACGGCTTATATATGGGTGTACCCCCCCCCCCCCGCCCGGGAGTTTCAAAAATCAGTCCCTGTCACATTTTCCCATAATCCTCTTTGTTTCCACAACTTCGTTTTCAATTGTCTTGGGACATAAAATTATCCTGGGGGTAATCAGTGGGAGAATTGCATTTGCAAATCACGTGTCTGGGGGAAAGGACAAAGAAGAACGTATTATGGGAAATGTGGAAGTGGGGTGGGAAATGGATTTACAACGAGTGAATGGTTATATTGATTGCCTGAGTTATGGTTTTAAGACAAGTAAAACACAAACGGCTCATTTACTAAGTATTAGTGGACTTAATTTCATTTTATTTGCCTTAAAAACTTCACACTGTGGTATACAACTAAATAGATTATGTGGAGTTTTAAAAATAATAGCTACGAGTGTTTTGTTTTATCTACTTATATGGACTCTGTAATGCACAAATTCCTTAAAGGTAATCAAACGTACTGGCAAGTGTAATGTTTTAAAAATCGAAGGTACAATACCTTTGAAATGTGTCAACGGTACCTTTGCACAAATCTCAGCCAGACTCAACAATCTTGCTTTACCTTTGACGTGAAACAAAGTTGTATTGCTTTGACGAAAGGCAGACCGCCTTTATCACGTGAAACCACATGCATAGGCGATGTAAATTTAATGAATCTACTCGGTGTGTGATGATAAGTTGACCAAGCAACTATATTCGACAACGCCATTGGTCAACACTCGTAGCAAATCAGATCTGTGACACGCGTATACACACACTAAAATGTCATAAAAATCTCTAAAAACATATGCAAAGTTTTTCAATCCACAGAGCTTCTTAAATTTCAAGCCTCTGAACAGGATTAGATTGCAGCAAATATATTAACATGATTTATAGCTAAACATTCCGAATTTGATATATATCATATATGTACATAAACGCTTAATTAATTTAATTCAATTCACATAAGGTAGATTGTCCGCATTTTTTAAATAATATAAACGCTGCAGCGCATTAATTGTAACCTACAATACATTTGCCAATCTCATATACTACTCGACTAGATACGACACCCACACTCCGTCCGAGCCAGAAAATCACTCAGATATCATAAGCTAGCGAGAACCGGGCAAATGGACGTAAAATTCATTTCGTTTAAGTTACTAACAATGCCCTTAAAAACCGAGATAACTGCTCAAAATTGACCAAATTGTCCAGTACTTCTAAATAGGCCATTTACACGTCGACGCGATTTTACTAATATAGCCTGCGTAGCAGGCGCTAGGAAGTACATGGGCGCAAGAAAGAACGGGCGCGTGCGAGGGAGACACGCGAGGGGAGAGGGCTCGCGCGTGCGTTTTTTCTCGCGCCCACTTATTTCCTAGCGCCTGCTACGCAGGCTATTACTAATACGACCAGAATCCTTTAGGGTGTGGCGTTCTTGTGGAAATGAATGCTTTTGTTTCTTAAACCCCGCAGGAATTACCAAATTCAAAATATGAAAGGGAAAACGAAAAGGATTCTGGTTGTAGTAGTTAACTGACGCCATCGTGCAAATGGCCGACAACATGGTCAAGACTTTAAGCACCGATACATACAGTAAGGCAGAGCCCTTCTCGTTTCAGGTTTTCCAGCTTTTGCCACCTAAGTTATTCAATTGACTCACAGGAAAATAATTTCGTTGGTCGTCTTAACCAAAATCATGAGCAGGATTGATAGCGTGGGAGATCTGTTATCAAGACGCCTTATTTTGTTGAGATGAACACAATCGACACAAATGGTTAGGTCAGATGACTAGCATTACCAGAAAACAGTTCAGTTTTTGCCCTTGATAAAATATATTATTTCCAGTGAAGTATAAAAACTATAGTTCTAATTTGCAAAGGGAAACAACGAACTGAAATGGGATTCTGGCTGCGGCAGTCAATTAACGCTTTCTTGCTAATCTTGCAATTTATTTTTGGGAGCCTGAAACCACTATAGCGCTTGTTTGTCATCATCATCATCATCAAATTCAGCGCTCAAAAGATTATGACACATCCTATTGCTGTATGACAATGTTCTAACAGACCACGTAGCTAAAAACAATATCTACACTCATAAACTGTAAGATAATTCAGCGTAATACTAAGTTTGAAAGAGGGAGCGTAAGAAGGCTACCCAAGGATTGCATTTGTTTCTATCTGACCGATTTGTTTTGTAAGGAAAAACCTATACCAGCAACTCTGGCTGTAGACTGTTCACAGTTCCCTATTATGTCGTAAGGGTTTACGGTCATCTCGCCACCAACGAATAAATCTGAAATTATTGACACAGGTTAATACCTAGCATTACTTACCTAAGATTTTTGCTTTTTTGTCAAGCTTACTCGAATTTAAAGTCGACCCAAATACAAATCTGTCGATCCTAATTGACGAACCTTGCGTCGAACGTCTTGTGCTCTTGATAATGTAAATACTAATAATACATGTGTAGGTCAGGTTCTGTGAATGTAAACTTTGACATTTGAGGATTACAAAACTGGCAGAAACGTTTCAAGACCACTAGTCATTTTTGAAATATGAAAATAAAGTAACGGTTAAGAAGTTTCCGTTCATGAAAGTTCAAAATTATGCTAATCTAAGTTCTATTCTTGATGGCGTTGGTGGCGAACTGGTTTGGTGGTGACCAGATACCTTTTGTAAGATCGTCAGGATCGAGCAGCTACCCTTCCAGGCGGCCATCTTGGCTTCAAATGTACCAAGTCTAGCTTGCGGATGAGTAATACTTCTATTTTCGATCTCAACGATCTTACGAAAAAATAGGGAAATGCGAACAGTCTACTCTGGATGATTTTCAGTTTGGATTTCGTCCATGAACTCCTCAAATATTCAAACTGAACACCAGACTCACTAGAGGATTCGATGTTTGGATTTCGTCCATGAACTCCAAAATATTGAAACTACAGTTTTAAACTTTGTGTTTCTGAATAAACATTCGAAATTCAAATACCAAAAAAGCCGAACCCTTATCAGAGTAACGACCTTGGAATATAGTATTAAACTGTACGGGTAAGGAATTTGAAGACCAAATACTTTTAATTGAGGTGTAAATTGTCTAATACAGACAACCATACAACTTTTTTGAAAGCAATTATGGAAATGTTTTGGAGATATTCTCCTCGGCAACACCCTTTTCTTTCTCTCGAAACGAGGAGTTCTGGTCGTAACAAAGTAAATGCATGCGCAAAACGCCGGATGTAAGAAGTTAGCTGACAACCGATATTGGTTGCGACCAGGGCCCCTCATTTCGCTAACCACTCGAACAAATGAGAAGACAGGCGTTGGCCGGGACAAATAAAAATACTTTCAACACTCACGACGCCACCATTTCAGCTTCATTTTCGGGGAGAGCCACATCAAATACTTTCTGCAATTTGTAAGTTAAGCTCGCTGAAACGGAAAGAAAATATATAAGGTACTGCACATAAACTACAGCGGTAAACACGCGCCTGACCAACCACCTCAATAGCAAGGCAAGTTTGATATCGCATTCTAGCTTTGATAGTTTACTAAGATTACTTATAGCGTCAATAAACAAATATGACCCAAACGGGCTTCAAAAAACGCGGGAAAATGCCTGTCAGCAAGGCACCTGCCTTAAGCTCACTTCTGATTGGTGGAGAGAAGGTCGCGGTGTTTTCTAGCCACGTTCTTCCGCATTCGTGTCGAATCTCGAACAGCTTGGTACCGATTCGTAGTGCCATTTGCACACAGATGCGTGAATCCCCCCTCTCCGTGTCCCGCGATTTTAAATCCGGAAAGTAATACTAGGTATCCAAGTGAATTTTCTCATTTACTGATGTGTGTCAGGAGCCCTCTTTAGCTCCTGTCCGAGTAAATGTAAAAAATCCGGGAAAATTTATGAAACCGCCAGGAAAATCTTCTGTATTCGAGCTTAAGCAAAGACGTTTTCGAGCAACGCACGTCAACCGGAAGTGGACTTTTTTCATTCTTGGGCAGTGGTTTTGCCCAAATTTTCGTGTCGGGGGATATCAAAAGGCAAAAGACCTTACTTCCGGTTGACGTGCGTCTCTCAAAAACGCCTTTGCTTAAGGTCCCCTGCCTGAAAGGTGTAGGTACAAAAAGGATCACACTCACTGCTGAGTCCTGGTGAGGAAAACGTTGACCCCTTTGCCCGAGCCAACAGCACTCGCGCATGCTCTGATTGTCTAAAATAGCGCACGCGCATGCTCTGATTGTCCAAAGCAGCGCAGGCGTATGCTGCGATTGTCTCGCTTTGACCGAGTTGACTTAGCTGGGAGAACCACAGTGTTTATACAAGGAAGAGTTGGCCCGGCTAGGAGGGTGAGCCCACTATTACAAAAGGGTGACCCGGCTTCAAGCCGAGCCAACCACAGTTCGCCCCGTTTTGTAAGGAAATCTATGAAAAGTTGGCTCGCCCAGGGTAGCTCAACGTTTCTCCATATAAACCGGGCCTAAGTTAAAACCATTAGCTATAGTTTAAAATTACGCACGTAAAGATTTCCTTTAACGTCAGTTAAAAAAAAAGAAAGAAAGAAATAACAACTTACCAATTGCCGCAAAGAAGCTTCGAGGCACGATGTCAAAATAGACAAAAATAAGATAGAAAGGTATTCCAGCCAAAATGAAGAGCAAGCAGAAGAAGGATTCCAGAGGTGCTTCATAGAAAGGTGCTATTACCAGGTAAAATGAGGCCAGCAAGACAAGAATGGGTACTATTATTGGAACCTGATAGAGGAAAACAGTCATTGATATAACAAATGGCGGCGTATTCGATGGATTTCACTCAGCCAAAACTCAAGGTACATTTGATGGGTTCTCGGCTTCTATGCCCGACATATTAAAGGCGAAGGTTCCAGTGTCTCTCTGTTTAATTTCTCTCCTGCCTTTCTACCTTGCTATTCTAAGTGTTTCTTCCGACACGCGCAAATTGAAACAAGGTATTCAGTATTCAGTTATTATGGTTGGCTGGTCCTCCAGCTTTTGTTGCTTACCACTGAATAGCTGAGACTCCATGTCATTCCATTTTATTTCCAGTGACCAATCTTCCTTTCTTCCATCACGTTCTTCCTATCTCTAGCTAGGCCTTCCAAGGAATACATAACCTACTTTTAGCTGTCTCTTTACCGACCTTGCCCCTCAAACTACAGCATTGCTGTCTACAATGTCTCTTTATCTTTTACCAGGCTACTTGAAGTGAATGTTACAAAAAAAAGAAGAATCGTAAATAAAATTAGGCTGCACAACATCATGGCATTCTGATCTTCGTGGTAGTCAATCGTTCTGTAATATTCCTAACTGCCTGTAGACTTTCTATCGATATAAAACTGTGTATATTCAGTTATTTATCATTTCTACTCAAAAGCTGTCCATAGCAACATAAAAGCCTCTCCTATCAATATGATTTCAGTACCTAATGTAGGGTCCTGGTTATGGCTGCAACGATACAGTTTCACATGATACGACTGACACAATTTTATTGTATCGCAATATCGCGATATCTTGTTGAAATATCGATATTTGTATCGTTAGAACAAATATCGCGGTTAACCGATGCATCGGTGAATCGTTGCACACCTTATTCTGGTAGATTTTTTCAGTTGGTATAGTTTTCCATCCGAACGTTTGTTGTGCTGCGATAGCGTTTACAGATTTCCATAATTTTCCTTGACCTATAACAATTTTTCCCAAGACTTTCAGTATGTCTTTTCTGTCTCTCTCCCAACTTAGTCTGCCTGAGCCTCGCTTTCAGGCTTCCCTATCTATAACCCTTGCCCCACCCCCTGCCCTAACACAAGGGACCAATCATCGAGGACCTTGGTTCCTTAGCGTAATTAATTATTAAGGCAACATGACTCACTTTATAGGGTCGTTTCATTTCAGGTTTCCGATAACGAAGCCAGATGAGAGCAGACACCGTGACACCATAGAAAACCCAAGCAGCAAAACTGAAGTAGTTTATTAGCGTCTCAAAAGAGCTGGAGTCGGGCAGTAACATGATCCAGGCAATTATACTCTGAGGTTAAAAAAGAAAACAGGGAAAATAAACGAAAAACTGCCAGAAGAAACGTGAATGGCTAGCCTTCAACGCAGACGTCCTTTAGGGGCTTCGTCAGACGATTGGGTACGCCTGAGGAAGCTCTAGGAACGTCTGCGTGGGAGGCTAGTGAGCAGTAAGTGTGAAAAGATCGGTGAAATGGTAGCCGAATATGTTAAGTTATTACTCTTTCCTCCACAGAGGTTCCTGCTGGGTATCACAACAGTAAAAATTGCAATAATCGAAAAAAGGAAAGCGCGCGGGGGACGATGGGAAGGGGGAAATGGCAGGAGCCGAGGCCTCGCTTCCTCTCTTTTCCCTTCCCATCGTCCCCCGATGCCTTTTTTTCCTTCTCCCCAGCCTCCCTACGACACAAAGAGGCCTTCGCGGAGGAAAGTTATAAAGTTATATTACAAAAGTATACAGTCAACTCTCTCTAACACGGACACCTTTGGGATCGGCACTAAGCGTCCGTCTTAGAGAGGTGTCCTTCTTGTGGAGAGTCAAATAAAGGGAGTAAAGAAAGGCAGGGACCAACTCTAAGTGTCCGTTTTACAGAGGTGTCCGTCTTATAGAGGTGTCCGTTAAGAGAGAGTCGACTGTATTTACAGAACACGGGTTCTCAGTTCATAACATAGTCGCGAAAAATGACTGAATGAGCGTAAGATAATCTTCCTAAGCTAGACTTAGAAAGATTTTCAAAATAAAACCAAAAATAAAAGGAGCATATTTCACTGAGAATATAAGGTTAGGAAAGCTGGATATTTTCCAAGTTCTTTTCTTGCAAAAAGAACAACAAAGAGAGAGAAAGAGAGAGGGAAGATCGAGCAATATCTAGCCTATTTTCACGGAAACTAGCGTTGTTAATACAGAATTTATTGTATAGCAAAAAAAAAATGCTTTCCTGCATTCCGGCAGGAACAAAAAGCGGTAAAGCTGAGATTCCCGAGCTGATAACCCATAGGCCCAACTTATCTGCTGGGTGAATTCCCGCCGGGGGGGGACTACCCTATATAAGCCATATAGGTATGTACCGCCCAAAAGTGTAGGGTTTTTTGTCCTTTCTGGTCTGAAAACGGGTATACACTTTGCCCATTTTGGTCTGGAATCGGGTATGGTTTTTGATGGAACTACGGGGGTGTATGAACGTATTTATCGTTTCAATTCCAAATGAATAAGAACGAAGTAGAAATTTGCGAATTCGAAATGCATTTGGAGAAATTGTTTGTTTGCGCTCTTATCTAAGAAATGATGACATAATTTCTGTCTAAAGACAAGGGGCCCGTTTCTCGAAAGTCCCGGTAACTTTTCGGGCCCGAAATCAAATATTCAAATCGAAATATAAAGAAGGAGAGCGCCGGTTCTGGCTAGCAAGCTACTCCATTTTGTTTCATTAACTGATAGTTTTATCATGTTAGATGCAAAACTATTGAAACCTCAATCTTTAATGTAAACGGAGACAGCTTACCGGGCCCGTTAATTATCGTTACTTTCGAGAAACGGGTCCCAGGTCTGAAAACGGGTTTGGATTTTAGAGGTCTGGTCTGAAAACGGGTGTAGAAAATTACAGTTTTTGGTCTGGAATAGGGTCAGGATTTGGAGAACGGGGCGGCACACCCCCACCAAGAATTCCTAGGAGTACCCCCCGGGGTGAATTCCCTTGATTAAGCCTGCTCGCCGCGAAGCCAGCGTATAGTAATGTCAGTTTGTCTGTTGTCAATTCGGTTCTTTTGACCTACCGTGAACAGCATGGCGGGAAGGGGAGTGTGTCTCTTTGTGTGAATCATGGCAAGGAACTTGGGCAAATGTCCTTCTCGGGCGGCGGCGAATACTAATCTACAATAACATAGAAAGAGAGAATGTATGAATCTCGTTGTTGTGCTTATTTTTTATGATAACTACAGGGTCCATTTGCTCAAAGTTAAGTTACCTCTAATAGGAAAGAATCAGCCTCAAATGCTCCTTTGAATAACCTAGGATCTTCATCATGATTTACAAATATTCATGAATAAATCTATCCGGAGGGATAATCAAGAAGTTAACCCTTTAAGTTCCAAGAGTGATCAACATCAATTTTCTCCTAATCATATCGATACATAATCAAGAGTAAAGATTATGAGAATTCATAAAATGTCACCTACAGGAAAATACTTTGATCTGCTATCAAATTCCCTAAATTAATTGTTGATGGAAATGTATGGAGATCTGTCTAAAGAATTGTATGAGGCTATCCGGCCTTTAAGGGTTAAGCTGTATATATGCCTGGCTACAACACGATTCAGTAAGGCCCTTTGTAGTAACTATGATCACGTTCACAGAGGCTGCCAGGCCTAGATGAAAGCAACAGTAAGTAAGACTTCAACCAATATAATAAGCAGAATTTCAGTACGCTGAAATACTAACCTTCCACCACTAAAAGCTGATCCGTTAGCTGCTCCAAATGTTGACGATGCAACAAATATTGGAATAACCCAGGCCATGACGCCGTACAAACGATCTGCTAAGGTCTAAAATGCAATATTTGAAAACCGGAATTAAAACTCTCCTGTTTACCTTCCCTTGAGTTCTTTAACTGAAGTTTAGCGGAACATCGATACACTGGGCTAAACTTGAGCGCAAACGCTCTCAAATTACTCTTTTAAAACAACTAAAAAATTGCGAGCAACAAATCTCTCTTAGTAATTTTTATGTTAAAATAGAAAGTACCTTGCTTGTAGCAACAACAAAATAACAAAATTTAAAATAATCACGGTTATTACCATCGTTTTTTCAAGAACGTTAAAAACCAGTATAAATGGAGGGATAAGTGACAGGAAAATGTCACGTGATAATCTCCACCGTTTTAACGCAGAATGAAGCTAACTACGACGGCGACGGCATCAAGTAAGGCATCAAACTTGCAAGCAAGCTCTTGATTGAGTGGAGGGTGGTTTTGAGATAAGAGTCTGTTTGCAGCCTAAGCCGTCTAACTACTTTCCTTCATTTTGGCACACATCTAGTTTGACCTCAGTGAAATTAGACTGAGCTCGACTTCCGTGCTGTCTCCGGGCCAGAAGGGACCTCGCGAAACTACGACGGCGACGGTACTGCCGGGAAACGCCTAAAACATAATAGGCGCTTTTTTGTCAATTTCTGTGCCGTCCCTACACAACTACGACCTCAAATGACCAAGTTTTAAGTTGATTTGAAAACGGGAACGGCAAGGCGAAAATCTCTGTCTGAATTCGGACCCGCTTGTTGGAATAACCGCGAAAAGGTTTGAAAGGATGTGAAGACAGTTTCTCTGCGACGCTTTCATCGGCAATGCCGTGGTCGGATCGCAACGTCACTAGTCTGTTTCTTGGGTGGCGGCTAGAGCTTGAGACAGACTAAACCTAAGAGGCGGCAATTGTTACTTACCACAGCGACAGCACTTGACTCCATGACTTCCGCGGGCGTTAGTACTGCCAAATAAGCGATATTTACCAGCACGTAACAGACCGTTACTAGGGGAATCCCAATTAAAATGGACAGTGGCAAGTCTCTGTAAGAAGACAATAAGAGAAGATCACATGAGGGTTTTGCATCCTTAGCACACTTTCACTCAAAAGGACGCGCGAGCCGCGAGCCACCGGAAGATCTGAACGTTTCACAGCGAATAAGAGTCACACGTCCACAAAACTCGCCTTTTCGAGGGGTTGCTGACGTTACTTCAAAGGCTAAATCGCTTGACAACGTAAAAATAGAAAATGGCTACCTGCCAGAAACATCGCCTAACTGTGTATGGTCAATTAACTATGCATCTCGGTTGATCTGAGTTAATTATTTATATATTTTAGGCTCATTTATTAAGATTATTTGATCTAGTAATTTGTTCTTATTCTATTACATTTTACACTTTATATTTATATTATTTTGTACTGATTTCTAGGTGAATTATTGTAAAGCACTTCTGATCATTTCTATGGAAGAAGCTGGTGCTATATAAGAAACTGAATCATCATCATCATCATCACACTAATAATTATAATGATTATTATTATTACTGTCTTACCGGTAAGGATTCTTCAGTTCTTCCGTGACGTAGTTCAAATTATTCCTGTACGTTAAAAAAGAAGCAAATTTATAAATAATGGTGAAGAAACAAACCAATTCAGCAAAACATACCGTACATCCTCAAATTTAGGATAATGCGTGGAAGAAGGCGAATATTTGAAGGGGGCGCTTATTTGAGTACAGGCGCTCATTTGATGAATCAATTTTTCGTGCAAACAACGTGACCTAGGCATTAAAATACAAAGTTGTTCAGTAATTTACAACGGAGACCGGCGCCAAGAGCATCCTAGCACTGCTAGCAGAAAAAGATTGAAGAACTGACTTACCAGCCATCATAGGCCCACAAACCATTGTAAAACGCAAATCCCACAAGACCAATTCTGCTTGTTGTACCGCTAAAGGAATTCTGAAAACTTTCTGTGTATCCTGTGTAAAGTAACACCAAGAGAAATCTTCAAATAAAGATGATAAACAACTTTTAAGCGGATGTTGTTTCAAAGCAGTTTTTAGCGGCAATGTATTTTTTAGTAGAATCTCTAGACTACAAGTAGACTGTCATTTACTTTGGGGATAAAATAGAGAGCAAAATTTTTTTAACACGCTTGTTGTAATGAATATCGCCACCCGCGAAAATGGTAGAGAGAGCAAAATACGCGAACTTGTGGAAATACGAAATTTGCCTCTTCCCTTCGCGTTTCACCTTACTCGCAGGTGGCGATTTTTAAGCAAGCTCTCGTATTTTGCTCGCTCTACTATCCTGAGGAAAATTTCGTTCCTACCTGAACGGGCGTGCGAGGGTAAAGGGGAGAGAAGGCCTCCACTCTATTTCTCCCCTCTTACGTGTGCACGTCCTCAAAATTCCTCCCTCCGCCTTAAAAACCGGCGCCAGAGGTTTCTGAAATTCCCTGACTCTTCCCTGACAAATGTAAAATTTCCCTGACCAACTGAATTAACAGTTTCACAAATTATGTTCCCCTCACAGCCATCCCTTCCACCCATTTATTTATACTTTCAGCAAGTCAAGTGCGGTGTACATGAATTTATAGTTCCTTCACAATAACGTGCAAAAAGGATTGATTTCCCTGAAACCCAACATCAGCTTGTTGTTCAATTTTATGAACAACATTCTACCAAACACGATTCATGTCCGTAAAATGTACAAATGTACTCTTAAAATGTCACTTTTCCCTGACTTCTTTCAATCACGTAAATTTTCCCTGACTCGAAGTGAAATTTCCTGACTTTTCCCTGACCTCGACGAAATTTTTTCCCTGACCATTTCCTGACCTGTGGCAACCATGAGTAATGTATTTTCCCGCCCTTAACGTCCGCCAAAACGCTGCATGTTAAAACACTTCATGCGATGTGAACAGTTCGCCTCGGTTATGTTTTTTCTAACCTTCGAATAGGAAATGGCCGATAAATCATCAAATTCGAGCAGGTTGAAATACATGGCACCAGATCTCAGTGGAATTGCCGCTAGTTTGCAAGCACGAATTAAAATCAAAACTTACAGTCTTATTAAAAATAAAACCACAGAAAATCGGCTTTAATTAAGAGCCCTCGTAAGAGCAACTGGTATCAGTATAATTCAGTGGAAAGAGGAGGTGATAAGATGGTAGTGTTGAGGACCCTTTGGAAATAAGGACCTATTTCTTGTCAAGGTGAATATTGCTCAACACCGTGGATAAATCTCTAGCACCGAAAAAGATGGCAAATTCTCTCGTTGTGAGCAGTTAAAAAAACTTAAATATAAGCATAAAAGCGGTGACATCCTCACCTTGTCCAAGGCGAACAATACCAGTGATAATCAGCATGACTATTGCCGCCATCTTGCAAACAGTGAATACGATTTGCATCCGCGAGGCCCACTTCACACTCGCACAATTCACAAACAGAATCACCGCTGCAATGAAAAGAAGTACAAATTTAAGTCGACTCAAACAAAGGCTCGTATTCTATAATCTCTATTGCTTTCATTACAGTAAGACTGAAAAGGGAACAAAGCGACAGAAAAAAAACTGTGTGAGTACTTATATTTTCCTTAGCGAGTGGTTTTTGTTGGGCAATGCCCAGCCTGCGTGGCAGGCGTTCGAAAGGGAAGGGGAAGGGAATAAGGGCGCGAGATTGCGCCCGAGGGAGGAGGGAGGAGGGGAACCTTTCCTTTCTCCCTCGCACGCCCGCGCCCCCCGCAAGCCCAAATTCCCCCTTCCCCTTTTAACGCCTGCCACTTGGGCTAGGAAATGCCAAAAAACTGCATCCTATCAAACACTGGCAATCAACACTGGTTAGTCGCAGAGGGATGACCGGGACTTAAAAGTGTCGCAAAGTTTGGAGCTTTTCTCTAACCTACTAAAACTTTTGAACCGGATTTTAAATGTCTAGAATAGGCATTCACGTAAACAATTAACCCAGAAATAAACTCTAAAAGCTCTCCATGGAATTTCCTTGGGGATTATTCCTCTTTGATAACGGCACTTTTCTTTCCTATGGGGGGAAATTGTCGATGGGAAAGAAAAAAACCCAACTTAATGTCGTCCAGTAACGAAAGTCCATGCCTTCTTGGGCTTAACATAAACTTTTCAAGATGTTTTCTTCTTGTAAATTCTGAGGATACAAACTGACGTAAGATAAAATTCTCTCTAAACAGTGATAACACGTCGCAGGAATTGCGGTCGTTTCGCCCTGCGCCGTTTTGCCGGGACTTAAGTCAATTCGCCCGATGACATTCTACAACTCGGTGAGATGTTCTTTTAGTTAAGCTCGGATTCCACATGTGCAGTCCATATCTTCATGCTTATCCCTTTTTCCAGGCTCAAAAGAACGACAGACATCGAACAAATCGACTTAAGTACGGGCGAAACGACCTGATACCGCGTGGCAGACGTAATCTTGGTGCCGTCTGTGGTGCACGCTATGGCAGTCTAAAATGTCAGCCGTCTCCACCCCCTGGAAATAGAACAGGCAGGCTCTCACCAATGCACAGGGCAGCCAATATCTTCACCAAAACGTCTAAGTCTGGTCGCTCCGAATCTTGACTAACACACGAGGGAAAAAAGGGCTCGGCGACATAACTTCCAAAAGCGAGAGCGATGATGGCCGTTTGCGCCGGCCTGAGAAGGACAACCGAAGTCCAACTGTACAGAAATGCGGGCAGCGCACCTAAACCTTCCAGGAGGTACACAAACTCGCCTCCAGATTTCGGAATCATGGTTCCCAACTCGCAATAACACAAGGCACCGAGCATTGCGATAATACCGCATCCTGCCCACACTGATAAAGTCAAACCTACAGAGCCAGCCTGACTGAACACTCCACTGGCTGAAGCGAATATTCCGCTCCCAATCATTGTACCTACGATAAGAGAAATGCTTCCGCTAAGGCCGACTTGCTTCTCCAGCCGAAGAGCTTGAGTGGTGGGGGGATTTATTTTGCTCTCGTCGCGACTACAGTCGGCTTGACTTGCCAGTAAATCAGCCTGGCTTTTAGCGTCATAGTAGCTATGGTTTCTCATCTCATGTTCTTCCATTATGCCCAACTGCAAAGCCCAACTGGCAACTTTTGCAGGCGAGAAGGAGTCAAAGAACGCTGCTTTTTGTTATAAACATCGATTAGCTGTAAGTAGTTAGGTGTCGCTTGGTTAATATTTTGTATTGTCGGGCTATCAACTGATTCCCTGCTGTTAAAGGAGAATACGTTTTGGTATAACACAGACCCTGTTGGCTAGCCTCCCCCGCAGCGCACACGTTCTTTCGGCTCGTCACGCAATCGTCCCCTTGAGGCAGGAACGCGTGACGAACCCCCAAAAACGTCTGCGTGGAAGGATGGTCGAGAGCGCCCGAGTATAGAAAAAAAACCGAGGGAGATTTACTGACCGCAAACACAATGGAGTGTCGCCCTGGTTCTCACGCTCCGCGCGCGCTTTCGAATTGTCGATAAAAAGAAAAACGTCTGTGATCCAACACTGATTTGGATACTGTCAGGAGCTCCTGATACTGTTCACAACCAGAATTGTTTACTTCAAAAATCACTGCAGAAATGGTACTTCCAGCAATTAAATCACCGCCACATAATCAGAAAGTGGTTATGTTTTTCCTGTATGCGCACTTTCAGATTAGATAGCCTGCACAACAGGCGCTTTATAGGCATTTCGCGCGAACCATCCACGAGGCGAGGGGGAGGAGAAAAATCGCCTCGCAATTCGCGCGAAACGCCGTGTTTTCCTCGCTTGGCTCATAAAGCGCCAGTTATGCAGGCTGCAGATTAGATTGACACCAAAAAACCTGCTTTCCTTTTTATAAGAACCAAACGTAACCACGAGAGAAACTGATGATAGCTTTAAATGCGGCTCCAAAACTGTAAATTTTAAGAGCAAAACCCGCAACACTGATTTTGAAAATGGTAAAGACCCCAATATCCCTCACTTCTATGCCGTTAAAGGCACGATGAATCAGCAACAAAGGATATTATATTTCACTTGATGGTTGTGACCATACAAAGCACGGCTTTTGACAAAAAATTATAATAACTGGAGGTTACAAATTGTTAAGTATGACATTATGAGCAGATGAGGGGCAGTAAAATATCTTACAAACAAAATATTTTGATAATTACAAACAAATTTATTAATTGAGTTTAACTGGAAAAAACAAAACAAATTTGTCATTTGCACAATGATACATGTGACACCTTGTTTTCGCCACAAAATTTGCATACCCTTTGTTTTTTTTGTTTTTTTTTCATTTATCCTGGGTGCAGATGTCCCAAGAGAAATTGGAAGACAATGGTTTTGCAACATTTTGGGGAAGTGTATTGTGGGAGATGAGCAAATGGCAAATTTCTATTAGTCTATGAGTAGTATGTAAACTTCTTAGTTCAAAACATTGTGAGGTGACATATTGCATGTATTTCTAAGAGAAAATGTACTGGAGGGAGTTATTGATCCAACCTTGAAAGATTTAGAGGGTTGTGGGTTGCCATAATTAAGGCTAGGTCAGCCTGGTATGGTATTTTTGGTTGGCCCTAAAGGGCTTGTCAATAAATTCCTTGCGACCTTGTGTCATTGTTCTTTACTAGACTTTTCAGCCTTTCAATGGTGCAGTTCATTTCTTGCCTCCCACCTCTCTCTGCCTCTGCGTGTTAACATCATTTTTATTATTCTTATCGATAACACGTGACAGATTCAAAGAGTTGTCAAATAATTCATCAACCTGTCAAATATCTCAAGTTTCAGGATTTTTTGTACTTATTGCCTGCCGTGCGGATATGTACATTTATCAGTCGAGGCAGGCCAATCGATATCTCGCTGACTATAACTGAGACTTTTTACAAACAGATCGGCATTGGACAGGTGCTTGAAGAAAAAAAAAAGGCGATCTTACATTTCGATATCTGGTCATTAAATCCCACACTGATTGAAAACAAACTAAATTTGAATGGTATTACGAATACCCTTCCCTTAGTTACAAATAAAAAATACAACCCATCGCGCGCTTTAAGTTACCAAAACTAGCAAAAGTACATGGCGATCGAGGGAGAAAAGTATAGGACAAATTTGCAGTCGCATTAGTTTCACTTTCTTGAGTGTTTTGGTTGACAAAACACGAATCGACGATTTTTAAGAGCTGGAAAACGTTCTCGAAGAAAATATCGAAGCAACATTCGACGCCTGGTGCGTGATGCAGTCAATGTGAGAATAGAAATTGAACCAATTTGCGCATTTATAACGACTAAAAAATTGCAAACGGAGTTTTTATTAAACATGCCGTTTTATGATAAATAAGGCTAGAATATTGAGCATTAGTACATGCTAAAATCGCTCAAAAGGGAGTAAAATTAGAAACCAATAGCAGAGTTTTAAAGATGTTTGGAAGTTATAGCAAACACGACGAAAACTGTCGTGCGCCTTAACACACCAACGAGATGTCGATGACATTCCCACTCAGCTTGTCGTCAGAATGATTACACAACGTTCGTTTGCATTTTGTTTGTTTACACTGTTTTTTAACCAGGTAAAATAAGACAAAACGAAACAAGAGCCTCTGAGAAATTTGTTTTCGGTCCCCTCGTTTATTTTTGCAAATGTCAAAATTGCGCAATATCTTAATTTTTATGTTTTGTACTCACCTATCGCGATGGCTGCTAGGAGTTTCACGGCGGGCTGCAGGTTCTCGCGGTCACCACAGCCGGGAAAGATCGGCTCGATCACGTAGGCGCCAAACGCGAGACAGATAATAGCAACTTGGGAGGGCTTAAGCACAATGACAGAAGTCCATGAGTACAGAAAAGCCGGCAAAGCACCGAACCCTTCGAGCAAGTACACATATTCTGCTCCTGACAAAGGTATCATTGTGCCCAACTCCGCGTAACTCAGTGCCCCAAATATCGCTAAAACACCGCACAGCGACCAAACAATTAGTGTCAGTCCAACAGAACCGCTGTTCTCCATCACATAGCGAGGAGATGCGAATATTCCCGAGCCAATCATAGTGCCAACGATCAGACATATTCCGCTTACAAGACCGAGCTTTCGTTCCAAACCGACAAACCCCCTTTCCTCCTGTTCTGTCCTCGAAGCATCACTATCATCCGCTAACAGGTTGTCTTCAGTCTTGCCCTTAGCTTCCCTCGACAAATATTCATCGCTTCCCCAATGGTTGTTTAGCTTTTCGTTGCCGTTCTCCATCCTGCAAGTTCGCTGGCAAGTACAACTACAAAATTTTGCGCGGGATGCTAGCCTGCACGTGTGTACGTCCAGCTTATATTATGGAAATTAGGGGTCTCGAGGGTCACTCAAGAATCGGCAAAAATAATCGCACAAGTCGCAGACAGCCAATAGAAATTAGGACAAACGAGAACAAGATTATTTCTTTTTATTATGACAGACAAAGCCACTTAATATATTTAAATTACGGTTCGTTGATCCATGTCCTATTCATTAACTAGAATTTGTTATTGCTTGGCGGGAATTAGCTTAGGCGGGAAGATGCCTGAACAAAGGATGGGTCGCAATTATAGAAAATAAATCACACGATCTGTTGATTGAGCTCTTTTCATCAGCTCATTCATGTTGAACTTTTGCATAGCAGAGTACTGTACATAAAGTTTCCAAAATACCCGCAAAACACATTCATCAGGGATGTCAATTTCATCCCCTAGTATCTCACGAAGACACGAATACTTTTCAGCTGTCACGCAAATGCTGTCATTTTGCTGTAAAATTTCACATGCGATTGTTTCGACTTCTTTGACACCAGTAAGTTCGACAGTTGATAGGAGAAAGGGGTATTTTGATTTGAGTAGTTCGATGCCATTACGGTCGTCCTTGAATGTTGTCGCATTTTTGGAAGGAGACCTGAAACCAAAACAAGATCTTTGCCAAATTTTTTCATATGAGTGAAAACAATGGATTTTAAAAACGCAGAGACAAGTTATGGCAAATAATACTTCGCCTCCTTTTATACTTATAGTGGAAAACGAAAATCTGTTTTGGAGTACTATTACAATCATAATCCAATTTCCAAAAGAGATGTAAAAATCTCTTTTGGAAGGCTATAGCCTGAGTATCAGGCCTTCCTAAGAGGCTAGGGGAGAGGAGATTTTAGATGGGGGAGGGGGGAGGGGGAGAAGCTCAGCTCTCTCCCTTTTTCGTTTCCATCTTTCCCCTTTTCCCCAGAAACGCCTGATACTCAGGCTAGGAAGGCCAATAACTCAGTCGATCCAGTTTCCGGAGCCTGAGATCATGCCCTCACCCTCTATGTTTCTTAGGTTCTTTATTTTTGCTTTTTCTTTCCTTTTCTTTTCTTTTCACTTTTTCTGCAGTAGAATGCTTATACAATATTTTTCAGGAAACGTCCCTCGAACAAACGCTCACCTGGTCTGCTACACAGCCGTTTTAAGTGTCGTCACGCAACGCTCCTGCGTAACGACAATAAAAACGGCTGTGTAGCAGACTAACACTCACCCCGTCGACCAAAATGAGCTTGTCATAAGCTGTTTCCGGTGTCGTCACGCAACGCTCCCCCTTCCCTAACACCCGGCTCCCAAGAGGAGCGTTGCTGACAACACAAAAAGACTGCCCTGTCGTTTTAATACTTCTTTACGGACGTCACAAAAAGCCCGTTTTTTCACTTGACTGAATTTTTAAGTTTTAAAGAAATAAATAAAAAAGCAACCTCCTTTGGTATGATAAATTATTTGATACCGTAGTCTACATTACATTCGCAGTATAAAAAGGGTCAAAGAAGTCATTTAGAAGTTCATCCTTTTAAAATAGTCCATCTAATAAAAATAGTTCTAATACGGTACACATCCGCTAATACATTATTAAACTTACTTGTTTTGAAGTCTGGCAAAGTGGGTTCTTGTATTTTGGGGTACTTATTGGCAAGTTAGTCTAAATCAGGATGTCCTGTCTAAATAGCATGGGCCAATAGAGCCAGCATACTGGACCCTTGAGGTTCAAATCCACAGCGCATCCGGTAGTCTAACCGTATCGTTTCCATTTATCCACCAGCTGGTTCAAACAGTTTCAAATAATTTTCAACAATCACGGAAATCAGAAAGGAAATTAAATCACGCATCACGCATTATGAAAATTGTCTACCACGCATCACGTGCTATGCCCAGTCACGCCTCACGCAGTTGGGCCCGATCACGCATCACGCTGATAATTTGGGACACAACACGCGTCACGGAAAACCCCTTTGCCACCCGGTTCAAACACAGTGCACCTGTTTACAAGGTGATACCTTGACTGGTACCCATAAAAGACAATAGCGCGCGGGAGACTTATTATTTGAAAATTGAGTTAATACCACTATAAAAAAGG
>OZ037993.1:23821890-23929390 GCA_964035705.1 Porites rus
GTAAAAGGGAAGCAGGTTGGACCTTGGTGTGGGACTTCTTGGTATATATTCCCGTATATAATTATGTAACTTTGTTGAGTTCCCCATTCAGGGAACAGTATGTAGTATTACTCTTGGCTGCACCGTGCTATGGAAACGTTGATGAAATTTAGACAGTTGGCTTATTCAACAAAATTATATTTAACTTTTCACTCCTACTAACAGCCAATGTAAACAAATTGACAAAAATTCCGAAAAAAATTTTTTTGTAAGGAATTATAATAGCAACATGCAAATGTCATACCAGAGAGGTTTTAGAGAATTACTTGACATCTGATTGCCATACAAACACTTTCAGTAATTTCTCTTGCATTTACCTTACTGACTAAAAAACTGAAAACCACATGATTTGCATTTCTTTTATTGTTAGATGTTCCATCAGTGTCAAGGTTCCATTCAAAGAATAGGGAGGCAAAGTAGAGGCACTTCAAAGCAAGAACAACGTCTTCTCAAAAATGTCATGTCATCACTAGCTGTCAGTCTACAGGATCTGTCCCTGAACTTCAGGAGAGGACAGTCATCATATTTGAAAAGTGAGTATTGCAGATGTCACTGGGTTTGGTTATTTTGTGGTTTAGTGCACCCTAGAACCCGAAATTCTTATTACTGTTGGTTGCATCTAAGCATGGACACCAGACCAAAAAACATGTTCTAATAGGGTGCCAGACATAACCCGTTTTGCCACCAAACATTTGAAGTTTGACAGCTGTTAAAGCAAACTGTCGCTCCACAGGTTAAGTTGTTTACATGTTTTTGATCAGCACGTTCCTTTCATCTTTTATTTTTCTCAAGTTTCAGTAATAGAAACAGCACACTTGCTTTTAAGAATTATTCTTTGGAGATTTACAACTCTCTAAATTCGATAAACAGCTACCTACTTTGCACATGAACATTAGTCCAATGTCACCCCAAACTTCAACAGTTTGGCGGCGAAACGTGTCTTGTTTTCATCCGATTAGAACATGTTTGTATACTATTGCTACCCTAAAATAAGGACTCCTTATGTTTACTGTTCCCTTTCACAACAAGAATTTGCCTAAAGTGAGAGTTTAGTGAGAGTGAGAGTATAGTGTGTATACTGTAGTGAGAGCTTGACATGATTTTTGTAGCAAGAAATACAATGTAAATGACAGTGTTACTCTGGATTATTTCATCATTACAGTGTGTTTAATAATACTGTTCCAGTTTTAAAAAAAACATTATGGAAAGTTGAGACCTTCAACTCTTTTGTATTGGCCTCCAGTTTGGAATTCAAAATGTACTGCTGCATGTCTGCATAACTTCCATCATCATCCATTATTGTGTTGTTCCAGAAAATATTCATACTCCCTGCAAGGATGGTATTTTGGTTTAAATGCCCCCACCCCTCTGGAAATTTCAGTTTAGTTTCATACCTTCTTTTAAAAAATATTTTAGCCTTTAAGACCCCCCTCCCCTTTGCAATTTCCAGTGACCATCCTTGGGGTGGGTATGGATATTTTCTTGAACCACATTTTAAGGTTGACACACTGATTCATTTAGATACGTGCTGGTAACACTTTAGCGAATTTCCCTTTTTAGGACTGAAGAATCGAGAAGAGAGGGAAAGACAGTATTTTGACACTGGTCTTCCAGCTACCAGCAGTGCACTCATGAATGAAGATGTTGTTGAAGATGATGAACTTTATGATAGAGTGAGTGATCTTCTTCATTTAACCAACCACACACAGCTGTAGTGCCAAATGATCTCAATTCAGTCATGCGCAAGTTGCAATGTCTCATTAGAGCTGTCAGTTGATGGTTATAATAATGTTTACAATATTTTGTGCTGGCATGAATAATATTTTGTGAACGCTGTTGAAGCTCTTGTGAGCAAACATCCCTGGGAATTGGATGAGGGAATCATTCTTGCATACAGCCTATTGCATTACAAAGGATAAGAAAGTACATATACATACGCAACTTAATTGTCTTTGACTGCTGATAAAAATACTAACTTACAAGACATTAATTAAATGGGAGTGTAAATGGTGTTTTGTAAACTGTGGCAGCTGTAAGTTGGGATGTCCGCTTACAGGAGATTTGAGTTTATGGCTCTATAGGCACTGGTGTTTCAGGGGAGGACCCCTTCATCATTCCTTTCATGTTTGCTTTATTAGCTGATTATAACATTTGTATCTGTGGAGGTAATCCTGAAGTGTGACTATTCAAATAAAACCTTTTCTGCAGTACTCTCATGTGGTACTTTTTGTCTGCTTTATGTAAACTTGCTTTATCTTTTCTGTCTTTGGGCAACTTATTCTTTGTGTTGGCATTGACCACTTATGCATGAATTTGATATTTTGGCAGGGAACTGTGCCGTTTTAACTTTGTTTTATATTTCATGTTGTTTGTTAACAGGGATTTACTTCTGATCAGATGAGGCTGGTTGAAGACAATTCAGCTTTAATTGAGCATAGGGAGAAAGAAATACAGTCAATAGTGCAATCAATATCAGAACTAAATGAAATATTCCGAGACCTTGCTACTATGATAGTAGAGCAGGTAACTAAAGAATATTATTTGTCCTTTACAGCGTCGTAAGGGTCATGGAAAACCTGGAAAGTCATAGAATTTTAGAATTTTATTTTACAGGCCTGGAAGGTCTTGTATTCTAATTGTCAGTCCTGGAAAGTCATGGAAAGTTAAAGTTATGTTTGTATGTGTAATCAAATGGTGACAAGTGAAATTAGGGAATAATTTCATGCACGTTTTGTCCAAATCCTAATAGGTGAGGGAAATTATTAGGATTTGGACAAAATGCAAGTGAAATTATTCCCTAATTTCGTGAGTATACCATCTGATTACCTATTAATATCATGGGTGATGAATTACGTTAGCAATCCTGGATTTTTGACATGTTTATCCTGGATCGTATCGATCGAGAACTCCTGCACTCTCTCGATGATTTGGAGCTTAAATTTGGCTTAAGTTCAGCGTTTTTCGGCAAAATACCTGTTAGAATCCTTCTTAATGTTCTCTTGTGTGTTCAGGTTCTCTAAAGCGTCTTTTTGTGCCCTGACATCTTCATTCACGGCATTTTAAAACTTCGTCGCCATCTTGACACTGAGACATATGGAAGGTTACCATGGCAATTTTGTAATTTCACATGTGAAATTACAAATTAACGCTGAAATTTCGCGCCAAAATTAAGGAGTAATTCGTCACCTATGATATTAGGTAAATTAGTTACTGCAGATTTCCAAGCAAGGACAATGCAAGATAGAGTCCAGAGCACAAATAGCATGCATTTTGGTGAACAACAGATTTTGTGTTTGTTGAACTTAGTAAGGTCAAAAAATAACCTGAAAAGGAGAGTTTTTAAAATTTTCCAGTGACAGCTTAACACAGGGTCATGGAAAAGTTGAAAAGTTATGGAAAAAGTCATGGAAAGTCATAGAATTTGAGTATCTCAGAAGAGTACTTACCCTGCTTTAAAAATTTCTTCTTTATCTATGAAGCTTCAAGAATAGTGGTCTGAAAGCTGAATGTTTGAATCTTGTTTCTTTTTCAGTGGACCATGAACTAAATCATTTCATTGGATTGTTCCTTATTGCTCATTCTTTCCACAGGGAACAATTTTGGATAGAATAGATTACAATGTAGAACAAGCTGCCGTTAAAGTGGAAGAAGGCCTAGAACAGCTTAGAAAGGTCAGTACTTGTTGGAAGAGGCAGTGGTATTTTCAAAGATCATTTTTAAGTATTTACGCTTTTCTCTCATTTGTTAAGTTTTAGTCCTTATTGAAAAGAAAAGAGTTTTTCCTGCATTCAATTTTCTGCTCTCTTGAGTCTTTTCCATTAAAAAAAAGGAATTGTGTCATTTCAGATTAATTGTTGTAAATCTTATTGTTTGACACCAAGAAGTCCCAGGAGGCAAACACCAGGCCTAAAAAAAAATTTTTCCGTTCATGCCAATAAACTCAAAAAGCCACTTTAATCCCCTAAAAACCACTACATGATCTCTAAACCACGAAGGATGTTTCCACCTCCCTATGACCACAAACCAGAGACCCCTTCCCACTCCTCTTGTGCTGGGATAAGATTCCCTAGACCATCTGGAACCTCTGGAAAATGGTTGGATATTCTCCCCAGCTGAACCAGAGCAACTAATTAAATCATATAATTATATATTTGTCTTGTTTGCAGGGCGAGAAGCACCAGAAAGCGTCTCGGAAGATGTTATGTATAATATTTTTAGCTATTGTTGTAATAATAATGCTTCTAGCTCTGGTAATAACAAAAGCCAAATGATAAGCAATATATTGATTATTGAGTAATAATCTATTTAGGTTGTTTCATATTAATTTGTATATTTGATAAGAAATGAATTAAATTAGGAGGAACATTTTTATCACTCAAGTTTTTTTAATGTTAAACTTTACTTGTGTTTGGTTGAAGTAAAGTTTGGTTTAGAAATTCTGCTTTTTTCATCAGAGTTTTGGAATTATGTTTAGCAAACAGTAAAGTTGTCTGAAATATCTTTCATCTCCACCCCCTATTAACCCGTGGAGGGTGCGGGGGAGAGAGACATCTGAATTCCAAGCGTTGAAATGTTGTCTGGTGAGATCAACTACTTTTGCAATTATGGTAGGTATTTTCTGATTGGCTATTACCTTTCTGAAAAGGAAAACCTTTTCTTATTGGCTGAACACACTAAGGAAAACATCCAGTTTGAAATAGCATTTGAAATGTGACCTTAGAGTTAGCCTCTCTTGACAAAGCGAAAACTTATACCATAGTAGTAACTGACGAGGAACCTTTTAATTCCAAAACTGCAGTCTCACTTTAGGCACTTGTAACAAAAAATGCACTACCAGTACAGTAACTCCAAGTCCAAGGTCACGTTTCACACTGTACATTAAATGTACAGAGTCGTTTAATTGTTCAGGAGGCCTTATTGTCAAGCTTTATGGCACTCAAAACACAGAAAACTTCATATCGACCATATGCATGCTGCTGTTCACTGTTCCATGACCTATGGCTGCCAACTTGTTAAGCAATCTAAATTTATGCAAAAATGCTTAAATTACTTGGTGGCATCATTGAACGGCATAATTATTTTTAATGCTCAGAATTCAGACGTCTCTCTCCTCTGTGCCCCCCACGGGTTAGGAGGAGGATGTGTGACATTTCAGACTAATACTTAAGTTTTGCAGTCTTTTTTAGTGAGTTTCTTTTTTTTTATCAGTCAGTCTTAGCAGTATCACCTTCACCACCATCTCCCCACCCCCTTACAATACTGTGACAAAACAAAGCAAAGACACAGATGAGAGGACCATATCCTGGCCCTTTTTCATTATTTGAAGCGATTTATGGAATAAGTTTCTAAATTACTCTGATCAAATGTTAAATTTTTCGTTTGATTTACAAACAGATGCAAGGCAGATTATATGAAAATATTATCTAATCTAATCTAGCAGTTTATTAAAAGAAACTTGAGGCTATACTTTGGGCACTACCTTGATTCGGTCACTTGTGCAATCTCAGGAACTGGCTTCTAGTCCTGGCAGAAGAAACGGTTTCTGCAGAAATTGTCAACTGTGATGCAATGGACATCATAATCTTAAATGATTGTATCAAACCAGCCAATACAAATCTAAGAAACATTTTTAAAAAATGAAATAACTAATGAAGATGGGTGATTGGTTTCCCTGTTCATAGCATCTGCACAGTGGGAAATAATGCAGAAAAAATCTACTCTTCCCTGATGGATAGCATGCTATAAAGAATTTTTACTGGTGGAGCTGGGGTGGTAGGGATTGATGGCACAGGAAAACTGGAAGAGGAGTCTAGTAGTCTAGGAAATCTAGGCAGGGGTGGGAGGGGAGCTAAAAAAATCAGGGAAAAAAATGTGTTATATTGAAATTATTGTAAGTTGTTGCTTACAGCTGCAGGTAATACCAGTAATTTTTGTGTACGTGCAGAATGTTCATCTAAGGTGGAAACCATGTTTCGTCCATTAAGTCAGTAATAATTTCTTCATGTTGTACTAATTTAAATCAGCATGATATTCAAAAATGCATTAAAGATTATTTTTCACTTATGAGACTGAGTTC
This sequence comes from Porites rus, assembly GCA_964035705.1. Lineage (NCBI taxonomy): Eukaryota > Metazoa > Cnidaria > Anthozoa > Scleractinia > Poritidae > Porites > Porites rus. The sequence goes on from OZ037993.1 coordinate 23,828,006, forward strand.
AACGGAATTTTTTTAAGGGAGCTTGTCAAATTTCTGTTAGAAAAGGGCCAAATAATTTATTCACAATAATAATTTATTATCATTATCATTATCATTATCATTATCATTATCATTATCATTATCATTATCATCATCATCATCAACGTCATTATCCAATAAAACAGAAGGTTTCCCTGGGGAAACAAAGCCCAGTCAAGTCTCAACCAGAGACCTCAGACTCCTATCACCTTTCTAAGGATATGTGCTGATATCAAAGAAGTGCAGAAATTTGTATTCATCACCATAGGAATGAGAAAGAAACTGGAGCCGAAATGTGTTGACTGTTACAGGGGACGTGCCAGTCAGTTATTTCCTATTGCCTGTGTCCCTAGTAACAATCCGAGAGTTAACTTGGTCTTAACCCCTCTTGTTTCTAAAGTGGTGAATTATTATTGTCTGTTTTGTTTTATTATCATTTTGTCATACAAGTTAAATATATATACATGGAATTTAAAAAAAAAGATGAGGCAAGGGAGCCCAAGGAAGCCAATAAGGCTTATGAATAGGACCACCTTTAAATAAAAGTAGAAATGGCTGAACGTGCAAGTGCAAAAACGAAAAAGAAAAAGAGGAGAAAAAAATAATGCAAGATTGTACGAGGAAAAGAAGCGAAACACTACACACAAGCATTAAGGGAACTAAAGTGTTCTTATACCAAGAAAAATGACTTTAGTTTAGAAGTGAACACAGCAATAATGTAGTGTGGAAATAGGCTCTAAATACAGTGAAATTGTTCTTTTCATGTCTGGGATTCCCAACTGCTTTAAATGAGGTGTCGTCTTTGACACTGATCCAATGCCCCCACCGCCACTGGCACAACTCTCGTCTTTGTATTCCACAAACTCTTGCCACGTCTTGATATTATCATTATCATTATTATTAAAAAAAGTAAAATTTAAACTTTTTAATACAATTTATGCAGAAAAACCTTTCAGTTTTTTCCCAATATTTTTTTTTTAACAATTTACTAATTCAAGTCAGTTGAGCACAAAATATTTCGAATTTAAAAAGAAAAATATCCACTTAAATATTGTAGAAGGTGAAAAAAAGGAGATTTGCTCGCCCGATGAGGGACTTGAACCCGCGACCCTCAGATTAAAAGTCTGATGCTCTACCGACTGAGCTAACCGGGCGCGCTCTGGAGGAAGGGGAATTTTTTTACTATTTATTTGTGAATAGAGAATAAGAAACGCCATTGAAAAATATCGCCTCGTTTTGATGCTGAGCTGTAGTGCCATTTTCTGTTTGATAGCAATTGTAGTTTATGTGGTTAAAATGCATCTTATGTACTATCTCGACGACAAAGGGAAGCGAGTTTACACTTTGAAGGTAAGCTTAAGAACAGATCAAACTTTTGTTAAGGTTTTTAAAGACTTTTTTAACGTGATTTCCATCAATTTTATACAGCTGAGTCCACGTGCGTAGAGGTCACTCAAAATCATAAGTTTACTCTATTCGCAAAATGACTCGAAAACGATTATTTTTCTTTGATTTGCAGAAGATCGATCCTACAGGCCACCCGACAAAGTCTGCTCATCCAGGTGTTGTCATCTTTTCCCTTTTTTATAATCGCAGCGCATGGAAGAACGAACGTTTAGAAGCCATTCTTATCCCCTCTTGGGTAAAACCGGATAAAGAATGGCTTCTAAACCTCTAAACAGTGTTTACATAGTATAACTCAGGAAGAAACGAGAACATTTCGGAGTAAGAGCTAACGTTGACATGGTTTGGCTAACTCTAGAGCACACTGTTGGGACCTCGAGTCTGAGTGTCCTCATTAGGGAGAGTAGGATTTAGCTGCTGTCTGTATTATCGGCGTGTCTATTATAGCGAGCTGTCCCCAAGAGTTGACTGTACTTAGTGTACTGCTGCCTGCTAGTGGATATTGTCGATTTTTAGGCTATGTTGACACTGTACCAGAAAGCTTTGGTTTTGGCCAGCACAAAAACCATACCGGCTAGGGCTTCTGCTCATATAATTTCGGCATGACTCCTGTAACAGAGTGACGCTGCACTGTGCGATCACTAAAGTGGAGACCCGAGAGTCACATTTTGGCTTAGCCTGCAATTTTACAGCATGTCTCCTCGCTCGTTGCTGGTAGGGACGTTTCACAGGGAAGGCGTCTGCACTTTAGCAACAGAAATTTGATACTGATGAGGCAAAATCAATCCAGAATCTAGTCAGGAGCTCTGATTGGCTAATGTTGTAGTTATATTGTTTTTGCTATTGTTTACGAAGACAAAAGATAAAAGGCCATAAAGGTCAAATGTAAACATGATGAATCTGCAACAAAATAGTCAATATTCTTGGAATATATTCTTCTTAGAAGAAGCATTTGAGTTTGCTGGAGCTTGTTTGCAGAAGAACACTTTACCATAATCGAGCAGGAGAAACAAAACATCAAACAAATTTACATTTGGAGCCCTACAAAAATGGCTATTGGATTAATTATGTGGAATTTCTGTCGCTGAGGCACAGATCTATATGTATATGGGGTGGCAAGGCAAGAGGGTTTCTCTACTATACCAGATAGTTTTTTGTGTCAGCATGAAGAGCTATCAGATAAATGTGAACATAGCCTTAGTTTACTCTATAGCACTATCTTCATGCGTTTATAACATTGCTCCAGGTGGGCTTAACTTCGGAATACAGTGTATTGAGGGCCACTGAAATATTCCCAACAACTCTTGCTACCGCAGTCTGCGGTCTGCAGTGCTATAAATGTAATATACCTCGTTCTTTAATCCAAAACTCTCAGTTAACTGTCGTAAAGATATAATAAGCTTGTATGATGAATGGTAGGAAGCTATTTTGCTTTAAATATGGTTCGTAGGCGTCTTGAAAACCCTTGAATTTTAAGAGTTCTTGAAATTTAATCGAAGAACATTTGATAATAAGCCTCGTCACTATTATTGTCTTGTTACAGAGGGTAATTCTTTTATAAGTACTCACAAATGAAATTCTTATAAAAATGGTTGCCATTAAGAAAAAAGGCCTTGCATTATTATCAGAACAGTTTTATAGTTTATTTGGAACCTGTGTTAAAAGTAATAGATAAGGTCCTTGAAATTTAAAAATGTGGTTCTTGAAAGTCCTTGAATTTTACCTCAGAAAAAGTGTTCAAACCCTGAATTAAAGAATACACCTCATTCCAAAGTGGTGGCATATTACTTTTTTATGTAATGTGTTTTGGAATTATGGCATATTGCCTTCCGACATCCCTTCGAGTGGCTTAAGTGACTCAAAGGGATGTCAAAAATTCAGGCTACTCCCTCCATTTGCATTTCTGGTTGCTTACCTCTGAAATATTGAGTTATTTTGGTGAGCTTATAAAAGGCAACACTCCAGCTCTCATTCAGTGGAATGCACATTCAGAACTCAGCTGCAAGAGTGTTACCCTGGGCACCAAAGTTTTGCCTGCTATTAAGTTTAGAACAATATGATATTATTGTGTTCAATTATTACCCTGCTACTTTTACAGTGATCCATGCTACAGTAGTAAAATACCTCTTTAAAACTATGCCAAAACTTGGAGACAGAGCCTTTATGGCTGTGGCTCTAAAGCTCTTGAATATTTTGGTCCATGATATTAGAACTACCACAGATTTTACGTTCTTTAAACAAGTCTGTACTTTTTAAGCAAGCTTATGGGTAAGGCTAGGATAGTTCATTATTTGATTTTAATTCTTTGTAAGTACATCATAGGTGGCTAAATTTATTTGTATATATTAGTTATTCCAGTATTTTATTGTAAGGTGCATTTTAAAACTTTGTTTAAAGAGCGTTTAAGCTCCACGTATACAGCAGATAGCAATCATCAGATTCAAGTGAGAATTTCTCAAAATAGAAAATGAGCAGATAAAAACACCTCAAAATGATTCTTATGGACAAAAAAATCGCGTGAAACTGCCAGTTTATGTGTTGAAATAATGGCAAGTTAAGTGGAAACTTGGTCATGTGACACAAAATCGCATTTTTACTACCTGAGTAGTAAACTCAGTAAGCGATCAGATACACACCACTACAACACGAGGAAAAGGGACAATCTAAATCTCCCTCTATGCAGAACAGTTATCACGCAACGGTCATTTTTCTATTGCGTTGTAAGTGCTTGGAACTCTCTCTGACCTCAGACACTAGAAATAGCCCGTCACTATGTACCTTTAAGAGGATCGTCAAACACAAATTGCGGGTGCAGACCCCATGCATTAAATAGTTAATATTTGATTTAGTTTAGATCTCCAAAGAGATAACGTAATTGTACGTGCATAGTTAAAGGCTTTTATTTTTGTACCAAGCTTTTTTCTTCTTATCCCCTTCTTTTTAGCATTTGTAAATTAACTTCAGAATAGCCCTGAGGGAGAGTTAATAAAATTATTGTATTATATTGTATTGTATTTGCCGTGATGTAAATGTGATAATTTGTGCATTACAAACAAGTATTTTCCTGCCAGCAGAGGCCTCTTTTCCCTGGTAATCCAATTTTGAAATATAATACTGTATATATATATATTTTTAAAAGGTTGGACACAGCCGTCAGCCATTCACTATGTTGTATTTTTCAGCACGCTTTTCACCAGATGACAAGTATTCCCGGCACAGAGTGACCCTAAAAAGAAGATTTGGCATCTTACCTACTCAACAACCTAAGCCTATTTACTAAGAGGTGCAGAAGGAACTTGAAGTTGAGGAATGTGCATGTACAGCTACAAATGTAACCTGTTTTGAAATTGACTGTTACACTTTGATTGGACTGGTTGTGAATATGATCACTATTATTTTCTAATTCTTCACTTGGAGCGAAGATGAAGCATTATTGAAAACCACTTTCTTCAAAATTATTATCATCGCCATTGAACATTGTCATCATTGTCATCATCATCATCGTCGTCATCATCATCATTGTCATCATCAGTCCAGTCTTATTTTAAGTTCTGTATTTATTTCAGTTGTTGCAGCAATGTTGTCTATTTTCATGTTTGTTGTTTTACTGAACAGATGTATATAAGGGAATGTAACAGTCCAGCTGACATCAGAGAGTTTAGTCTTTTAGCAACAATCATGGCGGGACTGAAATATGTTGAGTAAGCAAGCATTACTTTACTTGTGCATCACGCTTTGGGGTACATTTATCACTTTATGGCTTTTATACCCATTAAACACTCAAAAATTTCAATTGTTACTTTGAAATGGTTTATCCTGTTATACTACTACATGAAAAATTTCTGCAATTTGATTGGCTTAGAGCAGTGGTATTTCAGCTTAATTTGAAATACCTACATGTGAAAATTACAAACCTTTTGTGGGTAGTAGTATAAACAAATAATAGCATGATTTGTATGTGATATTTGGCATAAATACCACTTGTCATATTTAAAAATTGTCTCAAATTTCACTCGCCTAACGGCTCGTGAAATTTTGTATAACAATTTTGAAATATCACTCGTGGTATTTATGCCAAATATCACTACAAATCATGCTATTACCTATACAAATAAGAGAGGTTATTGAAATCTTTTTTTTTTTTCATTATACTCGATGTTTCTCACAATTCGCGCTCGATCTCGAATCAGTTCAGGAGTACCTTATTTATTCGATTAACCGCCCTTTGCGCTTATTGAATTTTCAGTCCTCGAAAGTGGGCGCTTATTAAATTTTCACCATTTTCAGCAAGTGCAGTATGTTTATTTTGAATAAAATTCCAACATTCTCGAAGACCATGAATCTAGAGAGTGTAAGCCAGTGAGTAAATAATAATCAATACTACTCTCGTCACTTAATGCTTGGGGGTAGGCGCTTATTAACTTTTTCTGCCTTTAGGATGGGCGCTTATTGGAGGTGGGCGCTAATTCGAGGTTGGGCGCTTATTCGAATAAGTACGGTATGTTAGTTTTGGAAGTACCCTGCGAGCAGTGGTTTCTCCAGGCCGGACGCTACGCTTCGATGGGAAAGAAAGCACTGCGAGCAACCCTTTGCTTTTCCATTGAGCATGCGCGTCCACGTGATGACTACGAATATGCAACGACAAGACGGCAACGAGAACTTCAACAAAACAATAGGTTTGATAAGCAAAACAACAACTTTGCACGTGCATCACGCTTTTATTTTTGCTTTTTTTTTACCATTTTTGCACGACTACGACATTAAGATGCCTAATTTTGCGTTTTATGGAGAACGTAAACAAGCAACGACGAAATTCATCTTCTTTTCGCTCTTGAACTTGGATATGGTCCCTTATAATTCTTAGATTATCGCGCACTTTATAAACAATTATTGGATGAGGTTTTTGTAATTACCGGAATAATCAAGGTCGAGGTAAGTGTTATCGGCCGAGCCGTAGGCTGAGGCTGATAACACTTACCGAGACCTTGATTATTCCGGATATAAAAAAAAAGCGAATCTAATAATTGTTTTATATGTCATTGTCTTGAAGAAAATAACTACAAACGCAACCTCGCACAGAACACACTTCGCGCAACCTACAGATCAGTCAGTTATCTGCTAGCAGATAACTGACTAATCTGTTGGAGCTTTAGCATCGACGACGGCGACGGCAGCAAAAACGTCACTTTTTAAATAAATTCGCGCGTTTTTCCAACTTCGTCGCGTTTATTTCAATCCGCTGAAAATTTCATAGTCTATTCAAAAATTTGTTGGATCCGTGTAAACGAGGTCTCAGTATGCAGCTATATTCGAGCAAGTTTGTCAGAGAAAATGTGCACGCGACAATCCTGAAATTTTATATTGGATATGATCAACACACTGTTCCTGACACCGTAGCTCCTACTTTTGTTGCTTTCCTTTAGCACTCGCAAACATATGTCCATGGCCTTTTGTGCCATTCTTTTAAATTTCTTTGAAGAATAGTGGACTCATAACCACCCACAATACATTTCGGGATTGTCGCGTACACTTTTCCGCTGCGCGCAGTTACTATTTATAGGCCAGAAACTCAGACAAACAAACTGAAATTAACATTAACGAATTTCTCACTTTTGTCTGACTTTTGTCATTAAAATGTCATGTTTGTCTGTCTTTTGTCATTAAAATGACAAAACTAGGACAAAAATTGCAAATTAGTCCCTCTAACGTCATTCGCGCGAGAAAGTGCGTGCATGCGTGCACTTATCAAGTATTCTTATAGACCCGCCGTCAACCAATGAGAGTGCGGTTATTGTAAAATACCTCGACAACTGATGCGCAGATGATGCGTTAATACCGTTACTTATTACAAGGCAGGGGTGCATATTTTACAAAGTCCATTCGACAATAGCACAACGCACGAATGATGCCAGAGTGACTAATTTGCAATGCTTGTCAGACTTTTTTCATTTCACTGACTTTTTATCATGGAAATGAAAAAGTCAGACAAAAGGGACGAATTAGTTAATGTAAATTCCTTTTTGTTGGTCTGAGTTTCTATTCTATAAATAGGAACTGTGCTCAGCGCTATTATATTGAATGGCCACACCGCTCCGAGCCCCGGAAAGTATCCTTTGACTTCAAGCGCTCTCTCAGCGTAGTCTGTGTTCGCTTTGAAGAAACGAAATGGGCGAGAGGAAAACAATTCAATTTCCCTCTCCTATGCCGGAGAAGTTTATTAAGTTACTTGAAGGTTTTCGTGTGTCCAGAGTACTATTTGCAGCGTGTGAATTGAGTATCTTCGACAAACTGCGCTCCGCATCCGTACCACAATCGGCCAGCGAAATAACGCAGACGTTGTCCTCGAATCTCGACGCCACTAGACGTCTCATGGACACCCTTGTGGCAATGGAATTCCTAGAAAAATCCAAACAGGGTGACCGATGGTTGTACAATAATTCTGAAATGGCCACTAAATTTCTCACCACAGAGAGTCCAGATTCCGCACTAGGGCTCATAAATTTAGAGAATAATATATCGTACCACTTCTACGGAAATCTAGAAAGCGCAGTGAAGGAAGGAGAAACACAGTGGGAGAGGATATATGGAAAATCATCCGTAGAGGTTTTCAAAGAGCACTACAACACTGAAGACGACACTTTACGGTTCATGAGTGCCATGCATTTTAACTCACTATATGGAAGTTATGCTGTTGCGAAAGCCATGGATTTGAGCGAATATAGCAGCTGCTGCGATTTAGGAGGTAGGTAAAATTTGCTATTTCTCGATTTATGTTGAGTGAGAGTTTTCTCGAGCTGAATATGACGTGTCTCCGTAGACAGGGGTCCATGGTCCTGAAGTACGGTGGCCCATAAAGGACAGCACTTTCAATAATAATTTTCACGAACATTGTAAAAGAAAAGCGCTAAAAATTTAATATTACACTGCCACAAAGCAGTGTAAACCTGCACACTTCACTCCAATTTAACTCGCTATGCACAAAAAACACATCTCCACACTGCAAATAACATAAATTACCGCACTGGAAACAAAATATATCGGTGCACGCTGCAAACAATAGATATCCGCATTGCAACTAAAAAACTTTTGTTTTTACCCACTCCAACCAAAAAAATTGAACAATGTAAACAAAGCAAAATTGCAAAAGGATTTGCCTATGAGGAGTACATAGAACAAATATGAAGGGATGGAAAAATGTGCCATAAAAACTACGCATTCAGAAAAACCACCCTGCTCGCTCTCTTCCTCCCTCGAGAAACCCTTAGAACAAGGTTGAATTTTTTCAGCAGGTTTAGTGACTTTAGAGGTAGTATTTAAACAGTGTAAAGAAGTGAGTTACACTCGCTTGTGTACCAAACCTTCTTCAAAACACTAAAGAAAAACTTAGATTCATTGTTCAAGATTTTACGAAGTCGCATTTCATAGTTTATGAGCGATTTCAATCCTGAGTCTGTGTATCTGTGTAGCTTGCGGGATCAGGGTGCCAGCTCGAGAATTTTGCCCCATTCTTCTCACGGCTTAAATTCATTGCCGCGGCGCTCCGTGTGGTCTATGGCTGCCAGTTACCCTTCCCATGGTCCCTTGCGCTTCGTCACCAGTCACTCGCGTTTCGCGCACGCTTCTAAGCGAAACCTTGCGAAACCTTGATGCGAAACCATGTGAAAAGCGAAGCGCCTGAGGAGGAGGTTAGGTTTATGGTTAAAAGTATCCCGCGCAATAAATCCCGCCAGCTACGCGGGCTAGGGCCATATTTTCTCTAGCTATTTGTCATCCTGACGTCAGATTTTATTCCACAAACTTTTAGACAAAGACGCTTTGTAACAGTTTCATCATATTTTGCTGACCTCAAGGTTTGGACGCCGCCGTTGCCGTTTTTGATCTGCGAAATGAATTAAAGCTTAATTTTCCAATTATTTTGTCAATGTAACTAGGCGCTGTGGGCACTCTCGCCTATGCTTTGTGTCAGTTTAACCCTAAAATGAAGATAACAGTTTGTGACTTGGAGCCAGCCGTGAGTTTAGCCCATTACTTCCGACCATCAGTTGAAGCTTGCCCAAATCAAGCCAACGTTTCCTTTGCGGTCGGCGATTTCTTCAAACCTGAAACCATACCAAAGGCTGAACTGTATGTGTTGTCTCACGTTCTCCACGACTGGTCAGAGGATAAAGTTGACTTGATTCTTTCAAATGTCTACAAGTGCTTACCCTCAGGTAATGTTTAATGAAATACCAACACAGTCTTATTGCACGTACAATCAGAGACTGGAACTCTAGTTGCCAAATAGAGTCATTGAAGAGTAGCCAGTAAAAGCTTTTAAAATGGCTGTCATGTGCCATGTTTAAAAAAACGCTGACCCCGAAATATTTTGTTATTATTAGTTTTTTTAGCAATCGCACCTTGTCTCATATTTTACTTCTAGCACATTCATATTTTTGCACATCTGCTGTTATGCCTTTTGCAGATCACAAAATTAGAATTAGAATAAGAATTAGAAATCAAGTTCACGGGTGAAAAATACGTAAGAACCTTTACGTTCGTAGGTTATGGAGTGTGGACAAATTCTTCGCGATAATGATTCATACCCTTGGATTCCCGGGATTGACACCAGGGCCGAGTTGTTCAAAGCTGGGTTAAGATAACACAGGGTTAGTGCGAGATTTGAATTCAGATTTGAAAGCTTAAAAAGCATTTCACTTTTAATTCTTTTTGTCTACAAGTTGATGATTGGAAGCTCTAAAAATAACAGAGAAAAGTATCCGACAAAATGCTTTCGAACACAAGAAAAAGAAACCTGGGTTAAGTACTAATCGGTCTTCCAACAACTGGGCCCAGTTTCTCTGCTAGACTTCTTAAGCTGACTGTTTGATTAACAAAAGGCATTTCAATTTCTGTCGCTCGAACGGCTTAGAGTCCGTTTCAGTACTGAATGGTATGTTCCCTTATTGTTTGAACAATCTTTCCCTATTACCACGAAAAGGGGCAAAATCCCCAGTTTTTATAGTTTCTTCTCTTTTTAGGTGGAGGACTTCTCATTTGTGAACAGATTTTAAACGAAGATAAAGACGGCCCATTGCCCGCCCTTCTTAATTGTCTTCTTATGTTGGTGGAAACAGGAGGAAAAGAAAGATCCGCTTCAGAATACAAGCATCTCCTGGAAAATCATGGATTTGTAGATGTTCAAGCGAAACGTGTTTATTTCTCTAAAGATGCTATTTTATGCAAAAAGTTGTAAGATAAATAAAATGATGTTTTGGTGTGTTTAATACTATAAGAATAGGCCTGCATAATTTGGTACCCAGTTTCCTCGGGCTCCTTGGTTAGAAGATGGTTGTTTTCCCTTGGGACTAGGCTTTGATAGATTGTGCTCGCAAAAGTACCATAATATGCTGCTTGCAGTGTTCGTATATTTCTGAATTTACGCCAATAATTATACAAGTTTTGGGAAATTGTGCTTAGTTTAGCAAAAAATTCCAAATTATTATTAATTTATGCTACTACTTTTTACTTTAATTTGGCAAAAACATCTTTATAAGTATGCAACAAACAAGTAAATGGCAAACACTATTTATCAGCAGAAATTTAATTTGAGTTCTGGGTCATGTCGTGTGGGTTCCAGGTTCCATGAATGAGACAATAAGTAGACAAAAATTGATTGATTTTGTCACTTAAATTTGCCTTTACACTGATCACAGGGCCAGAAAAAATGGTTACATCAATAATTGACAATTTCGTGCTACTAAACTAGCCACTGAAAAGTGCAAATTCTGCTAGCAGTGCTTTTTTCGGAAAATAGATGAAATAACGAATTATGCCAAAAATTATGCCAGCCCAATAATGTTTCAAAGCCTTCTAGGGACCACCCGCTGACCTTGCCTATTCCCCGTACGGCGTCTTCCCAACCGCTGACCGACAAGCCAAAGATCCTGGGCAAAGGATTAATAAACGCATTGCCTCCAGGTAATGGAGCATGGCTGAAATTGTGTTTGGTATTACTGTAGGCCGAGTTGACTTGAATGTTATGTAACTGTTTCAAGGTATAAAATTGTCATTAGAATTTGCAACATACTTTGACCAGATGAACCTGTTTGTTTTTATACAATGCAGGAAGTCAACTTTTTGACTACCATTTAATAACCGTCAAACGTAACCGTTCGGCCACGCTGCCTTGGACAGCACAAGCGTCTTAGGCCACGTTCTTCTCGTCCCGGGTAGCAGGTTACTCGACCACCCAAGCTACCTAGGGCAGGCCAATAGGCTCATTCTCGTCCCCAGAGCCTCCTGGGGGCCTGAGCACGAGGACCAGGAGGCTCTGGGGACACAGGATTTCCTAGATTTTAGGACTTCCGGTCATTTCTCTTAACGTTTTTAATAGCGTTCACTTGCTCTTGCCGAAGTGTCAATGGCTGTAAATTTAGCTGATTCAAAGCTTTTGAAAAGACAACCCTCCAAGTTACTTTGAATCGGAAATGACCGGAACTCCTGAAATCTAGGACTTCAAATCCTGTGTCCCCAGAGCCTCCTGGTTCTCGTGCTCAGGCCCTCAGGAGGCTCTGGGGACGAGAATGAGCCAACTTTTCCTATATTTTCGTACAAAACTTGGCGAACAGTTTACAACAAAAAGAAAACTTTGGCTCGGCTGGTCAACCTTCGACCTGGGCCAATGTTTGTACATATCAAGAGGGTCTCAATAGGGTTAGCCGTCGGCCGTCAAACGGCCTAAAATCTAACCGTCTGCCGTTAAAAAAGGTTATTTTTTACCGTCAACAGTCAAAAATGCAGAGTAATATTAACCGTCAAACGTTTCGAGGTATTCCAAATCTCACCATTTCATCTGATCTTCACGGACTTTTAGCTCCTGAAGCATCTTTTAACCGAACCACTAGCCATGTTCTCAAAACACTATCTCTGAACATTACAAAACTTTGCAAATTTCTTTTATCTCTAGTTTAATTTTTTTCGAAATTTTATATTTGAAAGGCCAAGTCAACCTTCAAAACACAACGTTTAATATTGATTTAATTAAAAGTTAATATTTTCTTTATATTAACTCTTGGGATACACAACTTTTCACTAAATAACCGTCAACCGTCAAAGCTAACACCCCATTGAGAACATCTATCAAAACTTAGATCCAACGACGCGACAGCAACAAGAACGTCAAAGAAAAAAAGCTTTACAACACAAAACCACAACTTTGGATGTGCATCACACTTTTTTGTTGATTTCTTTGCCATGTTTTCCTCCTGAAAATGCCAACTGAATTTCCAGTGGATTCGTTTGCAGGCATACGCGTCATTAAAGCATGACGCATTTGAGTGACAGAGAATCAGGGGATGAAGAATATGAGGAAGAATTCGACAGTGGGAAGGACGAGAGCGACAATGACTTTGTTTTCAACGATTTGGATGAGAAGAGTAACTCTTGACAGACAATTCAGTTCATATCAGATGACCAAAGAGGAGGATCATGAAATCTTCCACCGCCAATGTAAGGGGGGGGGGGGGGGGGGAAGCGGGGGGCTCAAAACCACACTGTATGCTTTAAGGGGGGATCACGTAAGTGCTCAGCTGTCGGAACAAAAATCCTCCCCCCCCCCAGGCGATAAATAATGACCGGTCCATTATGGAGAACGTGAACAAGCAACGACGAAATTTTATTTCTCTTTCTGAACTTAGATAAGGTCCCTAGAAATTCAGGTCCAGTTGGGTTCGCCCACATTCAGTCAAAGTCAGTGGGTATGAATACAAAAGAGTACAAATTCACTTTTAAAGCGACCTTCTCGTTGCTGTCGCGTTGTTTTAAAGTCACTAATTATTAGAGCATGCGCTAACGCTGTTATCATCTCTAGTCTCGGGTACTATATCGGTCACCATGAAAATCATACCGGATAGGCCTTCTGCTCACACATAAGAACAGTTGTGGTGCCGCGATTTCTGTGACATGGCGAAGCTGCGCCGCGCCGATCTCTAAAGTGGAGCGTGAGATATCGGATAGATGTTCACACTATGACGGATAGCTTTGCGTGGCGCCACGAAAAGCCATCACGGTATAGTGTAAACATAACCTAACGGCGCTTTCCATAAGCCAGAACTGGCCGGCCGGACCATGGTCAGACCAGGCATTTTGGCAATGAAATAGGCGTTTTCCAAGAGGATTTGCTGAAAAACCATCTCCTTTGAGCATAATGTGTAGGATTTGACTGATCTGGATGGTTATTGTTGATTAAAAGTGAAATTCTCATTTCGATGGGAATGGGCTGGCCAGTTAGTTCTGACAAATGGAAAGCGCCCTGGGTTGACTGGGAGACTCGCAGGCTTACCCTCTTTCCCATTAGACAACTTTTCTCTCTAAACGGGGTCTTTCAAAGGGCGCCCACGGGGCGTTAGGAAATTATTGCGTCATTGTAGCGGGAAAGCTCGTCACGTGATCTGAAAACTGAACTTTGTGCAAGAGTCTAGGAACTGTGTAGTCATTCGGAGTCGTGGAGCTGATCGAGTGTGTAGATTAAGTGTAGATCATCGAAATTGTACGCAAATTGATGTCCATGAATTCTTTAAGTGTAAAACAGAGTACAGAATTCTAAAATGTGAACATGTGAAGAAATATACTTTCAAGGGAGTGACGAATTAAAGCTAAATGGAACTGGTTGTTTCACACATAATTCGTGACACGGGGTATTACACGACAGCATATCAAGCTGATCATGCAATAGCCAAACTAGTTTTGAGCCGGTTAGAATCCAGTTACTTTAAGGAAATTGAGTAATTTTAATTTTCAGTGGACAACAACCTTGTACCAGAATACTTTAAACAATATTGCATTCTTTTTGACATTTTTCAAGGGCTATAGATGTAATTAGTTATCTGTAATAACACCAAAGAAAATTTCTTATGGAAGCCCGAGAAAACGTATGTCAAATTGCACAAAATGACATCTTACACATGAAATTTTCAGAATTTTACCTATGTTTTCACAATCCTTGTAAAATTTGACATTTATTTTCTCGGGCTCCCATGATGGATTCCGTGTTAATTTATTCGTCCCCATTTTAAGACTTAAATGACGTTGAGGGCAGAAGCTTTTTTACTAGCGTCAATTAGGTGGCCCGGATTTCATTGCTCAGTGTATAACACATAGCGTTCGGGATAACAGCTCGCGTATTTCTAAAAAAAAAAGACAAAATGAGCGAAACAAAAACATTTCAAGTTCCTTCTCCTATGCCAGAGAAGCTTTATAGGCTAATAGACGGTTTTCGTCTGTCTAAAGCGCTATTTGCAGCATGTGAATTGGAAGTCTTCGACAAACTGCGATCCGCATCCCCACCACAATCGGCCGACGATATAACAAAGGCATTGTCCTCCGATCTTGACGCCACTACACGTCTCATGGACACCCTTGTGGGAATGGAATTGCTAGAAAAATTCAAACAGGGGGACCAGTGGTTTTACAGTAATTCTGAAATGGCCACTAAATTTCTCACCAAAGACAGTCCCGATTCGTATCTAGATATGATCGCATTTACAAACAAAACGCTGTATCCTATCTTTGGAAATTTAGAAAGCGCAGTTCTTGAAGGAACTACGCAGTGGAAGAAGACGTTTGGAATGTCTTCAGAAGACTGGTTTCCCAATGTTTGTAACACCGAAGAAGCCAAATTACGGTTCATGGGTGCCATGCGTTGTAATTCACTCTATGCAAGTTATGCTGCTGCTAAAGCCATTGATCTAAGCGCGTACAGAAGCTGCTGTGATCTAGGAGGTAAGTCAAAAAACGGAAAGTTCGAATACATCACACGATATTTTTAAACCTTTGCCTGTCAGCACTGTGAAACCAATACTGGCTGAAGTTTATTCCACCTCTTCTGAACGAGCAATATAAAGAAACCACGATCAACAAGAAGACGCCCGAAGGCGTTTACGCGGGATGTGTTGGTGTAAGAAAGAATTACCAGTATGTTGAATGGCAATGGAAAGTTGAGTAGTGTATGCAACAAATGTGTGCAGGAGAGACGGAGATGTTCTGTTAAGGACTAATACACTAGAAGATGAGTTACACACAAGGGTTTCTTTGCTACTCAAAACAAAACTTACATCAATATTACCACCATATATGTTAGGAGTATGGGGTAGTTCACTAAAATTTGCATTCCTTTAAGAATATCCTCAAAAAATGCAATTCCACATTCAACAATAGCATGTAATGTATCATACTTTCAATAACTACAGGGGTGCAAGGCTGTGCTCTAGGGAAAATTTCAGGGAGCCTTTCGGGCTCCCCAAGCATTTTTAGCTGGGATGCCCGGGCCTCCAAGTTGGTCGCTCAAATTAATAAATCAATGAGCTGTTAGTTAAATTATTTTCTTAACAAGTCAAGCAGAATTTTGTGAATATTTTTTTCATGCAAAATCACATCCCTTTGACTTGGCTCCTGAGCGTGCGAAAAAAAAAAACCCGCATGTTGTCATATGAAAGTAAGTTTTCGCGCCATATTAGAAACATGGGCAACGCCGCCGAATATTTTATGTTTTTTAAATGGAAAAGTAAGATTCTGGTCTGTTTATGTCTAGTTGGAGTTATGAAAACCGGGTTAGCTCACATTTTTAATTTTTCGCAACTTCCCCTGTCTAATAGCTTGACATATGTTTACTGTGTTGGTTGGTTATGTCGTTTTGTTTTTGCTTGTTTTGTGGCTAGGGAACCGTGTAGAAGTGGATGTAGACTGACTTTTTACGTTATTTGAAATCAGCGCGCGCCTAAAGCTGGTTCCGGTGCCGCTTAGCAGTTTAGTTTAATATTGGTCACCTTGAGAAAAGTTTCCCGGAGAGCATCATGTAAAGCTCTGAGATGGGACAAAGTTATTACGATCCGCAAGTCTGACTCCTGTTCAAAATTCGTTAAGAAATTGTGTAAATCGCTCCTATTTACCAGAAAAATGGCCACAACAGCCTTAAATAGAAATAAGATAGAGATGGAGAAACGCGTTAATTACCGTTTTTAACATTCCCGATGGGGAAAACACGGCTACCTTTTTGGAGGTTACGTGTCTGCCAAGAATTTGTCGCAGGGTTTACACAAAAATTCTATCCAAGCAAGATTTTCGGAAAATTAGTTGTAAATGTGGTAAACAGCAAACGATCTATGAAATGGAAATTTAAAATTCCCTATTTCTCTCTGCTCTAGGGAATGTGGGAACTCTCGCCTATGCTCTCTGTCAGTTCTACCCTGAAATGAAGATAACAGTTTGTGACTTGGAGCCAGCCGTGAGTTTAGCCCGTCACTTCCGACCATCAGTGGAAGCTTGCCCAAATCAAGCCAATGTTTCCTTTGCGGTCGGCGATTTCTTCAAACCTGAAACCATACCAAAGGCTGAGCTGTATGTGTTGTCTCACGTTCTCCATGACTGGTCAGACGAGAAAGTTGACTTGATTCTTTCAAATGTCTACAAGTGCTTACCCTCAGGTAATTTTAATAGAAAGAAGGTTTTACCGTTCTTTAAGGGATCCAGCACGCACTTACGGAAGAACTTCATGAAATTAAATCCAAGTAGAAAATACTAGATTCCGCACGTAACTTTCAGTTCGGATCAAGAAAACAAGGTTTATTATGTCTCTGGTTTAATTACAAACTGAGAGGGCATCAAGGATTACAGTTCAAGCAGGAAAGCTGTAAATGATCGATGTGAATGAAATCCTACACACGAGCGTCAAAAATCGTGGCTTTCTGACAGCAAAACACTTAACACACCCATATTAAACTCCAAACTTACAAGAAACGCCGTAACAGCTTTACAATGTTTTTTCCCTCATGAATTGTAACCAAAATGAACTTTAATTCTGAATTCACGGTCTCTAGTCTTTAAGCGAAATGAGCCCGCGAACTGACTGATGAAGAAGTGCTTTGGTAACAAAAGGTGTTTTAATCTAGTATGCAGACTACACGGTGACGGTTGACAGTGCATATAGAAATGGCACATAAGATTATTGTATGACCAATCGTCTATCATTTCAGACGATTACTTCGACAATATTGGAGACGTTTTAACTCCCTCAGTAACTGAGGGACTAAAAACGACTGGAAGTAATCGTCTGAGAATTAGGCTACTCTGGTGCCATCAAAGGCAAACAACGCGCCATTTTTCATACCTCACTTATTTTTCTAGGTGGGGGACTCCTCATTTGCGAACGGATTTTAAACGAAGACAAACGTGGCCCGTTGCCTTCTCTCATTTTCAGCCTTCTAATGTTGGTGTCCACAGGTGGAAAAGAGAGATCAGCTCCAGAATTCAAGCATCTCCTGGAAAAGCATGGGTTTATAGATGTTGAAGCGAAACGTGTTTATTTTACTCAAGATGCCATTTTCTGCAGAAAGATGTAACATGCAGCAACCATTGCATAAAATTAAGTTGAACACTGCCTTAAGATTGACTTATGGTCATTGAATTCCAGTGAATCGAGTTTATATTACATTAGAATTGGGTATCCTTTCCTAGTAGGATAGCCATGGCAGCAGTGGCTATGGCACCGAGCGCAAATTAACGCATAATAAAATTAACT
Organism: Porites rus; assembly: GCA_964035705.1. Taxonomy (NCBI): domain Eukaryota; kingdom Metazoa; phylum Cnidaria; class Anthozoa; order Scleractinia; family Poritidae; genus Porites; species Porites rus. Next base: position 23,845,980 of record OZ037993.1, read on the forward strand.
GCCCCTGGGGGAGCTTTTTTGGCAGTATAACGGACTTGTATGGCGTTACAGCGTGACATCGGGTCACGTGAAACTTGACGTTTGCAATATCATGTGACTTAAGCGTTTTGGCATTTTTTCTTAAATAAATCTCTCTCTGTGTGGTTGATATTTATCAATGTGGAAGCTTAAGATCCTTTGAAGCGACTAACGACCTATAAAGCGTTACCTTCTCTTACAGGCAGCTTAGTCATTAACAGGAAATGAAAAACATAATTTTGATTTAGGGACGGATCATCAGAAAAGTTATGGTGGGGGGGGGGGGGGGGGTGAGAAATTTTCGAGCCACAGAAATTTTTTTTCGTTACCAAATTCCTTGTAACAATTTTTTTAGGCCGTAGCATGAATATTTTTTAGGGTTAATTGCGTGCATGAATTTTTTTTCCCTTAATGTTTCCTTGCGCGAATATTTTTTTGGTACTTCATGACCCCCCCCCCCCCCCCCACCCCCTCCAAAAGTTTTCTAATGGTCCCTTCCTTAAATGGGGTATCAGTTAGGCCTGGTTCAGACGCCGTGCTATGGAGCGACACTGGCGCGACATCTGATTCAGACCGAGTACCGTGTGTCGAGTTTAAGTAAAGTTCGACAAAAGTTCGACAGACTCTGTCGAACTTTTGCCGCACCAAACTAAAACTGCCGTACCAAATTGATTCAGACACCGCTCTTTTGCCGTACCCAAATCATCAGTTAGGTTTGGCACATGACTCTCGCCCATGCTTTCTGTCAGTATTACCCTGAAATGAAGATAATAGTTTGTGACTTGGAGTCAGCCTTGATTTTAGCTGATCACTTCCGACAATCAGTTGAAGCTCAGTGCTCAAATCAAGCCAATGTTTTCTTTGCGGTCGGCGATTCAGTCTTCAAACCTGACACCATACCAAAGGCTGAATTGTATGTGCTGTCTCAACACATACACGGACTGACTACTGTTGGTCGGAAGTAAAGTAAAAGTAAAAGCTATTTGATGTCATTATTATTGACACATCAAAGAGTCTGTGAACATAGACGAATCGTGTGGTGCCAAAGATGAAAGTGACTGGGAATCAGGGGATGGTCAAAAGAATATGAGGAAGAATTCGACAGTGGAAAGGACTAGAGCGACAATGACTTTGTTTTCAACGATTTGGATGAGAAGAGTACTTCTTGACAGACAATTCAGTTCATATCAGATGACCAAATATGTGAAGTTGTTGTTCTAGGTTCATGAGACGTAAGTATTAATATGGATGTCACTTGCTTAGATACATGTATATTAACACTGGCTTTTGTGGTGGCTGGGATAGAAGAGGGGGGATCATGAAATCTTGCACCGTCAAATGATGTGTGGGGATCAAACCCACTCTGCATGCTTTAAGGGGGGATCACGCAGGTGCTCCGTTGTCGCAACAAAAATCCTTCGCCCCCCCTCCCCCCCCTCCAGGCGATAAATAATGACCGGTTCCTAATTGAGTACGTAAAGAGGCAACGACAAAGATTTTGTTTCTCTTTCTGAACTTAGATATGGTCCCTAGGAATTCCAGTTTAGTTGGCGGGTTCGCATACATTTGTCAAAGTCATTTGGTAATAAAAAAGAGTACAAATTCACCTTTTAAGATAGAGCATGCGCTAACGCTGTTATAAGCTCATACCGGACGCCATGAAACTCATACCGGATGGGGTTTCTGTTCACACACAGTAATAATAATAATAATGATAATAATAATAATAATGATAATAATAATAATAATAATAATAATAATAATAATAATAATAATAATATTTAATATTTATATAGTGCAAATTAACATACAGGGGGATATGATAAAATGCGCTTTATATATTAAAACTGAATACGAAATTACTATGTTACCTATTTACAATTTTGAATTTACAATAAAATGCGAAGATGTATACTATATGAAACACTAAAAAGAAATTTTAAATTAAAGGCTTCTCTAAAAGACTGAGTTTTAAGCAAGGTCTTAAAGGTGTTGAAAGTTTGCTGTGATGATTGCGGGAGACTGTTCCAAATCTTTGCGGATGCATTGGAAAAGGCTCGATCGCTAAGCGTTTTTTCGATCGTCGAGAATGGTCTTCCAACTGGATACTGGTGCTTGAGCGGAGGTTGTTATGTCGAAGTCGTGTTGATGGCGACCATGCTTTTTAGATAATTGGGGGCGTGTCCATGTATGCACTTGAAACAGAGAATAACAATCTTGAAATTGATTCTAAACTTAATCGGCGGCCATGGAAGACGTATAAATGATGGTGTGACGTGTTCATGTCTTGGCAATGAGCACACCAATCGGACTGCCGCCTTTTGCACCCGTTGGAGCTTGCTAAGGTTCGTAGCGGCAACACCATACAATAGGCTATTGTAATAATCTATTCTCGACATCACTATTGCCTGAACAATCGACTTTCTATCTTCAAAGGTAAGAAATCTTTTCATACGCCCCATATTATGCAGATGGTAAAGTCCCGATTGACAAGTCTTGTTGATGGCGGTTTTCATGCTCAGATGGTTGTCGAAACGCGTCCCTAGGTTCCGAACGTTGTATACTGCAGACCACTTTCACGTGATCAATACCGAGCTCTGATATGCTTATCTTGTCCAACTGCGCGCGGGTTCCTATTACAATTTATGCCGTTTCCTATTACAATTTATGCCGTTTTGTCATCATTTAGCTTAAGTTTGTCAGCCGTCATCCAAGTCTTGATATCTAGAATGTAGTTTTGTGATGTAGTTACCGCTTCCAGTTCACTCGTACTGGAACCAGGCTTAAATTACATACATAACTGGTCATCGTCTGCGTATGCATGAACATCTGGGAGGTGGCCCTGCACTACCTCAAATAGCTTACTGGAACGCCCGCTGGAACGGTTGTGGCGGCGCGATTTCTGTGACGGAGCAAAGCTGCGCCGCGCCGCGCCGATCTCTAAAGAGGAGAGTCACATATCGGATAGATGTTCACACTATGACGGATAGCTTTGCGTGTCGCCGCGAAAAGCCATCAGGGTATAGTGTAGCCTCCCACGCAAACGTTCTTAGGGGTTCGTCGCGCAATCTTTCCCCGTGGGGTAGGAACGCGTGACGAACCCCTAAGAACGTTTGCGTGGGAGGCTAGGTATAGTGTAAACATAACCTAAGTTGACTGGGAGACTGGCAGGCTTACCCTCTTTCCCATTAGACAACCTTTCTCTCTAAATGAGACCTTTGAAAGGGCGCCCGCGGGGTGTTGGGAAATTATTGCGTCATTGTAGCGGGAAAACTCGTCACGTGATCTGAAAACTGAACTTTGTACAAGAGTCTAGGAACTGCGTAGTCGTTCGGAGTCGTGGAGCTGATCGAGTGTGTAGATTGAGCGTTTGATCATCGAAATTTTTGCGAATTGATGTCAATGAATTCTTTAAGTGTAAAACAGAGTACAGAATTTTAAAATATGAACATATGAAGAAATATACTTTCAAGGGAGTGACGAATTAAAGATAAATGGAACTGGTTGTTTCACACATAATTTGTGACGCTGGGTATCACGAGGGTGCTAATGGGGATACCCAATTCTCAGTTAACGACTAATTTTTTGGCCAAATATCAGTTAACTACTAACAGTTTTTCCTTTTTACTAATTTTGGTTAGCTATTGACTTTCACTTTCCTACAGCAAATATTATTCTGTCATAACCCGAATTTTCTTTACTTCAGCACGTCAATCACTTTTGGGGGTAGGCCCTACTAAAATCAAGGTGTAAATTTACATGAATTCACATAAATTCCGCCACTAATACAATTTATAAGTAACTGAAAATATGGAAGAGAACATAATTATCTAACCGAAGTAGCAAAAATGGGTAAGCGATAGCTATTAAGACACCTATTTACTGACTTTTTTTTCTGTAAGTACAAATTAGGTTCAAGTCGTATAACTATAACACTGGTGGTGAAGATCCCACTTTATCTTAACTTTATCTTGAGTTGATGCGCTTCTTATAGTTCGTTGCTTTATCCAGTCCACCCCCGTCCTAACTTCATCTTCTTTTGTCATTGTTTGCGTCGATGGGAGAGACATAGTTGAGAGTGCTAACAAAGGCATGAAAGTATTTGACATGGGACAATTATACTTTTGTCCAATTAGTTTAACCAAATGCAAGAACCAGGGGAGAAAGTGCTTGAACTGAATAAAGTCAAAAAGCTTCAAAAGATATCTAGACTGAGCTCGGTTACCATATATTCTAACTGCTGTACTACGGAATACTCCCTCAGTTTAATGAGTAAAGTAAGGAAAATTAAACCTTTTAGTGAATTATCTAGCAGAGATAGCAACTATAGAATGCCGAGACCACCTTATTACGGTCTTCTGCCCGTCGGAGAGCTGATTCGCCGACTACCCCGTCTCATTAAAACTCGTGGTCAGATCTTTTCTGGGTTCAAGAGTTTGAGTCTGCTCCAAGAGAGTCTTGGTCAGCGCTGGAGAAGTCGTCGAGAGAGACTCACATTTTTCACCGCTGAAATCTTGCTGTCCTTGAGTCGTCAACTTGAAAGTCGACTGGTTTTTTGTAGTGTACGTGCGAATCGAATTTCCTGTTACGAAGAACCACTTTGAACTGACAGCATAATAAGCAGTAAAACAGGAAAGTATCACTCAATGTGTTAACTTTTTTGCTGCACCTTCACACTTATTTATTTAGCAACTAAGGATGGATGACTAATAGTTCAGTGAACTACATTGAACTATGAAATGAAAGATGCACTGATTTTTACAACATCGAGTGGTTTCTTAAAACACTGTTGCTTTGTACTGCTACGAAACTTCTAGTTTTCATTTCAATAGTCATATCTTGAAGTTTTATCCACGGAGTTCCTTACATCAAAGTACAACAAACAGCACCATACAGGAACTGCAAATACTGTTCACAATGCGGGTTTCTGCTTACCTCAAACTCAAACTTATGGCCAACCGACTGACATACGTAAGTAGTAAAAGTGGACAGATGTTCCGTGTGGAAGTATGGAAGTGAAGAGATTATCACGAATCTTTAAGCAAATAGAGGCAACGACAGGTTGTTTAAGCCTTCGACTTAGTTTTTCAGTGTTTACGACACCTTTTTAAGCAGTGTTTATACATTGTTTAACTCTCTAATTAATTAACGGCAGTCTGTTCCTTATATGCTTTGCCATGTCTCGCCAAGCACGAATTCCGTCAACAGCATCTGACACCAAGAAGTAAATTAACATTTATTTAATATTTCAGCCGAGAAACGTCTTTACTATTTTGAGTAACCGCAAAAGCCAAACTTGAACACTATTTTAAATCGTTTCCTTTCATTGACTGGTAAAAAAGAGTGCTTATCAAAGAAATTTATGCGAAAGGGGTCGTGGCGTTCGACACGTCAGTTTTTGTGATGAATACTTGAGGGAAATTATTGCGTTATTGTGGCGGGAAAAGCTCGTCACGTGATCTGAGAACTGAACTTTAATTGTACAAGAGTCTAGGAACTGTTCGCAGTGTATAACATATAACGTTCGGGATAACAGTTCGAGTATTTTCTAAAAAAAAGAAAAAGGCAAAATGAGCGAAACAAAAAATTTTCAAGTTCCTTCTCCCATGCCAGAGAAGCTTTATAAGGTAATAGAGGGGTTTTTTTTGTCGAAAGCGCTTTTTGCAGCATGTGAATTTGGAATCTTCGACAAACTGCTCTCCGCATCCTCACCACAATCGGCCGACGAAATAACAAAGGCATTGTCCTCCGATCTTGACGCCACTACACGTCTCATGGACACCCTTGTGGCAATGGAATTGCTAGAAAAATCTAAACAGGGTGACCAGTGGTTGTACAGTAATTCTGAAATGGCCACTAAATTTCTCACCAAAGACAGTCCAGATTCGCATCTAGATATGATCGCAATGAGGAACAAAACGACATATCCTATGTTTGGAAATTTAGAAAGCGCAGTTCTTGAAGGAACTACGCAGTGGAAGAAGACGTTTGGAATTTCTGCTGAAGACTGGTTTCCCAATGTTTGTGACACCGAAGAAGCCAAATTACGGTTCATGGGGGCCATGCATTGTAATTCACTCTATGGAAGCTATGCTACTGCTAAAGCCATGGATCTAAGCGCGTACAGAAGCTGCTGTGATCTAGGAGGTAAGTAAAGTAACGAATCGTTCGTACACATCTGACACCTATTGTTATAAGTAGTGTAAGACTAACAATGGTAAAACCTTTGCCTGTCAGCACTGTGAAAACAATACTGGCTGAAGATTATTCCACCTCTTCTGAACGAGCTACGGTGGCCCATATCTGCAAACTCAACAAACAATTCTTGAAACGCATCAATATATTCCTGGAGCACAACTAACACTTTTACAAACACAACACGGTATTGTCGAGACACAACAAAAGTTTACGGAAAAAGAGCACAGAGAAACTGCAGAATACCCTGCCATTTTAAAGCTATACCCCCATAACAGTGGCTACGTGGCTACGTGGCTACGTGGCTACGTGGCTAGGAGGCCATCGCGCAGAATGAGTGGACATCATTAGCTATTCATGACCGCCGAAGCGGCAAATTCCAACGCACGAGTAGCCTCCCACGTCAAAACGAAGTAACCTCAATGGAATGGCCAGCAAAATCACCAGATTTAAATATAAAAGAAAATATCTGGCTCTACATGATGAGAGAGCTACTGACAAAAGTCGCTACCAAAAATGATCTTCTGCGTGAAATCCGGAGCGTGTGGCGGAAAATCGAATTGGATAGGCCACTTGCTCTGAGAGGTTACGTGACCAATGCATCCTTTAAACAATGAGTTGGAATCTTGCTGATGCCAAAAATTGACAGAGCGCGTAAAAATTATCTTACACGCGAAATTTTGAGAGGAAACGCATTTAAGGGAGATATTTTTTGCACTTTGATTTTTAAACAAAGTAGTATGATTTGCCTGATTGGCCGCCATGTTGGAGGGCTTACTTTTGCCCTCCAACATGGCGGCCAAAACTACTTTTTGCTTATATCTTGTTAAACGTTTGATAGTTACGCTCAGATGTGCTGTAAACTTTACCACATCATCTTTACAACATTTTCCTTGAAGTTTAAGAGCAAAATTAGTGTTCAGAAAGAGGTAATTCATAATTTTAAAAATCACATTTTGCTCACGTGACCAGCTACGAACTTACTTATTTTAAGAAAATGGTGCGGGTTTGAAAAATCAAATCACTATTATTTTGTTTAAGATATGACCCTCTAATCGTTTTTTGAAGGCAAAATCATATAACTTTCATTTTCATAAAAACGGTGTCACATAACCTCTTAGTGCAAATTGCCTATTATGTAAGAAACCTTTACCAGTCCAAACCTGACCGTCTAAACAATGTAATTCAAATGAAGGGTCATCTCACTAAATATTAAGATGATTTTAAAGTTAGTTTTGCCGAAAACGGTATTAAAACTAGCGCGCGTAAAATGTAAACAAACGCTGCCATATTGAAAGTGACGTATACTTAATTATGTCTCTCGACTAGCACGACTTGGTCGTAGGGGTTTGCATCAAATTGTAGGCAAAATTCAAGACTTCTGTTCAAATTTCCGTTGAGAAATTGTGTAAATTGCTCCTATTTACCAGAAAAATGGCCGCAACAGCCTTAAATAGAAATAAGATAGAGATGGAGAAACGCGTTAACTACCGTTTTTAACATTCCTGATGGAGAAAACACGGCTACCCTTTCGGGAGGTTACGTGTCTGCCAAGAATTTTTCGATGGGTTTACACAAAAATTCCATCCAAGCAAGATTTTCAGAAAGTTCGTTGAAAATTAGTTTGCCACAAAGGCCTTAACGCGTTAACTACCGTTTTTAACATTCCGGATGGGGAAAACACGGCAACTTCCCGGAACTTTTCGCTGGGTTTACACAAAAATTCTATATCCAAGCAAGATTTTCGGAAAATTAGTGGTAAATGTGCTGAAACAGTAAACGATCTATGACTCTGTTTGCTGCAATGGAAATTTAAAATTCCCTATTTCTCTCTGCTCTAGGGGCTGTGGGAACTCTCGCCTATGCTTTCTGTCAGCACTACCCTGAAATGAAGATAACAGTTTGTGACTTGGAGCCAGCCGTGAGTTTAGCCCATCACTTCCGACCATCAGTGGAAGCTTGCCCAAATCAAGCCAATGTGTCCTTTGCGGTCGGCGATTTCTTCAAACCTGAAACTATACCAAAGGCCGATTTGTATGTGTTGTCTCACGTTCTCCACGACTGGTCAGAGGATAAAGTTGACTTGATTCTTTCAAACGTCTACAAGTGCTTACCCTCAGGTAATTTTAATAGAAAGAAGGTTTTACCGTTCTTTAAGGGATCCAGGCACGAAGCAGGTCCCCGCGGGCCATAATAAAAACCAAGCAGAAAAAACTAGTTTCCGTTACTTACAGTTCGGATCAAGAAAACAAGGTTAGTAAGATGTTCATTATGTCTCTGGTTTAATTAGAGACTGAGAGGGTATCAACAGTTCAACCAGGAAAGCTGTAAATGATCGATGGCAGTGAAATCCTACACACGAGCGTCAAAAATCGTCGCTTTGTGACGGCAAAAACACTTTACACACCCACATTAAAGTCCAAACTTACAAGAAACACCGCAACAGCTTTACAATGTTTTCCCCTCATGAATTGTAACCAAAACGAACTTAATTTTGAATTCACGGTCTTTAGCCTTTAAATGAAATGAGCCCGCGAACTGACTGATGAAGAATTGCTTGGGTAACAAAGGGGGTTTTGATCAAGTATAGAGCCTACACGGTTGACAGTGCATATAGAAATAGCACATAAGATTATTGTACAGTGACCAATCATCTCTCTTGCTAGCCTGAATTTCAGACGATTATTCCAAGTCGTTTTTACTCTCTTAGTTGCTAAGAAAGTAAAAACGACTCGAAGTAATCGTCTGAAATTCTGGATACTCTTTTGCCATAAAAAGGTAAAAACCTGCTATTTTTCTTAACTCTTTTACCTTCTAGGTGGAGGACTCCTCATTTGCGAACAGATTTTAGATGAAGACAAAAGTGGTCCATTGCACGCCCTGATTTACAGCATTTATATGTTGGTGTTAACAGGTGGAAAAGAGAGATCAGCTTCAGAATACAAGCATCTCCTGGAAAAGCATGGGTTTGTAGATGTTCAAGCGAAAAAGGTTTATTTCTCTAAAGATGCCATTTTCTGTAGAAAGATGTAAGAGGCGTCAATGGAACATTTTGTGTTTAATACATAAAGTTAGCAGTTTCTGTATAGCATGCACACTTTACATTTAAGTAACATGAAGCTGTTTTTCCTTTGACTCTGATTTGGTAAGGTGTTAACACAAACAAGTGAAGAGAGGTGTGTTGAGTGACAGGATTTAGAGAACAAAATGAGAGAATGGAATCAAACGCACGCGTGACTTTGAAAAGGTTTGTGTGGCGTCAATGAGAGTCAGTAAAATGGAATTTTTGTGCTTATCAAATTGACAATAAATGTGACGATGTAAATGTGATAATTATCCAATTAATTAACAACCAAATTTTTAAAAAGATTTTATAGTAACAACTAACGGAATACTTAGAAGCTAAAAACTTTTGAATAATCAGCAGTTAGGTTTCAGACGGTCTCATTCGACTCTGCTTTGTTGGATTGCACAAATGAGTGGTATGTCAGCAAAGGCAGATACGTTGTGGAGTTCCTCAGGGGTCGATCCTCGGCCCTTTGTTATTCTCCATATATTATATATAAATGATCTACCAAACTACCTGGGACATGCCACACCTAGACTATTTGCAGACGAAACCAGCATTATAGTCGCAGGAGAATCAGTTGACGACTGGAAGTGAAAAATGGCTGGAAGTAAGCTGAGCCTTAACATAGCCAAACCTGAATATATACTGATTTGCTCCAAACATACATGCCAGAGACGGAGTTTGAATCATGTCAAGGATGAATTTCCCCTCTTATATTTCTACCTCACCTTTCATTCCTGTCTTGAACAACGGGGAAATATCATTGATTAAGGACGGCGCTGCGTTTTCATAGCGGAGCTCTCGCGCGAGAAGCGCGCGCAGCGGAGCACGGTGGGTAAGAAATGTGGTAAATCTATGCATCCAAAAACTTTTGGTTCTGAGAAAATCGTCCGTACGTACGTCCACCCCTTCATGTAAGCTGGGGTGAAATTTTGCATTTCAAGTACTGCAAGTACCCGCGCGTTTCGGCAGTAAATCGCGTAGCCACCTGGACTTTCAGAGATAAAAAACAACAACAACCAAGCCGATTCTTTCTTTCGACTTAATTCTGAAGTCTACCTCGGCGTGGATAACAGAGAAAGAGCTAGAGCCAGAGCTAAGAAAACAAAGAATATCAATTTCGTTTAAAGAATAACATGAAAATTTTATAGCGGCTGTGAGAAAACGGGAAATGCTAGCGGCCACCAAGGTAAATGTACAAAAAAAGTGTGCTGCACGTGCAAAGTTATTGTTGTTTTTGGCCAATTAGACCTACTTTTTTTTTTTTGGCTGTCTTTGTTGCCGTCGCTGTTGGTTAGCGTTACACGATTTTATATTTTGTTTCAGTAAACTAAAGATATAACGAGAACTTCGCTTAAAAAATCGGTTAAAAATGGGCAATTATACCATTTTTTAGATGTTCGAAAATCCTAGGAGAGCCAGGCAAGCAAGAAATTTTACAACAAATGTTCGGAAAATTCTAGATCTCAAATCGTCTTCCGAACAGATATTTTCCGTAAACTGACGTTGGGTGCCCGTGAAATCTATTTAGTAAACTCCAGCTAGTGGTCTATTATCAATGCGGCGTTCTGATTGGTTGAGCTACTACTAGGCTATATGTTATAGTACACGTAGCGAAAAGCGCTGGCTTTTTGGCAGCAAAAAAGGATTAAAGTCTAGCTTTAAGTAGCTAAAATTTTTTATTCTCGATATATTTGACCAACTAGTTGGATTTTACTAAAACAATTATTCCTCTCGCAATTGTGGTCGCTGAGTCAATAGCCCATTCGGCCGAATGACTCAGAGCCCATTCGGGCTCGAGGAATAATTGTTAAATATTATGAGGAATACACAGATACATGTACGACTTCTTACAGTTCAGGGCCCAGTTGTTCGAAAGGCGGATGACGCTATCCACTGGATAAATCTCTATCCAGTAGATAACACAATTGATTTCCCAAGTACTTACCCACTGTATAGCGAATTATCTGGTGGATAGCGCTATCCGACGTTTGAACAACCGGAGCCGTGAGAAGGAGTAACGTCATGCATCCGTTTAATGTATTTAATACCACCAAACAGGATTAAATTAAAGTCCAGTTTATTTAGAGTAAATATACTAATTTCCTGCCAGTATTGAAAAGTTTCGTTGCTATACATGATTAGCGCAAAAAAAGCCTGATTACAACTTACAAAATAAAGCTCTTTCTCCCCTTTATCAGTGACAGGTTAATCCCGGGGGTCTCCCATATGAAAGGGGCGGGGATGTTCGTCGGAAATTTTGAATTAAACCCCGAAAGGAGACCAATCTGGGCGTGGCCCAACCTTTTTTGACCCCTGAAAGAGACCATTTTAGACTTTGATTACATGAATCGAGTAAATTAAAACGATTTGAATATATATAACTTGTTTTATATTTCTTCGCGTGTAACCCTAAAAGAGACGTTTACAGCTAAATATAATGGCGTTTTGCCCAGAACACCCTAAGTGAGACCAAAATCCGAAATTTACACCCCTAAGCGAGGCGTCAAGTAACCCCGCCCCTTTCATATGGGAGTCTCCCCCGGGACAAAGTGGTTGTAGTGCGTTGTTTGTCTGCAAATCACTCTCGTCAATACCTCCAGAAGATGCCTCGCCCTACCCAAAGCAATGGGTCAAATAAATAAGTGGCTCTCGTGAAGACCAACGTGAAGCCCTTCACATCTACAGGATTCTGCCACAAGGGAAGAAAACAGATGCTTGTTGCAGTTACAAACAATCTAAGGTTACATGTGAATGACTCGTGAATGTCCTAACGTCCGTGATGAGACGGCGTCATATCATCGGAGAGAAAACCGGTGAAAGAGGCTGAGTACTGAGTTTAATTAGTTTCAATTTGCCGTAACCGTGAACCGATCGATTTGCCCATGTAATTGGTTAACAACCTTTTGCACTTATAACACTTACACGAGTCTACCTCATAGCCAGGAGACTCGGGGAACATGGAAAGGTTTCACGCTAATGCGAAGGACCAAGGCTGGGTTTTCCCGAGTTGCCTTGCGCGCTCCGAATTTGACCTTGATCTACAAATGAGGCAATACCTGAGAATTGTACCCGAATACCTTCCCAGACTCTAATCATCTCGGATCATCTCAGGCATTCGGGGAACCTCCCGGGTATGACAGGTATCCTAAACTCGAAATATCTCTGAAAAAGAGACTCGAAAAATGCTCCAAATGCGAACGCGAACTTTTGAAATGACCGGCTAATATAACGCAGCAATCTAAATATAAGGAACTGTGTGGGAAGGACAGATATGGTAAAAACCTGAAATAATGATATTGCTAATAATGGTGTTAATAACCGTGCTTCCTGCGTGGTTAGTTCTTGGCGGAATTTTAAGTGGTTTTATGTTCCACTGATTAAACTGACCCACTGTATGTTAATGTTTAAGTCACCTATCACTTCACATGCACCATGATTACGAATTTTACTTAATTCATTGCATAACTCGCCTGCACTTACTTGCGCAAGAATGTGAAACGTCTGTTAATGCCATTTCCGCGAATGCCCTAATTATTGCATAACTCTTCAAGCCTCTAAAGTATTTTAAAAAAGGCGACTTCAAGTGATCAAACAACGTGAAACTGCAGTTATCATATTAAGACTGGCCCCCGGGGGGGGGGGGGCACTTGGATATTTTTTGGGTGGATATGTGCCGCCCGGGACTCCTAATTGGCACCCCGTTCTAGGAAAAATTTCCCCCAAAATTGATACCTCGTTGGGCCAATTTTTTATACCCCGTTCTAGAATTCGCCCTAAAACTGATACCCCGTTCTAGAAATGGGCCAATTTTTTATACTCCGTTCAACGAGAGTACAACGGTTTGCTTGTTAACGCATTGAACCGTATTTTTAAAAGCAATCTGTCCTTGCCAAGGACAATACTTTCAAATGGCTGCTTACAAAAGTGGAGCTTTCGTGCGTTCGAAATATTATACCCCGTCCTAGAAAACGCCACTGAAATGGATACCCCGTTCTAAATCAGGAGCTTCAAAATCACGACCCCTTTGGGCGGCACAAACCCGTATAGGTAATGTATGGGAGTACCCCCCCCCCCCTATCCGGGACTGGCCATTAACAGTCTTCATAGGGCTTATCAGGAAATTATCAGGAAACTGCGGCATCCTTTTTTTAAACATGCGGAACGTTTGCATGATTTCACTAATCAACTTAGAGCGATTTTCGTTTGACCTTTAGATAATGACACACTAACAGAACTTAAACATGGACGAACAAGGATGTCAAGGATTTGATTAGTTACTTTTTGCAATCAGGCTCAAACGCGCGCGAACATGTAAAGAATTTCTAACTGAAGAAACGATTTTCCTTAACCTGGCACAGCGAGCCCATGTTTTTAATCTTTTTAACTATTGGCTGGTCGAAAAATAAAAAAAATGGAAAGAAAGAGAGAAAAAAAGTTCGTGTCATACGAGTGAGCTGTTCACCAGCTCATAGCCTGCAAAACAGGCCTTACTTTTTCGCGTTTTTCAAGCTAGTTCGGGCATGCGCGGGGCGGTAGTGGAGCGCGTTACGTCGCGCGTGTCCGGCGCTTTACCATTTCCACTTTGCGGTCGCCCTCGCCTGCCTGAAACGCGCGGAAAACAAAACATAAATCATCAAAGCTGATCATACCACGTACAAATTGACTTTGCAAGACAGAAAGACAACACTGATAGAAGCTAGACAGAGCGGGGTTGAAGCCTTTGACAGCTGTTTCGCCATTATTGTCGCCGTCCTTAGAAGGGCGTAAGAAACAGAGAGGCTCTATTGAGAAAATATCTGCACACTCCGTTAAAAACTCTAACACTGGACGTCACACTCGCCGAATCACGCCATATCGTGTGCCTCCAGAAGGGCAAGAGTCCAACAAGTGTCGCGTTGATGTCTAGATTACCATGTTGAGTTTGGTTTGAATGTTAAAGGTATAAAGTTGTGTTGAACGCGACTCTCAAACCAACGCTGCAGGGAAGTAAATTGAAGCGACGTTCCGTTTAATGTTTTTTTTTTTCTCGGAAAGGACTCATAAAAACGCAGTCCTATGCAATTTTCGGTTCCAATTTATGTAAAATGATCTTAAAATCAACTATCTATCAGATTCCGTTTCAGCCAATCATTTCTGGCTTAGTCTGAAACACCAATGTTCAAAGATTGCCCTGATCAGCTAGTCTGGCCCCCATACCTACCGTTTCCCATCCTACTTAGATGATTAAAAGGTGTTTGTCGCATGGAGGGGTGAACAGGAAAAACCTGTGTAATAATAACATAACTTGCCGAAGGTTTGACGACAATACAATACAATGCATACTATTTATGCAACACATTCGCGTAGTATACCGTGAAATATCCTTCGTGTGACTTGATTCAGTTCTTAGTATACATGCGAGCCCTTAGGCGAATGTGTATACAAAGAAAAAACAAGTTACGAGTTAATATGCAGTATTTTTTTTCGAGACAAAAGTTGATTCTTTTTTTTTCTTAATTTTTAAAGAGCCCCTTATACTGTTGTAAGTTTTTCAAATTAAGGCATCGTTGACACATTCGCAGTGCAAGCCTCGTGTGGATATATCTTTTGGGCTTGATATTTATCACCTGATATTAACTACGTTGTGCTAAGGCGGTTTGAAAAGCGAAATTCTGAATTAGGTGGTACTCATCAAATGTACAAAAGTAGTGTACTTCGTCAAGTACAGTTTTAGCTCAAGACTGGAGTATTGTTATATAAGAGGACACTGCACGTCGTTCTCTTAAATACTTTAAGATACAGTTCTTGTACCTTAAAGTATTTAAGATACAAATCTCTACAAATCAAACAATTCTTCCTCGATTACTGCCATCGACTATTTGTAGCTTGTGATACGGCGTGTGATGAGTTTTGCAAGGCCTGGCAAAGGGCAATGTCGACTGTAACCCGGACTTGAATCAATGCATATTTGGCATGCACTCACAAGCCTTAAACAACTTGATACAAAAACATAAAGGAGTCGATCAGGATGGTCCTTATTTTTTCATAACTTACTCAGATTCTGTAATACACGTTTCCAACTAATCAAATGCAGGATAGAAAATCTACAACTTAAAGTGGTGTGCTAAAAAAGGCAACACGCGATAAATATGTTTATATAATCCTAAAGTAGTTATCCGAGCTTGTTTGGCAAGCCAGTCCAGAGGATAAGATTGCGGCTAAGAGTTTAGAGAAAAACTGAAAATAGAAAGATTAACCCGTCTCAGCAACGTCGCAATTCAGCATTTTTTGGTTCCGCTTTGTTGTTTTCTCTCCAAGTCCGATTCCATTACACTAGCACTACTGATCCCAATCCAGAGATTTGTACGGTTCTGTTCCTTGCTTTTCTTATTTTCTCTTGTTATTCTGTGCTCGCTCGTCAGGACTAAATAGGGATCTTATAAGCATCAAAAAGTCACTTCTTCTTGAACATTCCGGCTTTGTTTCAACTTAATCACTACTATACTACGTGACCTTGTCAATGTCAGCGAATTTTTCTGCACTTGAATTCAAAAGCCTGTGACCAAGTTAAGAAAAAGAAAAAGAAAAAGAAAATTGTCACCTTGTGTTTATGTCCCCCATGAAACTTGTTTTACGTCGCAGTCATGCAACGATGGCAAAGAAGGGTCCAAAAACGCGTGATGTACATGCAAAGTTGTTTTTCTTAACTCTTGTGCCTCTAGATTTTTTCCTTTGTCGTTGCTGTATGCAGTTGCATTGCCCTCATTGTTGTCTAATCTCTCTAATTAGAACCTGGAACAGGCTATGAATCTAGAACTTGTCTTTTTATATATCTTTTTCCCCGTGGTGTATTGTCGGGCGACGACACTCTGCTCAATGTTTCGTGTGCTTAGCCTAGCTAACTGGCGGATCAGCTGGTCAGTGACTAGGGCTTGTGTGGTACACCTCAAAATCGACTTCCAGTTTCAAATCCGACGGTAATGGGATTTTTACCCTTAAAATGTCATTTCAGACCTTAGTTTGGAAGAAAGAAGTAAAGTCAGCCATAAAATCAAAAATCCGAACAAACAAGGTACTCATTTAAAAGCCAATGGGCACTCCCCACATTAAGAAACCTGGGGTGTGGCAAAAACGTGACTTTCACCAAAAACGGGACCATAGCCAAAGGCGGTTCTGAAAACTAACTTTCTGCAATAATAATTATTAAAATCTCCTGAAGTCACTTTTCAGACTAGTATGAAATATTGCTAAAAATGCGCTAGTGTTCTGAGCTAAAAACTGGAAACCTTTCTTAAATTTAGATCGGTCTCCTCTAGTTTAGACCAGGAGCGGCTCCTCCTGTTTAGACCAAATTATATAACTTTCCCCTAAGTGGCGTTTTCTGGCCGAACAGGATCGCTTTACTCTTGTTCCAGTTTTCAGTGTTCTAAAAATTCGATTCTATTTCTGTCAGGAAATAGTTCTTATACGGCTGAAGATAGTTTGTTTTTTAGAAATCAAAGGTCAATGAGAGAAACGTGTGAGGCGTAACGTGTTTTGTCTGTCACAAGTTTGACAAAGTTCATTTGCGATTATAGTTTTCGATCCCGTACCGTGGATGGAAGTACAAAAAGCAGAGTTTCCTATTTTTTTTGCTTATAACTTAATATAAGGGACTAGGGACTAGAATAGACTCGTTGAGATCACTGCGAAAAGCTACAGTTAGTTCGCTTAGGAGCCCATAATCAGTTTCCGTGTTTTCAGTTGGAAACATCTGGATACCGGAAAACCGCAAATGTTGTAATGTTGGCAACGGAAGCAAGGGTAAGTGGGGCGATCTACTGCTCGGATGACGTCACTCCTCTTTACAGTAAGTAAGCAGAGTTTTGAGTGCAAGAGTTGATGTGAGAAGTTTTCAAGAAAAAAAATAGTCGGGCAAGTGAATTATCCTGCCCGGATTCCGTATGTTTGGTAAACGTATTCCGTCAAGTGGAACGTAGATGAGTTGTACTCGAAATCGTGTCGCCGTGAAAGATGTTGACCCTACGTTTCTGGTTGAGTGCGATCACAAGGCGAACAACGAGAAACAGCAGTTATGATTGTTGGAAGGATGGATCGTCAGATGAGTCGACTCTTAATTTTGCAAGCTGCTGAACAAGGAAACGCGTCTGTGGTGGCAGCTTTGTTAGACAAGGGTCATCATATCGACACGGCTGACGAAGATGGAGTTAATGCGTTGCATAGCGCTGCGGCAAATGGGAACGACAGCGTGGTGTGTTTGTTGTTGTCTCGAGGCGCGAGTTTGGAAGCGAGGACTATTTACGGTTGGACGGCTCTAATGCTGGCATCTTACTATGGACATTTAATGGTCTGTTGCATTTTGCTTCAGCACAAATCAGACATATACGCTCAAAACGAACTCGGTCATACTGCTTTAGATTGCGCGGCAAGAAGCGGCCACTCTCAAATAATTAATTGGTTGATCGAGGCTGACACACAACAGCAGGTGCTTGGCGAGACGGTGAAACTTTGCTTGAACAGTCCGCTTATGAATGCGGCGCAACATGGTCATGAATTGGCCTTAAAACTGCTTTTAGAAAAAGGGGCAGATGTTAATTATAGAGACGGACTAACGGGCTGGACGCCTCTAATGCTAGCAGCTCTTAATGGACATGTAACCGCGGCGCAAATCTTGGTTTCATCTGGAGCAGACACGAATGTTCTGAACGTTATCGACCATACTGCGCTTAATATTGCCGCGGTACGCCAAAAAACTGAAGTGCAAGATTTTCTTGATGAGAGAACTGCAACACGACCGCAAATTAAAGGTAAAAACTTTAATTGTTTTGATTTAATTTACTTCAATTCAGTTATAAGTTCGCCTAAAGTTTGAGTAGCTGGGGTTGTACCTATATTTTTAATGGGTATATTGTGTTCAACAAAGCCCATTTGCCGTAACAAGTGCGAAATAATGGCTACAACCGAAGGATTATTTTCCCTATTCATGTCTTAACAATAGCCTATCATTCGTTTTACGCAATAAATTGTCCAAGGTTGTTTTGTATAGCTTTTCTAATTTTGCATGATCGGGCCATTGCACGCGGCCGCGGTGGGTTTTATCAACGCTCTGGTAATTTTAAACAATGGCCGGGCAGCGACCTTTTTTACTGCAAACGTACACATTCAGCGCGTCAATAACAGTATTGTGATTTTGTGAGATGCTTCTGTACATCGCTGCTAAAAACGCTCTTGTTGCATAAGCAGCGTTTGCGAGAGACGTGAGTTAGTAACATTGCACATTGGGAAATCTACTTCCGGTTACTACTGGATTAGTGACACAGGTGAAACATATTGCGTTGTTGAGGTCTAATTACCATGTTTTGCTTCAAAAAAGCACAAATCGCCAATCAAGTCAATATTTTTTGTAAATTAAGGCATAATTCTATCAACTAACATACATTATATAAGCTTGGCTTTTCCATGAGACAAGCCTTTCAATAGTGTGAAAACATTCCCAATTTACGTGAGAATAATTGGAGGTCACCAGCACTTATAAATAAAATATTATCTTTTTCATTCACAGCAGTTACGAAGTTTTACAGGTTTTGTATGTTTTCAAAGCTACCTAGTCAATTGGCAATAAGGCTGTTATTTTGTTCAGATTAATATTTCAAATGCAGCCTCTTTCTGTAGTTTAAAATATAGTGTGCAAAAATGCACCAGCTGCATGAGGTACTAATCAAATTATGAGACCTCATGACACAAGGGCAGCGACAGCAAGACCGCGACAGCAACAGGGACATAAAAAATCAATAGGGTTAGTGAGCAAAACAACAACTCTGCATGTGCATCACAGTCGTTTCTATAAACTTCCTTTTCCGTTCCTGCTCAACTAAGGCCCGGGTGATGATGCCAATGAGCAAATATATTTTTCTTGCTCACTGGCAATAGGATCGTTACATATGAAGTTTACAGTGTGGCGCGGGCCTAAAAGGTGAACTGTTAAAATTTTAAGTTTAAGAATATGAGCGGCAAGGTGACAAATTTTGCAGCATCTAAAATGTACGTGACAAATAATTTGTATAGGAGCTGGGACGTGATTGCCTGTCTTCCGCACCTCGTTCATTGCCAACTTTGACATTGCTGAATGAGTTGGAATACTCACAACTAAGTTTCACGGACCTTTGATGGTGTTTTAAGTTCCGCTAAGAGAACCAAATCCAACACAGTCCCTGACTGCCTTCACATGCACTAATTAAGTTGTTCATGATAAAAGCTTCTGCACTGGCCAAATTGTGTCATAATGACTGCAGTCCTCTATGTTTATTTAATCTTTTTTAGATTTTTGAACTCTTCACCCCCAGACAGAGTTTAAAAATGACATGATTTTATGCAGTGAAAATTGACTACTTATCTGTACTTAATTTTACAATTTTTGCAAGACAGTATTTCACAGGGTTTTATTTCTGCAATATCGTCAGGCAAATATGAAAAAGGGCATTAAATTTCGTGATTAAATTCCAAAAGTCTGAATTTTTTAAAATTTCTAGATAAACTGGAACAAGCAAAACACATATTTATCTACTGCACTTATAATATGTGAAATCTTTGCAAATTATTGTTATCTCACAACAGAATGTATAAAATGGAGCTCGTGTGTAGTTGCTGTTAGATATCCTGTATATGTTGTTGTTATGACATCACTTGTTGTTTTGATTTGATTTTTCTATAAGGGTATTACATTTCCCACGGTTAAATTTTGCAGCAATTATTTGCAGGTCTTAATTTCCCAAGTTTTTTACGATTGCAAAAAATGTGAATTCAAAGACCCGCGAAATTAAATACTCTACCAATAAGGTACTCTATATATTCTATAAGAGTATGTGTCGCTGAATGGGGTCCCATGTTTTCCTTCCGGCCCTGTGATGGGGTTTTTTCAGATAAGTGGTCTTCCTCAAAGGAAAAATAAATATAAGCAATACAAATTAGGATAACAATGCGATTGTAAAAATCACTTATATTTCAATGGAAGGTACTGACCTTCATCAGGGTGAATTGCCTGAAAACATGTTACACCCACTAAAAGCTTGCTAGAGTTAAAATTTGAATCCGTAGCACACCCTCCCTAAAATATTGTCTTTAACTGTTAAGGTCTCATCTTGCAGGCGCTAAGAGAAAATGCGCATGTAATGTAATATTTATTTGTATAATAATTATATTTAAAGACTGGTTTAAATGTACTTTCTTGGCCAAGGCAAGATGTCATTTTTATTTACAGAATGCAATGGTAATTATCACCCACTAGATCGATAACAAATCTAATGTCACATACCACTGTGCTATTTCTGAATCAGAAATATGACCAATTACTGAAACAAAGAGTTGTCAACATTTTGGTATTTTTTGAACGTTTACCCTTTTGCTTATTTGGTGCATCAGTAATCTACATTTTGTTACTTTGAATTAGCCTGTCATTTGAAAATGTCAATCTTTTATATGAAAGTAGAATTTTGACTGGAACATAGCAATCCGTTCTAATAAATGAACATCATTCCTAAATAATGGGCAGAGTGTGCTGATCAAAAACAACTTAATGTCACAGTTAGTCATAAAAGCATGACAACAAAACATATGGCATAAAGGGAAAACACGGCTCTGTGATCGGCGTGACGCACGACTTCCATAGTGTGACCATAAAGTCCTCCCCCATGCTATTACATATCTGAGCGCTGGATGGGACAAGTTCAGTTTTAACCTTTGGCAGGACGGTTTGCATAAAACAGCTGTCGAATTTCAAAGTTTGGCAAATAAACATGTCTTTTTTGTATCCTATCGCACATCCATTCTTAGATGAACAAGACGCCTAAAGTCGTTTCCGTGGGATGCATTGGTCTATGGAAGAATAATGGTGTTCTATATGAATTTGGAAAAATTAGGGAAACCGGAAAGATGTGTCATGTTATGAGCATCGATGAGTAGATGACTGAATTTATAGTAGCCTGCGTGGCAGACTAGTATTTCTCCCCAATCCACATCCCCATTTTGCTTCCTCCCTATCCCCTACCCCTTTCGACACCTGCTACGCAAGCTAAATTTATAGTTGTCAGTGTTCGCAAGGATGGAGTTGATCTTGTTTTGATCTATCACTATGTAGTTATTTTCATAGCACGATTTGGATAAGAAAAAGAAGTTATTTTGCATCAAAACAAGGTTTACCCGTGTAACTTAAATTGGAATCTTAACGGAAACACAGGTAACTTTTTCAAAGAGAAATAAACATTGTAGTTTTAGGTTAATGGAACAAAACAAAACAAAACATCCGCTTGCTTTATCCAGGGTCGAACCCAGGTTACAAAGTTCGATAAAGTTCCAATTTTAATCCAAGATGAAAGTTTAATATTCCAAGATGCTCTTGACACGGTTAAAAATTAATTGCAATGTGTTTCCAACGTCTCAAAGTTAACATAGTTCCAATGATTATCCCTGATTCTAAGGTATAATAAGTTTACTAAGGTCCACTCCTGATCCGTGTCCCATCCAGAAGTCCAATCCATGTCGAAAGCGAGTCATCGATCGACGAGGACAATATTTTCGCGATTTCACCGCCAATCGTCAAGGGTACGAGTTGAAATTTACGCGATTTAACCTCCCATCGTCAACGTGTTGTCGATAAGAAAAGAAAAAAACTGAACTCTAGCTGTGCTCGGCAAAAACTGGCGAACCCCGAATCCGGGCCCCGAATAGAAAAATCGATCGGAAATCACGGCCCGCAACCAGACGCTACTAAACGATGTATAAGCGCTATATAAATATTCCATTATTATTATAACCTTATGAAAAAGCTAGACCTAAACAAAAAAGAATCATGAAGGAAAGAAATAATTTCGTTTAGGTCGCCTTTCGTGACTTGTCAGTATCCCGAAGGATTTCGCTGGTTAACAAGCCATCCTAAAGCACGAGTGGGAAAACTCTAGCGCGACAAATTTGGCAACGAACGTTCTGATTTCAACGTTCTTCAGACGAAGCAAATCGATTAAAAATCGATACAGATTTTGTACAATCTGATTGGTCGGCTTGGAAGAAGAGCTAATCGATAAAGATTTTAGGCAATCCTATTGGCTGGCTTTGCAAAGTTGGGTACAACCGAACCGGATTTTTACCGTGGGAGTGCCACAGGCATCCCACGGAAAAACAACCTTATTTATTTATTTATTTTAATTATTTTTCCTTTGAGGAAGACCACTTGTCATGATTGCCTCTGATAGACTCCATCACAGGGCCGGAAGGTAAAAATGGGGCCCCATCCAGCAACACATATTTTTTTGTATTCAACTGGCTGCCAGGTTTTTTTAAATAATACTGCTGGTTTTTTGGAAACTAAAAGATACATGGCATATAATCTTAGGAATCAAACACCAAACTAACACCTTTATGCCTACGAAACGTCATTTCTATACTGCACAATATGTGCAAAATAATGGCTGCAACCAAAGGATTGTAGTTGCATAGCTTTCGTAATTTTGCATGATCAGGCCATTGCGCACTGAACACTTAGTCCTGATTAGTAATGCCATCTGAAATAAAGCTGCTGAAGTTGTTTCAGTGATAGCTAAATAAAATTCCATAAATGTGTTTTTGAAATGCCTAGTACGACTTGTATCTTGGACCAGTGCCACCCTTTGTGTCTTTACCCATTCATCAGTCCCAAGAGTGATTAGTGAGCTTAAAGCAAAGACTTTTTTCAGTGCGGCACATCAATGGGATGTGGCTAGATTGTATGGTCTTTTGCAACAAGTATGTTACTTGTTGTAGCAAGAATAATATTTTCAACATTTTTTCTATCATGCCTGAACCAGACATGACCTCAGCTCTAAACATCAGACTTAACTGTCTGCAGTACTTGACCTGATAACTGAATAATATTATTTTTAGACCACAGATAATTATTTCTGATGTTTATCACATACCAAGATGTGAAGTACTAAGCATTTGCAAGCTTGCAGCAAGGCCAGCCAACATCCAGCGTTTTTTTTAATGATCAGAAGTAAACCTTAATTGTTTTGTGTGGGAGTAAATACATGTATTTGTATCAATGAGAGTGGATAGAAAAATATGAAAAAAGTGACAGATTTTTTATTTTCCCATTAATGTACTAACCGAGGGTTGTTTTTACCTTCCCTGCTGGATGTGCAAGGACCATCTTGTGGATATGGTCATCTGATACTTGTAAGAGGCTAGTTAGGCACTACATTCTTCCTTTATGAACCGCCCCTTCCCCATAAGCACAAATTGACCCCGTCTGTAAATTTTAGCATGGGTGTGGCCCAGGACAAACTAAAGCACATAAAACTCAAATTTCAATTTTATCTGGGAGATTTTGTGAACAGTATGGGAGACTGGGTGATTTGTGCCATATGTGGGAGACTTATAGATGATCTGGGAATGCTGGTTTATAATGTAGTTTTTATTTCTTAGTGATTCAGAGCAGATGGGCATTCTGTTGAATATCATCATGTCGGTTTTACCAATGTATTCATCAGTATCCTTGGACGCGTGTATTTACAAGAAATTCACAGTTTTACATTACAATTTTGAATCAAATTATAATAATAATTTAGTGATAGTGACAATCAATATTGTTTGAGGGAATTGATATTCTGCAAATTAAGATAATAATACATGATCAAATGTATAGTACACTGTCTAATACTATAACAAAGCTGACTAAAAATATATGAATACAGTGAATAATTACATGAATAGTTGAAAGTCACATACATGGATGATAATCCCATTTTCTGTGACTGTTGTAGGTCAGAAGTGTATAAGACCAAGTATTATTGAAGCTGCAAGAAATGGTAAGTATTGTATCACTACCTATAGGCAGATTTCATTCCATTCTGTTTCAAACCCTTTCATTCTATAACTGGGTAGGGCTTATTAGACAGGGGGGCTTATTAGAGGATTTATGGTATTAACCCAATTGCCCCTGAACCACCCTTGCAGATCCGCGTCCCTTTTACCACTTGTGACATCATCAGTTTAAATGGTCAAGGACAACTTTGTCAGCTAACTTGTGCTGGGTGAAGAGATCTTTTAAACCATACCAGAATGAGCATCATTCATGATCACTGCATTATAAATGGTTTTTCCTTAGTTACTGAAGTGAAATAGTTATGATGTGACAGATTTTGTTGCTCTGTTTTTTTGTTGTTGGTTTTTTCAGCCTTACTGGCATGGTACAACATACAAAATAGCATTTTCACCATGTTAGTATAACTGACCAGGAGAAACATTCCCATTATAAGTTATTTACTTACAAGTGTGTTAACCAAAATCAGTAGATTGTACAGAGTCAGGGAGTTCCCAACTTAATTGTAGCACCTCTTTGTTGTCATATTTCATCCTTGCCAGTTTTAATAACCAGTAGTGCCGGATCCAGACACCTCAAGATAAGGGGCAGGGGGGAGGGAAGACCCAGTCATCCAGACCCTTAGATGGGGGGGGGAGGGGGGGGGTCTCCAAAAAATTTTCAGATGGGTCTAAAAATAAGGGGGGGAGACATTCCCTCTGGGCCCTTCCCCTGGATCCGCCACCGACCAGTAACCTCTTTAACTTTTATATTATCTTACACTATATGTATCTAGGTGATGTGATCTTGGCCAGAGAATTGTTAGATTTGGGTGAAGGTGACAAAAATGCTACTGGTAAGAAGCTTCTGTTACACTTCATTCTATTGCACTGACAGATTATACCGTCACAAACAATGCTGACTTTAAAACAATGGAAACCTAGGACTTGCCACAATTTGTCCTTGTGAGTTTTACCGCAATAAAGTGGTAAAGTGAGGAAAACAAGCTTTTTAGCTTACAAAGTTGCCAAGCGAGCAATGAAGTCACCACAGGAGGACTTGTCTCGCTCCTTTTGCACCAAAACTGGGGAGTGGCAGAACTCGCACTTGGTGTCTCAAGTTATCCTTTGTCCTGAGTCAGTTTAAATTGGACAGAGGACTTTTTTGAAAGTCTAGGGAATCTTTTGTCTGCTGTGGTCTAGTTTGAACAGTGACACATTGATAATCAAGATTCAGTTGGCACTCAGTTTAATAGTGTGTAAAATTACGAGGAAAAAAACTAACCAGTGAAAACAAAAATTGTGCAGGGATATACTGTGGGGTTTGGTTAATCCAGGTCTGAATGTGCTTTGTGGATTTGTGCAACAAATTTGATAATCAAGTTTTTGCTTTGATGTCCTTAGATGAAGATGGGGCTACACCATTGATGTATGCTGCTATGGGTGGACACTTGTCTGTAGTACAGTTATTGATTGACAGAGGGGCAGACATAGATAGACAAGATCAAGTCAGTGGATGGACGGCACTAATGCAAGCAACATATTATAGGTTTGAATACTAAAGTGTAAACATATCATTATTGTGTTGGTTTTGGTATCTATATAAGGCCTATTGGAGAACTAAACCGTTCCCTGTAAGACTGTACCCTTGATGATCTTGCTTCACAGATTGTCTGACGGGAATTTACTTCTGCAATTGTTGTTTATCACTGCATGTTTGAGGGTTAAATCAACCTCAAAATGGCTTGACTTCTTTTTCCAGATGCTTAAGTAGCACACTGTAGTAACACTGGATGCTTAAGTAACACGCTAAAGATTAAAATAGCTAACGTCAAAAACTTCTGTTAATATGAAATAAATATTTTAAAATATTTTTATCATAGTTTCATGAATGCAAATTTGCATTGTTTTTATGCTGCTTTGTTAATTATATTTTGATGCAAAAAGAATGGCATTTTCACTTTAAAAAATGAGATATCAAAACACGTTGACTTTGCCTCTGAATGGCAGAAATTGTGTTTTCGAGGACTTGAAATTTCAACATTTTCTGGGGGAGGATGCCCCCGGACACCGTCTGCTAAAAACCTGGATCCACCCCAAAGATTGAGGCCTAGTCTAAAAGATAAAAGCATGTCTTATTGAGAAAAATACATTTTAAACAGTCAATCACATTATTCATCTATGTATTGCCTAATGAGCAAACAAGGTCCTTCAAAATGTCTACAAGCCTACATAAAAATAAGAAACAAAAAAATCATTGAAACACTGAACTGTTTGCACACTGTTATGTACTCTTTGTGGAGGCTCCAAACTAAAAAAAAACCTTACATATACCAGTTATGTGCAGCGTTCTTTTTTTTTTTACAAACTTCAGCCTTCAATCCATTATGGTAACTCCCAAAATATGCAAAACCTCCAAAAAAATTCATAGTTTAAATATAACATCTCAGAAGAGACTGATGGGCAAGATTAGCAGTCTTGATTGAGTGATATATGATAGAGTCTGAGACCTACATTTACTAAACTTTGTGACTTCTTGTTTCAGATTTAAAGCAGTTGCTAAACTTCTGATAAAGTCAGGAGCGGATGTTAATATTCGGGATAAGAATAGCTGCACTGCCTTTGACATGGCAAGCGTTATGGGTGGGTAAAAAAATTAAAAAAAAATTAAGAATGATTATTTTAGTGGTCGCAAATCCTCTAGTGTATAACATTACAAAGTAGCCTTGAAGTGAATGTGTATTTGGAAATTTGGAGAGATTCACTATTTGCACTTCTCAAATCTTTCAAACTGGAAATCAGATTCATCAATATTCCACAAGATACTCTGACTTTTACCGACCTCATACCTGTAGAACAAATATTAAAAAATGTTCGATCCTGTTTCAAGGTCCTAGAATATGGAATTCATTACCAAACAACATCAAAAACGCCCCAACTTTTAATATATTCAAGCGTGTGATCAAACCATTTTTAAGGGTCAGACAAGATACAACCTAAATACCTTAACACCTTATATCTATTTTTCTCTAAACACAATTGTATACTTAAAATACACGTCTTTTTCTTTCCTTTTAAATGCCGCCTAGTATTTAAATTTCCCGTGAGGGGAAATCTCTATTCCTCATAAGCTCGACTTTTCGGAGATTTCCCCGCCACAGTCACCCCTTCCAAGTTGTACGCTTGTTTTAAATTTAATATTAATTAACTTATTTATTTTCTTTTTTATTCTAATTGTAATTTATTCTGTGTGGAAAAATAATAAAATAAAAATAAAAATAAATAACTGAGACAAGGTTGTCGTTTTAGCCAGCGTGATCTTACCACTTTTTTAAAGACCCTGGTTGCACGGCCTGGCCAGGGTTTGATTTGAACCCATAATCTCCCACTAGGCAGACTGTTACTCATCCAATTGAGCAACAGTTTACTAAATGAGTGGTGGTTACCAAAAACAAAAAAAGAAAACTTCAACCCATCATAAAACTAAACTACAAAATTCACTTTAACCCTGAAAACTTACAAAATTTGTCTGGCAGGTGATACAGAAATTTTCCGATTATTAGCCTCTGCTAGCAATATGCAGTTGCCATCAACTCGTAAGGAATGTAAGTATTCGTCAGTTTGATAATAAAACTTAATAGTATCACTGGCTTGATTTTACTCTGACAATATTTTAGCATGAGTTATGTTTAAGTCGTATTCGAGACTGTTGATGATTGATGATTGATGATTGCTACTCCCACCTGGACGGGATGCTAGTCCATCCCAGGGTTACCCCCCAGCAGTATGTCGCTGGTACCCATTTATACACCTGGGTGAAGACAGACAAAGTGGGGTAAAGTTCCTTGTCTAAGGAAAGAATGCGACAGGCAAGGCTTGAACCCCGGACTTCCAGATCCGGAGTTTGAGATGTTAGCCACTTGGCCACACATGCCTCCATCATATCATCCATTCCCCTCGGGGCTTTCCATGGATAATTTACTAGGCTGGTTAGGGGTCTGAGATAAGGCCTACAGGTTTTCATCCTCATCCCAGAAGACTAGAAAGTCTAACGATTTAAAGATGACAGCACTTTCTACTCAGTTATTTAAGACCCTGAGTGTTGATCCAGCTGGTGTTGACTGAGCTAACCAAGCAGGGGTTTCATTCAAATGGTGTGAATATTTAAGAGAAATCTCTACTTTTTCTTCACTGCTAGCAGTCTAATGATCTTACTATTGGTTCCTAAAGGAAGTTGATAAGTGTTGTGAGCAGATGATTAAGTAACAAGTGTGAAAATATTTCTTGATCAAAGCAGGGTATTCGGAGGGGCATCGGAGATCAGAGAATTCTCCGTTCACTGCGCAGAATTTGCCGGCTAACATTCGGTAGCCTATGACTATTTTTTATTCAGACATAAAGCCTCTTTCAGACTCTTCTCCTGTAACGTTACACCTTTCTCCTACTACTAGAATTCTTAATGAAAACCCTGTCAGAGGGAAGTTACTTGGTAACAGCGTCCATTTGACATAATTGTAAAGTAGCAGTTACATGTACCTGTCATAAAAATTAATTTGAACCATTGATTTGCCTTGTTTCTTTTAACAGATTATTTGCATTTTACAAAAGGTAATAAGGGTCGTTTTAGTGGATCAGAAAGAGATTTGTCAGGATATAATAGGTGAGAAAATTCAACAAAGGCAAACTTCTTACAACATTCTTGCAAGGAATGACATGTCAGATAATACTTTTCTGAGCTTTGTTAAAATGTTATGTTTAAAGAAATATTGTATAACATTATCTAGAAGTTTAATATTGTTATTTATTATAAATCATTTGCTGTGGAGATGCAGTTGTTTCCTAAGATTCTCATACAATGATGTTTATTAATATTAATATTGTAAGAAATAATAGCAATGTTTCTCCTCTTTCAGGGAATTATTTAAAGATGATGGAGGCCAGGTACTATTAAAAAGAATAATATTTGCTGTGATATTATTATTATTATTATTAAGAGGCCTTAGGTTAACTACTTTCTGTAAATCTGCAACTCACCACAGCCTTTCACTATTTTGAAAGATCTTCGCAGTAATGCATGCAATGGGATTCAAACCCATAATAAATAATTGACCCATCCAGTCATACTTAATGACAGTTTTCCTTTTTCAAGTTTTACAAGAGGTGGAAAGTTCTCAGGGTACAAAATCACTGTAGTGGATGGTTGACTTTCCACAAATATTAGGTCAAGTATGAAAAACTTTGTTTAGGTCCTCATGTGAATTTTTTGTGAGTGTATGTCTTGAACTGGGTGACAAGATCACGTTAACACATGAAAGATTGACTTTTTGATGCCTTTCGTACCAAAGTCATTTTTAAATGGGCTTCGCCCTTCTGAACATTTTTTAGATGATATGTATATATGAACTGTTATTTTTTGATTTTGTTTCTTTTATTGTTTAATAGAAACAACATTGATATAGACTTTAATATTATTTTTGTGTACCTTCTTCTTTAGAACTGGTGGTCCAAGCTGTCAAGAAGATTTCGAAACCTAAATGTTGGCCGCACTTTTAAAGCACAGTCAAGTAGCAAGATTCATGTGTTGTCCAAAAGCTATGACAACCTTGATGAAGAGGAAAGCTCTGATAGTCAATTTTCTGAAATATCAAGTAGCAATGATTCTGGTGTAACCTTACGGTCACTGACTTCAGGTAGGTTAGAACTCTCCATTGCTATTTAATTAGAGACTATGAGGACAAGAAATTGACTCACACCCTGAAAAGCTTCATAATTTCCTTTTTTTACCAGCAAAGTTAGAATGGTTATTTTCATTGGAGGAGGTTAATCCCTGTCCAGGGCCATCGTTACGATCCGGGGTCTGTGGATTTCCCTTGGCTACTATGAATGTGGTCCCCGGCTACTTTCGTTGGAAAATAGAAGAAAAAAGAACCAAAAGAAACCCCTAGCTGTTTGATTCCCCGCCTACTTGTTGTATTTACCCAGCAACTTGAAATCTTAGTGACAACCCTGGCTGTCCCAAACACAAAATATTAAAACTCCTAACTTTTGCTAACTCGTAACTTTTGCCAATACAACATGCTTGTTAAAATGATGCTGGCTATCATTTCTTTCCACCAAAATTACACTGGTTCACAGGTGGCTTGCACACTACTTAGTATCGAGGAAACCTAATCATTGTAGTCATCCTCATCTAAGAATCTAAAAGTCTTTGTTAAATAATCAGGCTCCCCTGTACAGTACTTTCATTTGGCTTTCAGTTGGGTTTTGCTGAAAAGCATAATACAGTTGACTCTCTCTTAACGGACACCTCTGTAAGACGGTCTCCTAGAGTTGGTACCTCCCTTTCTTTCTTCCCTCTATTTGACTCTTTAAAAGACGGACATCTCATCTCATCTTTATAAGATGGACAGCTAGTGCCAGTCCCAAAGGTGTCCGTCTTAGAGATAGTTGACTGTACTTGAATTTAGAGTATAATCAGTCAAATCTTGGGGTAAACTGACCTCACATTTTCTCTGGGAAGTGACAATAACGACGTAACCTCCAATTTAATAAATATTGAATGATTGTCTTCTTTCTTTGCAGTGATTTCTGAGTCTGCTTTGAAACGTGCTGGACATATCAGACCTCACTCTATGGTAAGTTCTTATATAAAGGTTGAACAGTTATGTATTCAGTGAGAAATTTATCATTTAGTTCTGATATCCAGTCAGACTTTTATTTATTTTGACCCTTTTAAAGATGCGATCTCTTGTAATCACTAAAATTTGTAAGCTAATGAAATGGAAATATTTTAATTTGGATTGGTTAAAGTCCAACTAGCTATAATAAGGAGTTTGATATATGGGTCTTCCAATTTTGGGCTGTATTGTGACATCTAAAACAAGAATTAAAGTTGAAATCCGGGAACCTATTGCAACTATCCTTATTATACATGAACTACCGGTAATAGTTTAGCTCATTGTTAATATCCATGATTTATTTTGAAATAATTTCGAATTAGAGCCATGGCATTTAAAGTAAAAGACACACAGCTCAGCTGAAGTTAAAATAAATGGTGCTTAAAAAAGACCCTCAGCATACACTGGTGTAGCTCAGTGACTTGTGATTATGCATTTCATGAGTCAATCAAAACTGTAAACACAATGCAATTTGGAAAGATTCTCACCTAGCAGTTAGTCCAAAGTCACTGTTTCATTAACTCATCCTGTTTGGAGGGTAGCTAAGAGTGTCCAGAAATAGACAGTAAAGGACTATATGAACTGTCATTCATTTTCAGGCATTGGTGTCACATGTTACTAAACTGCCAGATGATGTTATCACACCTGTCATACCTCCACCCCTCCCCTCTCCTGCCTTTGAATTACCAATGATACATCGTCCACAGCATAGCAACGATCTACAAAGTCCAACAACGCCTACTGGACCGGTAAGTAGTGCTGAAGCCAAATATTGTGTTGCTGTCACCATGCACTGCTCAATGGTTTGTGAATGATATTCATTTGACTTTGTGTTATGTTTTACAACTGCTGGAGTTTCAGCTTTTGCTTTAATCAGTATAATAATAATAATAATAGTTGTACTTAATCATCCTCTCCCCTTATGAAGCTTTTCAGGGATAATGAACTAATATTTCAAATGAAACATAGTATGGCTAACAATCCCAACTAGTAGGAGGCAAACCAGCTGGCTATTTACAAGGGTGGCCGAGGATTTGAACTCGGGACTAACGAGAACAAATCCAGCCAGCAGTCAGGGTGGGACTTGATATTGGGGCCTCCAGACTACAAGTCCGGTGCTCTAACCGTGCGGTCATGCTGCCTCCACAAGATTTGAAGAAGTCAGAGTTTAAAACGCAGTAAAGCCATGGCCTGCATAGCAAGCATCTAAAGGGGTAGGGGATTGAGAGGAAGGGAAAAAGGGAGGGGGGATTGGGGTTAGGATTCCATTTCTTTTCCCTTTTACACTCGTCCCCCCTGCGTCTTTTTTTGTGCCTGTAATAACTACATTATTATTAACTGTGTTGTTAACATTTTTGTGGAGACATCAGCCTCGAAGGAGATAAAATGCAAGTTGGCATAAACTATAAAAATAATTTATAAAATGTTCTACCAGACGCCTCACTATTAACCTAATTTCCTCTTTGCATGATTTGCTCAATTGAATGGAGCACTGTGTTTGTTTTTATCACAAGTGTTAAATCTCTTTGAACCCCGATTTGTTTTTTAAACTGTGCAATAAAGCAAGCCAGGTCAAACTTTTGCTCCAAGATTCATTTATGATGTGATTATTTGAGACACTATGTGATAGCTGTTATTTGCAAAGCTTATTCTAATCTTAGTAAATTGATAATGATGGAGATGATGATTTTGTGCGATGTTTTTTAATGTCTGAAGCTGTGTTGTTTTTAACATTTAGGTTCCTAGTCTCTGTGTTAATGGTGAATCCATTCCTGAAGTACAGAAAAAATATTTTGAGGATCTTCTGGATAACATAGTAATAAACAGTAAACTTTATTTAACCAGTAATGAAATATTGATAAGAGTATAAGCCAGTTGAACTTAAAGTTGATGACTAAATCTTAAAATTAAACTTAAAATATTGATTAGTCTGCAGAATATTCATGCATAATTGCGTATAGATCACATGATTCTAATCCTGAATAAAATCAGTGAAAATGTACTTTTCAACAGCACTTGGTTCGCAGTTCAGTACGTTAAACGAGTTTACCAGTTACGTGAAAGTTTCTAGTTGCGATTTCCTCTTCATAGTTAGTAAGAATTGTGGTTAAAAAACACCCGGTAAATTCAAGTTAAAATTTTAAACTTATTGACAAAAATGCAATTTACAATATGATGCTTTTAAGAGCTCTAGTTCTCAATGTTGTATGGACATTGATTAAATGTACATTAAAAAAGTGAAGTTGAAAGGAATAAAATTCGGTAATTTCTTGTCATGATTGTCATCTCTTTTTTTTTTCTGCTAAAGATGTTATCTGTTAGCATGATGATAATGACAAGACATTTCCCAGTTTAATGTTTAAAATGAATGTAAACATAAGTAAATAAATATACAGTATATGGAAGTGTTTGGATAATGACTTGGTTGATGAGTGCGCCAAAAAGTGTCAAACCTATGTGAAACTACTTGGTCCCTCCAACCGGTTTGTGCAGTTACCATAATAAACAGTGCCAAGTAGAAGTAATAATTATTGTGAAGCCATTAGATTTCATCCACAGACTTGATCAACATTTAGAACTATATACTAACTAAAATAATAACTCTAGCGTTTATGCGAATGTACCAGCTTCTTGCACTATCCCAGGGAAGTATGTGATGATACCAGATTGCCAGACTTGTTGTTACATACATCGTAATCTATTGTATTCTTGTTTTTTGTTTTTCAAGCAGAGTAGTGTTAGTGCATATCCAACAGACAGGCCATTAATTTCCCCAACGTTAAAGAAAATTACAAACTTTACTGGAAGTCCTGAGTCATCTTATTCCACTGCAAGCTTCCACTCGTCTAATTCCAACAACTCCGGCTCAAGGTAAGAGCGACGATACCCATCTGGTACTGGTTAAACACTAATGAAAATGCTCACTGCTGATGCAACAGCAACCCCACAGCTAATATCATGACTCAAGATGGATTTCCTCCTGTGTTTTGTTCTTTTGTTCTAGTGGTTCTTTCGGGTTCTCTAGTTAATAATAATACATACTATTACTACTACTACTACTACTACTGCTACTGCTACTGCTACTGCTACTGCTACTGCTACTGCTACTGCTACTGCTACTGCTACTGCTACTGCTACTGCTACTGCTACTGCTACTGCTACTGCTACTGCTACTGCTACTGCTACTGCTACTGCTACTGCTACTGCTACTGCTACTGCTACTGCTACTGGTAGTGGTAGTGGTAGTGGTAGTGGTAGTGGTAGTGGTAGTGGTAGTGGTAGTGGTAGTGGTAGTGGTAGTGGTAGTGGTAGTGGTAGTGGTAGTGGTAGTGGTAGTGGTAGTGGTAGTGGTAGTAGTAAATTCTTCTCTCCCCTTATGGGGTTTTTCAGGGATATAATGAACCAATAATTCAAATGGAACATAATATAGTTTAGAATCCCAGCTGATAGGAGGCAAACCAGTTGGCTATTTACAAGTGTGACTTTGGATTTGAACTCAGAACTACTAAGGTCAAATCCAGCCAGGTGCGGATCCAGGAAACCTACTGACAGATTTCCCAAACGAGCGCCAGGAGGCGCAAGTATCTTGGGGGGTCTGGGGGCATGCTCTCCTGGACATTTTTTTTTTGGACTAATTCCCTTAAGTCCGCTTTCCTGGATTTCTGAGTCAGTTAGACAGGATATTGGCCAGTTCTATTCTCCTCAGATGAAGCCTTACAAATCAGCACATTATTTCATCAAGGTCAATTTTCATGTTGTAGTGAATATGGAGCAAGGAGGGTCCAAACCACTTTCCTGATTTCAATTTCGAAAATTGAGGTTCATTATAAAAAAATATGATCGATTTTTGTAAAACTGTGAGAACCGGTGTGGATCCGCATCTGCCAGCTAGCAGTCAGGGAAGGACTTGAACTCAGGGCCTCCATATAACAAGTCCAGTTCTAGACCACTCAGCATGCTGCCTGCAATGTTTGGTTTGTTTCCTGTGGTTCTATAGTTTTCTGTACACTGCTGTTCCATAATGCAAGTACTAATGTTAGGCCTCTCTCTTGGTTAACCTGTTTTTTTTTGTGAGTAGTGGGTTTTATTCTTACTCTTTTCAGGACAATAAAAGCAACAAGCCCCACTGCAGAATCAGTGTTCAGTCCATGGCCATCATCCCCTTTATGGCACAAGCCAGGAAAGGCAAATTTCAGTCGTTCACCCACTCCAACATCAGTACACTCTGCACCTGCTTGGACATCCTCCATGCAAAAACAATCAAGTTTCCCTTCACTTCAAAGCCACTCAGATAGTTCCAGCAGTACCTTAACATCTCATACCCACCGTAGATACTCTTATAACAATACATTTGACTTCAGTGAAGGTATGCTTGTGTGTTTCCCAAACAATATTATATTCATAGTCAATATATATGTTGTAGTTAATTTTCTATCTCAGGTAATTTTTTTGTCTTTCTTTTGTGATTGGGTATGGTAATGTTGCTAATGAAGTTGAAACAAAGGAAAAATAAATATTACCTGAGATAAAAAATTAACTACACCATGCATTATACTATGTTTAAAACTTATTATTGTGTTTACAGGCTTATAGCTAGTAACGCTCTATGTCAATGCCTGCGTAAGTCTGTCTATAAGGACATTTCTTTTGTCCTCGTAGTGCATGAGGTGTTAACGCCTAACCTTCAGAGCCAAGGCTTGGTAATTTTGAAAATGTCATATTGTAGAAAACATGCTCTGTTTTGACTTATGATAATTTTAGCCAGATTAATTTTTTGCTATTTCTTTATTTGCTATTTCTTTATGCGTTGTTTTAGTTTTAGAAGTAATGAATATTAATTTTTTAATTGTTGCTAGAATTAAAATAAAACATTGAAAATCGCACTGTGTGCAAACTCGAAACTGTCATTTTTACTATGTAAATATTCAACTTAAAATGTCACAAATTTGCAAAAATTCAACTCAACCAGTATTAATATTATTTTTTGAAATTGCATCTTATGGTAATTCTGTTACAACATTTGCTTGCTTAATCTTGGCAAGAAATTACAATAATCCCAGAACTGTATCTGTAAAAGTTATAACTTTGGCTGAGAAAACTTTGGGGCCACGGTTTTAGCTAAAACCATGGCCCCAAAGTTTTCTCACGCCTTGCGTACACGCCTTGCATAAAAATTTCACAGCTGCGCCTGTTCCTTTTCGTAAATCCGGCCAAACCTTCAATGTTTGCACATTGTTATTTTTAGTCATATTATGGCTTAAATACAGGCGTTTAGTATTTGATTGTAAAACTCCCTGAAGAAGTCTACGTTAGTTAGACGAAAAGCGTAGGAGAATAAACAAGTTTTACAGCAACAGAGTGCTGCTCATGAGATTAGTTTTAAAAATTTAAAATTAACAATTGAATTTTTTTGTGTGATTTTTGAGGTTGGAATTTCTGATTTAATGCCTACCACCTCCATGGCCACCCCAGCTAATAGGGAGCTTAAACAACAAAAGGAATGGCAATGAAAATGTCACTTAAAAATTGAATTTGCTCTGAAACAAACTTTATAACTCTTATTCAATTTCAATTTGTCAAGTGTTGGGGAATTTTTCTGGGGGTGATTCTATTCAGAAGTCTTTTAGTCTCAAGTTCAGAAAAAGGAAAAGCAAAATGTCTGTGTTCGTGTCCTCCATAAAACTAGGAAGTTTCACTTGTAGTTGTGTAACAATGGCAAAGTAATCTACAAAAAGGGTGAAGCACGTGCAAAGTTGTTGTTTTGCTTATTAAATCTATTGTTTTTTTTGTTGTTCTTGTTGCCGTCGCCCAGACGCTTAACATATAAGTGTGTCCATATGTTTACTCAAACAGACCCAAAATAGTGTCGTGTTTAGATAATCTTATTAGGTTTTAGTGAACTACAGCTTTTGATGATATCAGTGACTTTGTTTTTTCACCTTCTTCACAGCAGATGACCCTGAAAATATTCTTAAGAAGCTGTCATTGGAAAAGTACCAGCCAATATTTGAAGAACAAGAGGTAAATCAAGGATCTGACAAAAATAAAAATATTAATAATAATCTCTTTTGGGAAGTTCCGAACAGAATCCTCCGGCCCAATCGCAAAATCCACTTGCCCTGTGAGACAAAAACGGTGTCCACTTGCCCCTGACAAATGGTTTTGATCAGTGGATAAGTAGGTCATCAACCTTACTTGTCCGAAGGACAAGTAAATCCTCAAAAAATACATTTAAATAAAAAGGTGCTTTTAACATGTTTCAGTGAAACAGTAAGTATACAGCCAGGTTTTTGCAAGGGTAAAACAGATCACTTGTCCATTGGACAACTGAAGTTGAAATTTTTTTCTAACCCTGCCGTGGGCTATTGGACAGGACTTTGTTTGCATGCTACTGGCTGCCCTTCTGAAGCTAGTGCTGTTGTACGCAACTGATTCCCCATGGATTTAATTCATTTAGTTTAATATTATTGTAATACATCTATTGTGTCATTGTTAAGGTTGATATGGAAGCATTCCTTACACTTACTGACAGAGATCTCCGTGAACTTGGTGTTGAAACTGTGGGTGAAAGGCAACAGATTCTTACAACCATAACTGAACTTAATAGTGGCAAGGTAACTTGTGCTTTTATTCTTAATCCATTAGCCCCAATATCAACATGCATATTTTCCTTACTGTTTTTTATGCATTTCTTATGGTACTGCTGGAGAGAATTTGTTCAAACATAAAGACATTTCACTGTGGTGATCATTTCGTTCATTATCATTCCCTGTATATATGATCAGGCAGTGTAGATGTTGGGAGAAATTGGATGCCGATAACTATTCAGTATTAAGGCTTGTAGGGTTAAAATTAACTCAATCGCCAGTGGTGGATTCAGATTTTCGAGTAACTAATAGAGGCCCTCATTCAGAAGCTAAGAAAAGAGGGGGCCCTAGCTTGAAAGAATATGAAATTTTTGTCATTTCTGTGGGCTTTGTGTTGGCCGAAAAATAAGGAGGACGCCAAGACTCCCAGGGCTCCCCCTCTCCCCACCCCTGTAGATCTGCTAATGATTACATCTGAAATGCTGATAACTGCCCGTGAGTACTATACTGTCTTCTTAGCCTTTTACTCCTAGACCAAGTTATGAAGAGATTATTTGTTACCATAACTGTTAAATCTGTGGATGAAATCAAATTAATGGTTTTGCCATTTAGCCCTTTTAGTCTCAATATCCACGTACAAATTCTCCAGACTGATCTCTCTTCATTTTCTTAAAGAATTAGTTGAGAGAATTTGATAAAAGATCAAAGCCTTTTCTCTTTGGTGAACATTATTTTTATTAATTCTCATAACCTTTCCCCTTGATTGTCTATTGGTTATTGTTAGGAGAAAATTGATGTTGGTCACTATTGCGACTCAAAGGGATAAATGAAACCTCTTTTACAGAACTTTTGCACAGCACCATCTTTTTCCTAAATTTTTATGAATTTTTTTGGGAGAATTTTTTTTTTTTGCTAAGGCAACTATTCAGGGAGTGAAAGGGGTAATGAACTGCAATCATTGCTCATGTCTTATGGTAATGTTTATAGGATCGCCAGAGGCAACACCAGCATGAGACTATGTCAAGTTATCATAGCAGTAAGTCTCATCATGGTACATGTACCAGTGGTGAGTACAAAGTTACTGAGAAATTTGTTTGTTGGTTTAGGGTTTTCTGTGAATTGGTGATGTTGCTAAGCTTGATAGACCTTTTTAGTTTGTACATTTTGTTTTTCCAGTTCAGACCATGTTATCTTCTCAAAGGAATTTGTCTTTTGCCTTGTTCTAAATTATGCCTACAAAATTATGCACTTGGATTTAGGACGATATTTGAAAGAAACAGTTCTCCGGGGTAACATAACGTGGTCTGAAATGGGAAAGCAAAGCATACAAGTTAAAAAGGTCTATAGAGAGGAGAAGTCGTTACATCATGTTGGCATGGTTGCAAATTGTCTAGAATACAGTTTAGGTGATAACCATACAGTAAATTTATCTTTCCAAAGTACTAGCATACATGTCGTTCATTCTGCGGTGTCCATAAAATGCTGCATCGGCAAAGACATGATATGGTTTTCATCTGAGTTCATGTCTTTGAATCTTTCTGACTGAGACCTAGATTAATTTTTTTTTCTGTATTTTCATCTGTGCCTTCATTTTTGAAAAAAAGATTCTATTGAAAATTTTAGGCAAAATAGGTTCTTATGAAAAGGGGGGTTAAAATGGAAATTGTAGCCTAACAGGTTCTTAAATTTTGGGTTCTTAGATGCAGGTTTTTACTGTATTTTCCAAACTGTAATTTCACCCTGACTTCACTAAAGCAAGATCAATGAAAATATTTGAAATCAGTAGGTGTTGCTGCTGAGTTTAAGGACAAAAAACGAAAGCCACCAAGCAAAAAACAAAAACGTGTTCTGTGTCTTATGGCATTTCCCATTCCAGCATTTTGTAGCTGCACATAAATAATATTAAATTTTGAAGTTACGTCACAGACATCGGCCACTCATGTATCCAGCTGTCTCTCCTCAAGACGTTGAGAGAGCAGTAGAAATTGACCCTACAATGTTGCCATGTCTTTTAGGTAGATAACTACACAATGGGATTGCCCATTCAGCCCGACCATATGAACCAAGGCCATCCAGACAAAGTTTTGAGACAAATTTTGAAAGCCAATGACAAGTGGAGATCTAAACAATGAAATTGTGCATAATTGTACTCAAAGGCAGTTCAAAATACATTGCAAACCATTTTTCTAAAGGATAAAAATAAGGAATTGTAACGTTTGTATAAATGAAGCTGAAAAATGTTTTCATAGCAAACAGCGCCCAGCGAGTGAAACACAGTTTCGGTTATTTGATCTTGAGCTGTGATTGGCTACTTTCAAAATGGGTCTCAAAGTTTTGTCTGGGTGGCCTCGGTTCCTGTGGTCGCACTGGATTTACACTGTCACCCAATTAATCAGACCAAGTAGTATAGAACTGAACTGTGGTGGACAAGGCGGGACGGGTAAATGCATTCATGGGCATGCTAGTGATCCACTATGATAATAATGGTGTAAAATGTTCTTGACAGCAAGTGCCAGTGTGTGTTTATCTTTGTTATTTTATGCCAGTAATTTAAATTATGTATTTCTATTAATTTTGCAGGTTATAGTTCTGTGTCACCGTCAGCAAGTACAAATATGCCACACTGGCTGTTGAAACAGCCACCTTAGTTAGAGACTAAGGAGATAACAATTTAAAAATTTACCTAGAAATAATATTATTATTTAGGATTTTTTTTAAAAATGTTTTTATAGAAACTCGTGAGGGTTGAGCCCATTGCCACCTGGCTATGGTTGCAGGCTAAACAAAAAAGTTTTTGATCATTATAATATTTTAAAATATTATGGTAAAAAGCAGGACTTTTTAACAAGCTTTTTAAATATTTATTAACAGTGATAAACTGTAGATGATAACTTATTAATTAACTTTAATTTGTAACTAATAAGATAATGTCCCAGGAGGACAAAGTTTTTCTCTATAAAAAAGGAAACGCAACCACTTAGGAGGAATCTTAGGCACTGTGCATAAATTACATACAATATTATTACTTGATTACATGCTGCTCTGGAATAAATGCCACACAAATCAGAAGAATGTGGCATTTATTGGAGAATTGCAAGGAATTTTTAAATCTCTGAGTGTGCATTACACCAACCAAACAATATTATGTTTCTATCTCAGTGAAAAGGGAG
Source organism: Porites rus (assembly GCA_964035705.1). NCBI lineage: Eukaryota > Metazoa > Cnidaria > Anthozoa > Scleractinia > Poritidae > Porites > Porites rus. Next base: position 23,886,508 of record OZ037993.1, read on the forward strand.
AAGGTAAAACCTCTTGCTGTTTTATGTGACATTTACAAATGATTCATTGTAATCATTGTCCGTGGTTTTGAAATAAATGCCTTCCTCAAATAAGATGCTGCATTGGAAACGCAAAAATTTTAATAAATGCAGCATGTAACTAAATAAATTATGGTAATAAGTAAACACTTGGAACAGTATAGAGGGTGTCAATGAGGTTTGCATCTACAGGGTGAAAATAAAGTCCGTTTACAGCTTGCCCTTTGGTGAAGCTGTAGTGACAACCCTGGACAAAACTGTTGAGACTGTTCCATGTATTTTTTAAGTTTCGTGCCATACTACTGTCCCTTCTAAACAGAAAAAGTAAGCCCCCCCCCCCACCCCCTATTCAAAGTTTTTTTGTCTAAGAACCAAGGGTATTATTGTCATGTTATCCTGAACAACATTGGATAAGGGAAGGGGGGGGGGGAGGGCAGAAACAAGGATGGCTCATTGTTTATTCATGATAAACACATACCAGCCTGTAGAAGATTAAAAATTCCAAATGGAATTGGAGTTTAAACTATTTTTTGGAACCCCAGAAATTGACTTCTAAATTTATTTGATTTCTATGCGCTACTGCTTTTTAAATGGCATTCAGTTTGTATTTTGTTATTAATATGGTTACATCATACAACGATAATTGATGTTATTACTCTGGTAAAGGTTACCGGTGGTTTTGATACAAGTATATTCAGTCGAGGTGTAAATAGTTTCACATCCTTGGCTTAAAGAACAAAGAATATTTAACCAAAATGTTTTTCTTGTTCATGCGCAAACTCTACTTGAAGTGAACAAAATTTTTGTGCAGTTTCACCGCTTGAGTTCATATCAAAACGACTTGTATTGAAACAACTTTGTATTGAAATGACGGGTTCCATGCTAAACAGTTAGCCCTATTTAATTGCCCTCTAAGAAGCACTTTTTCCTTTGGGCAATAAGTTTAATATACTACCCACTCTCTCAAAATTTATCATTTGTGACGTTTCTCTTTCTACATATTTTATTTTTTTACTTTATGAACAAGGGGAAAAGCCTTCTTGGTAATTGGGCTATGAAGCAACAAACTCATCCTCATGGTCAGAAAAAAGAGCAGAAAAAATGGCCTGCAAAACATACCCTATTTTTTGGCCTTTTTAGGTGACCATATAATTTATAGGCAAGGGTAAAAAGAGCAAACAAATTTTAACCTTAAAACATAAATTATTTGTGTTCCCAAAACGTTTGGATCAGTTTGCTGCTTTGTTTTAATAGAGGCATTATTAGAAGTAAACTTGAGACATGTAGAAAATAAAATAATAATTATTGTAAAATAATATTTGTCACAGATCCAGCAACTCAAGTGGCAGGTTTGTTGTTGTTGTTGTTGTTGTCATAGACAACCTGTTCCTTTGCCAGTTAGGCCCTCTCTATACAAGAACCTGTTAAGCCTAAAATCTGAAACAGGTTCTTATTTCCTAAAAATCTATATAAAAAAAATTCTGTACACTTGGACAAAAGGACTTCAAAATTCATGTGGTCAGTGCCTCAGTCCTTCTTTTCATAGTGATCATATATAAATAATAATTTGGTACGCAGATTTTATATAAGGAATAAGCTATAAATACTCATAGTTACCATTTTTTCTCCCAGAAAATAAGAACCTATTTACGAACCTAAATAGCCGAAATTTGTGCTAATTACCATTTCTGTAAGAACCTGTTTAGGCTATTTAGCAACAGGTTCAGGTTCAGGTTCAGGTGCAACAGGTTCTTTGTTGCTTGTTTTTACTGTATAGGCCCATCTTAAGTTTTCAGGTAGCTAATCAAAAGACAGAATTCACTTAATACTTGCAGAGTCAGCCAGGTTTAAAAATACATTATTCTAATGCACAATACTTGTTCAGAGATAAGGATTTGAATGAGATTTATGGTAATAAAGCTCTGAAGAAACAAGTTGAATCCTGAATCGAAGTGTCGCTTTTAATGTTATATAGAAACAGCTGTCTAAATACCCTGGTTTAAAAGTTTTTAATGGTCAAAAAGTAAAAAAATATATATATAAGAAAGGCTGCTGAAAGTAGATATCAAGGTGGCATGATAGTACTTGAGTATTCCCTGCTGGCAATTATTCAGGGGATTCCCCCTGGAAAATGTTACTTTTAAGGGGACCCCAATGAATGTGTTAATTTTTTAGTGCAGTGTGAGTTACTGGGGAACGAATTTTAGGCACGATGACAGCATCTTCGTTTACCCAAATATACATTATTTTATAATCGTATCTTTGAACAAACAAATGTGTTGAGAAAATGCAACGTGGAAAAGTTATTTTCTGTGATTTTTCTCGTTGCTTGAACTTCAGGGAAACCTATAGCCCATCCAACTTTTTTCCCCCTAGCTCCAATTTTTAAAACAGCTAGAGCTAGGTGTATAACCCTGTCATGAACTCACATTCCATCATATCATCTATACTGTCTTTCTGTGATCTTCAAAAAGGTGCTTGACATGACAGAATCTAACTCCAGTATAATGTGGGTTGCCTGTCACTTGTACAACCATTACCTTCATCCATCTTTATCGCTATTATAGACTTCACATTTGTTGTTGTTGGTGTTTTTTTTTTTTTAAGAATATTTGCCACTTACAGATTTGTATTAAATCGGTCTGCGATTGTCATCATTTTTTTTTAGTCCATACCAGCACCAGCTATAATTCTTTAACTGTAATTTTTGTCGTGACTTGCACTTTTGAAGTATCAGAGACATGTCTGCCAGACGAGTGAATTGGAGTTAACAAAAAAAAGACCACAAATATTTGGACTGATAGTCAAGGCAGCAAGTTCAGAAAATTGCAAGCACGCAGCACCCCCACCACACAAAAGGTTTGACTTCGGATAACGATGGAGAAATAGGTTCATAATTGCCAAGGAAGTTGAGGTAGCAAATTGTGGGCTTGTAGAGTCGCTAACATGATTTTTGAGGGGGGTGGGGGTCTTTTGAATTGGTAAAATTCAGAATGTTCAGACAAGACACAAAGTAATATTGATTCATATATAATTTATTTTAAAATTTCCATAATATTATGCTTACTCATATATATATACAGACATTCAAGAACTCATAAACAATAATCAACAATAGTATTATTGATGCTTTCAGTAAGCACTGGGCAGCTAATAAAAAGCAACAGCTGCATTGCTTTGAGAAGTTGTCTACTTTTTTCCGTATCTATTGAAGTATAGAATAATAATATTTATTAACCTTAACACATCCAGTAGGTTACACTACTCAAACTAGCTGCCTACTTCACATTTTGTTGAAACTGGTGCGTGATAATTTCTAAGCGCTTTAGCTTGATCATAGTTATTAGAGGAGACTGGTTATGAAAGACAACAAACATCAAATATAAAAACAACAGTGCTATAGTCTATGTTGGAAGCTCCCTGAAGGTGCACAATCCTTTGTGTTCTGTTTGGCAAATAATATTGTGACGGAATAGATTAATGCAACGTTTTTATTGGTCAATAAGATCAAAATGCTGGGAATACTCTTGAACATTGTGCACTGTCAGGTTCACAAAAACATAATCATAACAAAGGAGTCTGAAGGGTTTCATAACCATTCCAATCTGTTAACTATGGTTTGATGAACTAAGAGACCCATATCATATACCCCTTAAGTGACTGAATGACAATGTTAAGGTTACACGATTTGATCTGATCCAAGTTTTGTTGACGCTGAACAGAGAGCTTTTGAATGATTTCAGTAGACTTCCTGTTCTTGCCCTATTAAGATTTCTTAAACACTTCCTTGCAACTCTTGTTTAAAATTATAACAGAGCACGATACTAAGTTTAAGAACATTACATCTATTCAATAATTTATAATAATAATTACATTTCTACTTGCATGAACTTTCTCTTATAGCCTTCTCCTACAATATTAATATTACCTAACACTTCTATTAATCTCTTTCCCATTTGACCTTTCTTCTTGCATTTAAAAGGTCAAAAAATCACTGCTCTTAATTTCTAACTACTCATAAATTGATCCAAATTCTACACAGTTCCATCTTACGGTGATATTACACGAGATGATTCGCAACAACGATTTTTAGCACAACACAGCGTTGCAACATTGTTGCGACATTGTTGTGAATAATGACAACAGTGTTCCAACATTGTGTTGAGCTGAAAATTGTCTGTTACAAATCGTGTCATTATTTGTTGTATCTTGTAATCAAATAAATGTCACGTTCCAAGGTTCAGCATGAACACCATAGAGAGAAAATCTTCATAGCCTATCGTTATCCAGCCATTCATATTAAAATCACGGCTTCTGAAGGAATTCGTCAGAATCTATAATAGACATGGTGGTTTCAAAAGTACAAATTTGTCAAAATCTTTAGAACTGAATGCTACCACAGGTTAAGACACCACACCAAACAAACACAAACTAATTCAATAATACAAAATAAATTAATCTTTACTATTAATTTACCCTTGGCAGTTTAATAGCAGAAAGACTAGGAGTCTGCTACACAGCTGTTTTTAGTGTCATCACATAATGCTCCTCCCTACTAGTTAGTGGGGAGGAGTGTTGTGTGACGACACTAAAAACGGCTGTGTCGCAGACTAAAAGTCTAGTGGAGCGGAGCAAATATCTGAAACAAATAAATTCTACAAATACATTGACACAACAAGGTTAAGCTAGTATCCCAATCAGTATTGCCTGTTACAAGCAAGGACAAAAAGTTGAACATGGGCGCACTGAGAAACAAATCTAGCTAGGATATGGTGCTCAGAGGGAGACTTGAATTCAAGGACTCCAGATGACAACAAGTCCACTTTTCTACTTAGCCACTTTACCCCCTAATGATTATATCACAATGATATCTGTTCAACAACCGTTCAGATGCCATCATGTACATTGTATAAAATTAATAGGCATTACTGACACCAGGGCCGAGTTGTTCAAAGCCGGGTTAAGATAACCCAGGGTTAGTGCGAGATTTGAATTCAAATTTGAAAGCTTAAAAAGCATTTCAGTTTTAATTCTTTTTGTCTACAAGTTGATGATTGAAAGCTCTAAATATAACAGAGAAAATTATCCGAGAAAATGCTTTTGAACACAAAAAAGAGAAACCCAGGTTAAATTTAACCCCGGGTTAAGCTCTAATCGGCCTTCAAACAACTGGGCCCAGAAGTATAAGATTATTATAAGAAGCTCTGCTGACAGCATGTTTTCGTACCTGTAGCACAACACAGCACTGTATAAAGTCATCAAACAAGATGGCACCCATACCACTTTTATCAAACTTTGTAATAAGCATTGTGTACATTTTGTCTGATAGCCTGTAACCTGCAAGTCAAAAACGGTTTTTTTCTTTTTAGATAAGAACTTTAACACTTATTATTGTCTGCCCTGCTAGCAAAGTTTTCACTCCGGTGTGTTTTTTGGCATTTATATTGTTATCTTTCACGTAAGTTGGCTTTGCCTTCATCATTGGGGACATAAACAAACCAACTATGTTATTGTCAGCAGTATAAAATGTGCACATTCTAAAAACCATGCCAGAAGGACAAATTTTGGAACAAGACAGATCAAAATTTATTTTGAAGAATTTGGATAGTTCTTGTCAAGCAGTTCCAGTTCCAGTTCCAGGTGATGCTTTACTAGTATTCTTAACTGGCTTAAATTAATACATGGAATTAACATGTTTTCTAAGCCGGCTGGGTTTCTGCTAATTTCTTAACATGAGTCAAATGCTTACTATAATTCAATAGACTTCAAGAAAAATATTTACAATGTAATTTTTTTTAAAAAAGAAAAAAACAGTGGATAACTTACCAAAGTTTGTAAGGGCTACAAATGTTTTAGAAAAAGAAGAAATATGAGAAATTAAAACTGAGGATTAAATATATTACCAGGTAATACTGATAACTGTCAGAACAAAATAGAACTAATAAGGGTTGCTATAATCAAGACAAAGGCCCCTTTAAATGATAGATTTTCCAATACCCTTTCTCAATGATACTTCAACTCCCCCTGCCCCGCCCCCCGCCGAGGCTGAGACCCCCTTCCCTTGGAATTTCTTATCCCTTGTGTGGGGGGTATGGACATTTTCTGGAAGTACATGACAAAATATTATTTGGTTTAAACTAACTAAACAGCTGGCTTCTAGAAAGTTGAGGTATATGGCCACTTTTAAATTTCAAGATAAAAAATTATTTAAATTATTAATTCTGTAGGGGTCATGTTTAAAGAGCTATCAAATGATTAACAAAATTTCAATTTTATATCAATACCTGTTTTCAGTTCATGTCTATCAATTGTTCCAGAATTATCTGTATCATAACTCCTGAATGTTTTCTGCCAGTCAGTCACATACTGCCACAAGGCATAGAACTCATTAAACTCAATTGTGCCTGAGTTATCACGATCAAACATGCCTGGAAAAGAGAAAATTGTTTATCTTAGTTTTTGATGCGACAAAGATCAATGAAAACCTATCTAAATTAGAGATTGTTGCATAAAAATGTTCCAAAAAACATACCAATCATGAGACGTACAGTCTCTGGATTAAAAGGTGTCCATGATCCTGTCAAGACAAAATTAATATCAACAATTACTTCTATCACCTAGAAATCTATGGGCTGCAGCTAGCACTACTTATTGGCATACGAAATTTCTCAGACCGGTTTAGTGGCTAATTCTCCCTGTTACAGGTGCTACCACTGATGGACTATCAAAATAAAAAATGATGCCCCAGCCAAAAGGTGATTAGTGATTAAACTAGTTACAGCTATTACTAAGTGCCAACGAGCAAAGATTTTACCTATACGCGTGCACTGTTGAATTTGTTTAGAAATGTCATGAAATACAGTAACTGATGAAAAATAGAGTGAACTTAATTTGACTGCATTGAAAATAGTACAAACTTAAAGCAAGGGGCACAAATCCACCAACCCACAAACAGGCCAGTACCTCACGCATGCGCACATCCATACCACGCGGGCAGTGAGTACCACAGACAACATTTTGCCCGTAGTGGGGCACACCAACGTGGCAAAGTCATTGGGGTAATGAACAGCGTAAGCCAGCATCTCAAAAACCCCTTAGCTTACTGCCGAAGTGAGTGCAGTTTAAGCGCCAGCTCCACACAACACATGTGGGAGCTGTTGGCTGGGAACCGCACAGCTGTTCTACCACGACATGCAAGGGGAAGGTGGATCACGAGTTACCAGTAAATTAAAGCCAGGGGCACACATACACCAACCAACAGCCTGGCCATTACCTCACGCATAGGCACAGCCATATCAAGCGGGAAGTGGCAGCCATGGACACCTGTTTTGCCAGCTGTTTGGGGCTCATCAGCATGGCATAGCCATCAGTCAGTTACCAGGGAAAACCCGTGTATAAAAGACCCTTTCCTGCCGAGGCGAGTCCTTTCAGTGCCAGCTCCACACAACACATGTGGGAGCTGTTGGCTGGGAACCGCACGGCAGTTCTCCCATGACATGTGTGGGGAAGGCAGATCATGGGTTTGGTGTATGTGTGCTCCTTGCTTTAATTTGTCTTTTGAAAATAGTGAACTAAACTGTTCTACTGCATAAAGAATTTGAAATTCCGACTTTTCACAGCAAATTTTTCAAGATATTGAAGTTCGTGTTTTTGTCCACAGTTGCGCACAAGGCATTTTGCCTCAAATTTAGTGGTCTTATAAGCAACCTTAAAATCCTTGAAAAATCACTAAAGTCTGCGAATATTGAATGTACAGACTTATATTTGGTCTCTGTTTAAAGGTAAAAAACTTTATGGTGCGCCAATGAAGCCTTTTGACTTATTTTGATTCAAAGACATAAAAAATTCGCTGGGTTATTATTTTTCTTAGCAGCATGCAATAAAAAATCCCAGCAGGCAAATGCGACAGACATTGTGTAGGATGGAAATGATCCACCCGACAATTGGTTGAAGACGGGATGAACACGGCACTCACAAACACGGACATGGCTCGTGGATTCTCTGATCTGCATCATGTGTTCGCTTGAAAACAATGCATTCTCTGTTCTGCATTACGTCATGTTTGCCTTACATTACTCTATGTTACATCAATTCAAAGATTTTTTCTGCCCCTGGGACAATCATGCACGGTTCTATGAGGCTGCTGCCTCACAGCATCGCGTCTTCGCAAGGCTGCTTATCGGCAATTAATAGAATGATATCTATAGATCTGAGCTCTCTAAAGAGGAAAATCCTTAAAATAGTGGCATGCATGGGCAGTGAGACCCTAAGAGCAGGGCTGGGAACTGTTGTTCCACAAAACATCTCAGCTTCAAAACCTTTAGTATAATAGAGGTTGTCTTTGTTTTCTCCCCTAAGAAAGTCCACTCTTTTGTTGGAAGATTTAGAATGATATGCAATTAATGGGACCTCAGTCTAAGAAAACAGCTGTCATTTTTCGAAGCCAGCACTGGTTTCCCCGCGAAATGACTTCTGAGAAACAACCACAGAAATTCCAGAATGTTGACGTGTCACCACTCAAATCTGGGTAATGCTTCTGATTGGTTGAAAATTTGCTTTATCAGATTAGAAGCACTGCCTAGATCTGGGTAGTGACGCCTCATCAGTATGAAATTTCTGCCGTCATTTCATGGGGAAACCATTGGTTGTGTCAAGAAATGTTGGCTGTTTTCTCAAGCTATCTGAGAGATTCTTTATCATTAAAAGAACATCTAGTCAGTTAATCATTGGTCCCTGCCATTTATAATAATTATTTTCTGTCCCTCTCTATGAAGGGGACATGTCTCTCAGTTGGTTAAATAATTTTTATTGATCCCAGTTCCAAAAGGGTCTCTGGGAGTTGTCTTCAATTTCCTAGAACTAATGCCTATCTGAAATGCGGACATTCCAGGGGCACCCAACGACGGTTTCCTCCAAAATACGTTAAAAACACTTTTTAGGCTATCCAGAGTACTTTTAGATCTCTAGAAAAGCATTCTAAGCGGCGATAGAAAATTTTTATCTGTTTGGTCATCCCAGAGGAAGTTAAGTCTTTTCAAAAATTACAAGGGCTTCAGTGTTATTTTTCCGAATATTTTAGGTGCAATTTAACGTTTATGAAAGTGAGAATTATTCTGATTCTCCTCTCCATCACATAGAAACCGAAAATTTTAGGTGTCCTTTTTCCAAGCAAAATAGTACATAACCTGGGTAGCAAAATATGAAAAATTAAACTTCAGAAAATCGTTGGGAAGTTATTAGATAAGCTTCGAAACTTGTACATGAATGGAAAGTTCATCTTGAAATTTTTAGCCATCCTCAAGCAAAAGAAAATTCTAAGCAATATTTGCTTCTCCGAACAGATATTTTACAGGAAAGAGTCATTGGGTGCCCCTGACAATCCCTTTACCATTTGATAATGCCTGTTGCAGTTCATCAGCAGTTATATGGCCATTCCTGTCTTTGTCGATTCTGCAAAAAATCATTAAAATGCAAGTTTGCACTGTTTGCAAATTTGGTAATAAGTATATATGTAACTTCATAAGTTGCATAGTTGATTATCCCACCCTGAAAATCTCCACAACTCTTAAAGCCCCACCAGTTTGGTTCCAGGCCACCGGATATCCAACCGTCATCCAACCATGCATACCCTTGAAGACTATTGGAACACAGGTGGCCCAAACTCATGCTACAAGGAAAGGTTGTAAAGTAATTTACATGCCATAGGTGAGGGGTAACCTTTTTCTGGATGCTTGGAGTTGTATTACAGGCCAGGACGACAATTGACACTTACATGATCAACACAAGGACAAAAATGACCTGTTACCGTAAGTGCTGCTTCACCCACTGCCGCACCCTTGCACCCATCACGTAAGTGTCAATTGTCACCCTAGCAAGGTTTCCAATTTCAAATGCAAATTAGTTGGTAGGTGCAACGAGGTTTGAAAACTGGCACCGGAGGGAAGCCAGATGGGCACAACTGGCTTGATTTCAAGGGCAAATGATGAAGCATTTTATAAGCTGATCTCGCAGAGAGGAAGGGGAGGTTCCTTTCCTGGCCTGGAACTGAAAAAAATGGAAGTAGATTCGAATATCGCTGGAAAAAGAAACGACATTTTTGTTGCAGCTGGTCCAGAACCCTGATAGATTGCAATGACCAGCCTTGACTTTGTCGTATGAAGGGAGTTACAGTACTTATGCAATTCAGCCTAAAAATTCATTGAAACAATGAACAAACACTACCCAGAAGAGTCTTTTTTATTCATTTCCTTGAACAACAGTTTAAATTCAATGTTTTTTACTGCTTGCAGATCTCAGTATTGTATTTCTCATACAAAGTCTATTACTATTTTCAATGGTCGCCTGGAACATCATTCCGGCACATCCAGCAAAAAAGGTCACACGTCCCTACTTATTGCATGTAAATGACTTGAAACGTGGGTTTAGACCACCTGTGATTGCATTCGCTTTTCAGTCAATTGAGAGGACAAGCCGATTGGGTGAACAAGTGACGTTCATACAACTGGAGAGAGCCTGACAAGCTGCCAAATAAGATTTGGTTGTATTATTTTGTTACTACAGGTAAGTTTAAATCAATCTCCAGTTTTTTAATGTCGATATGTCAGCCAGGTTCTGGTGCCCAGAATTTGAGACGTCTGCAGCCACTTGATGCTAAGCAACTCAATATCAACATGCCAGAACCATTTACTGTTCCACATATAACCTTAGTTCTGCTTTATAGATGATGACCTAAAGCTAATAAGCTAAAGTTTATTTAAAAAACAAGGAAGTTTTCAAGCAATCAGATTTACTGCTCTCATTGTTCTGACATTTCTACGTCTGAAAGCTACCCTTATGGGCCACCATAGAAAGCTCCAAAAATAGACTTCTTAAACAGATTCTGCTGAAATTCAGTTTCCAGATGACTGAATAGGCTCATATACGTGTACTACAAGGATTTAATACAAATTACATGTATTTCGTTGCGCACTTTCAAATACTTTTTCGGGCAATCATATCTACAGACTCTACTTACTTGGCAAAGATGCTCCAAAGGAAATTTCTATCTATAGTCGGACCTCTGCCAGCCATTACGATTTGAAATCATTCAATAGTCTGCTATATTTCATGTCTATTTCAGGCATCATGCAAAAAATACCAGAATGTGCTGTCACGCGCCAAATCTCTTTTCCGCATCGAGCCGAGGCTCAGGGGAGGTGTGGGGGAGTAAATTTCTAAAAATATATTTTTTCACTCTGCAAAAACACATCAATAAAATGATGAGTTGATTGTCAATGTGAGACTTTAAGATACACAATCGGGATAATTTTTGTTGTTGATTTTATTTTTCAAATGTCTTCTCGGTTGAAAATGTTTTGTAAACTAGCAACCTACCCCTCCAAAGATATTTTTGTAGGCTAAGCAGCCGCGCATTTGCTGTTTAGTTCGAATCATGGCGTACTATGGTCAACCTCCTCCTCAACAGCACGATCAAAATTTCTTGTGGAACGTTTTCCAGAGGTAAAGCTTAAGTCCTCATTTGTTGAAGAAGAATAACTGATATGTTAGTTGACCATTGATGTGGGTCTTTTAGGGTGGATAAAGATCGGAGTGGAGCGATATCTACAAACGAACTTCAACAGGCCTTGTCAAATGGTACGATCTCACTTACTTTTAAGAAAAAAATGTAAAACAAATCATAGAATAAGACTTTGTTCTCGTAAATTCAAACTGCCTGTTTGAATTACAGAAAAAAGAGTTCTTCTCCTATGATATTTTTTTTTATGTAAAAAAAGAAAACTTTTTCTAAATTGAGAGATTCGCAGCAATCTCGAGTTTAGAGTGTAAGCTAGATGACTTTCCAAACTTTTCGTTGTATGTCACTTTTTTAAACATAGCAATCTCATTGATCCTCCGTCTTGTTTATCAACAGGAACATGGACACCTTTTAATCCGGAAACTGTGCGACTTATGATCGGTTTGTGTTTGAACTTTCTGTTTTGGCACCTGCTCACAGCAGCTGATGCAGAAATGTCCCGCTTTCTGCATCAAAAGTCATTTTTAAGCTCATACCTTATGAGTAAAAAGAAAACAGTAAATCTGCCGTAAAAAGCTCCAGCTTTTTTCAAATGCTGTAATTTCGAGGCTAGCTGTTTGATTGCTTGTACAGTCAAGACATTACACCAGTTTTGTGCCAAAGCAAAAAAAAAATAATAATAATAATATTAAAATAAATAATAATAATAATAATTAAACATACTGTGCCATGCCAATGGCTCAGTCAGCTTTTAATAAGCATTTCCACTCTCCCATGGGCATTTGATATCCCCAGTGAGGCTAGACTTACCCTGCGAGCAGTGGTTTCTCCAGGCCGGATGCTACGGGAGAGAAACTTTCTCTCCCATAGCGTCCAGCCTGGAGAAACCACTGCTCGCAGGGTAGGCTAGACTGTGAGTGGTCATCTTTTTTTCCTCCGAGCATTGCATGGCAAGCAAAAAAAATAAAAATATTCAGCACAAATAATTATAAATGGTAAAAAGGAGGAGAGATTGGGACAGAGAGAGAGAAAAGGATGACCATTCGACCATGGAGGTTTTATTGTGTTTTGAATTTCTGTTTCAATGAAAGGAAAGTTCCTGCTTGGTCAGCTGCTTGTCAATCTGTCAAAAAAAAATATCAGTCTCTTGGGAGTCCAGGTTTTGCTGTACTGCCTCTAGCTGGCAAACAAACACGGGTCAAGAACGGCACTCCAGTTTCCAAATTCTTTTTGAACACTTCATTTTGCACAAAATTATTCATTAAAGAACGTTTTTGTTCCAGAATTCTTTAGAGTTCACTGATAGAGATGTGTTTATTTTACAGTGGACTGAAACGCTTGTTGAAATGTAACCTTTGTTCTGTTCTGTGGTTGTTTACAGTCAATGTCTAAATGTTGTTTTCCAGGAATGTTTGATAGAGACAATAATGGAACTATTACCTTTAATGAGTTTTCATCCCTTTGGAAGTACATAACAGATTGGCAGAACACTTTTAGAAGTTATGACAAAGATAATTCAGGAACCATTGACAAGAGAGAGCTACAAACAGGTGTTAACCAGTTCTATTGAACTTAAGCATAATAATATTATTAGGGATTGCTACCTCAGTTAGCTTTCCTTCCTACCGTTAATATATTCAGTACTAGATAAAGGTATCTCATAAACCCTTGTGAAACAAGGGTTGTTTACCATTTACGAAAAGCTTTCTTGAAAATCTGTTTAGAAAGCAAAAGGAACATGGCCTTTGGGGTCATTCCAGTGAAAAATTTACCCAGGGCAAGAGGGCAAGCGCATTTCTGAAAAGGTAGTCCTGTTTGTGCAGACGGAATATATCCAAATGGAAATCGTATTCCATTTCTTCAAAGCCATCTTTGGTACCAGAAATAAAGATAAGTGGCAAAAAACATGACTCTTTGCATAATTCAGTTAGGATTAAAAGCGCAAAATCAATAAATATTTGTTTAGTCAGTTTGTAACAGAACCAGTTGATCCCATGAGCTTAAGATTAGTTAATGGTTGTTGTGACACCAAACTTTTCTAAATAACATCCACTCTGCATAGCAGTTGTGTCTTACTGCATAACAAATAATAACAGGAGTAAAAAAACTGCAGAAAGTTGCTAGTTGATAATACAGCTGTGATTATTTCTGACAATCTTTTCGAAGACAAATTTTTGAATACTTATGACTATGCTAGTCAGAGTGAATGTGATTCAACATTTCTTGCTTTGTTAATCTGAAACATTATTCTTTTCCTTTTGTAGCTTTGACAAGTTTTGGTAAGTAAAATGTGATGCTTGGAAATTATATTGTCCACTAGCTAATGTTCACCAAAGTGCATTTGGTGGTAATAACAATGTCCCTGCTTTTTCACCTTTAGTGGCTGCTTTATTAATTTTTTGCCAGGTTTATAAACTATGATATCAGAGTACATATTCTCCCCACTGTTCTTCCTATGTTTCCTATGGTACCGGTGAGGAGAATTTGTTTAACAATCAGGACCTTTTTCCGTTGTTGATCATGTCCTTTTTCTCGTGACCTTTGTGTGCTACCAGAAGGAGAAATGAAATGTTGGTCACTCTGAACAGTTTTTTAAAAGGGCTAAATTGTCAAATTTTGGTATTGGCTGACATTTGCTAGCCTGTCAATGATGAGGGGGACATTTGGGTTTATGATATTGCGGTATTAAGGTTTTTTCAAGTGGTATTTCAGTAATTTATGTTTTAATGTGTGTTATGATGGTATCATCTAGCCCTATGGTATGCTGTTTTTAATCCTTTTGGCTGATAGTATTCGATAAAAGAAGATCCTTCATGCTATTGTACCATTCATTTTTGCTCTCCTGTTTATTTCAGTATTTGCCAATTAATTTTTTTTATTTATTGTTAGTTAACTTCTGGCTGATGGTCAGCTGATAGTTTTGGGGGGCATCTATTCTGTGCCATTACCTGTTTCTCGGGGAAAAAGCCATTTTTTTCAGATTTTGATTGACTTCTTGAATCCTGTCTTTAGCAGTCTTGTGGTACAAAGTGGTATTAATTCATTGCTGCAAAACTTTGCATATTTGCAGGTTATAGATTGTCAGAGAGATTCTATGGTATTCTGATAAGAAAGTTTGACAGAAGTGGACGTGGAGTAGTCAATTTTGATGACTTCATTCAGTGTTGTGTTGTGATCCAGGTTAGTGTAGCAGTGTAGACTCGTTCTAATCCTCTGACTTGTGGAAATTATGCAAGTTTACTTGATAATAAAATATTTTAACCCCATTTTTCACTTAAAAAAATATATATGAAAATAAGTATAAAATATAGTTGATATCCTTGTTGACATTTTTTTATAGTTGACAATAGGCGCTATGCAGCTTGTCATTCATGTTGTTTAAAACTGCCATGCTAGAGAGCAAGAGATGCGCTGGTACAAGACTAACAAGGAAAATAGGCCTTTTGCATTAGTTGATTACGTGATCAACTTTCTGTAAACATGAAAACAGCTCACGTTTGAAAAATTTTGTTAGCAGGAACTGAAGGAGCACATTAAAATTAGGTAACCTGTAGATTTTCAGCCGTATATCTCAAGATTAGCTATCTCCATGGCCACTATGTTTGCCTATTGAAATTGTGAAAAATATAACCCCACAAAATACTGTCTTGCCAAAGTCAAGAAATTAAGTACTACTATTATTACTTGGGTTCATACTAGACAACTAAATCTGTCTTAGAATTTTCCAAAGTCCAATTAATTTATGTGCAATTTTCGAATTAGGAGCGGCAAACTCAAAGGGACTAAGTCAATCTTAAGTTTCTTTCAAACACTACTTAATGCTTGCCTAGGTAACATGTGAAGTCAATAATTGGCATAATCTGCCAAAAAAAACTAGGAAATTTTTTGGGGTCAAGAACCTGTGTTTTGGCGATAAAAAAGCGAGAAATATGTTGTGCGTGGAGAACCACATCAAATTCAATTTTTCACTGTATTCCACTGGACTTCTCTTCGTGTCTGTCTTTGGCAAATCCTTATCCGCAGAGGGGAAGTGACAAAAAGGAGATTTTCACTCTCCTGTGCCAAGTCTTCAATCATTCTTTCACAGAGAAACATGAGGTTTTGCAATGTTACCTATGCAAATTAAGTAAAAACACGATTGCGGCAATTATAGGGATCTTAAGGCCTCTTGATCTCATTTTTTTCTAGGTTTCTGTTAGTAACTGTCTTGGGGCATACCAAAGAAAAAAGTCTTTATCACTTATCGTAACAAAATCTGACAGTTTGGCATGAAAAGAATTTTTTCCCTCTCAATGATTAAGCATAATTTGAGTGACTTTGGTTGACTTGAGCTTAGTCTACTTAAGACATACTTAGTGTCTAGTGGGAACTCAAGTATTGTTTTCTTTAAATGGAAAAGACTAGTAGTGTATCCCATTTACTACCCAGATTTGAAATTAATGCAAGTTTATTGAAATCGTCTTTCTTTTGCTTCCTTTTCTAGATGTTGACAAATGCTTTCCAAGGCTTTGACACAAATCGGAATGGATGGATAACCATCAACTATGAGCAGTTTTTGTCTTTAGTGTTTAGTCTTAAAACTTAGTCAAGAACCATAACGTGGTCAAATAATGTAGTGTTGCCATTTTATCAACCAGTCTGTAATCCTAATTAGTGTGGGCGTGTCTGTAGGATTGTAGGATTGTACAGTCAACTGTCTCTTATTGAAATCTCCTAAAGTAGCCTGAGAAAACAGACGAAAGTTTGCTGTGTCACCACTGGTTTCCCTGCAAAATGACGTCTGAGAAACGAGCGCAGAAATTCCATACTGATGACTGGTGAAATTTGCTTCAACCAATCAGAAGCGCTACCCAGATCTGGGCAGTGACACATAATCAGTATGCAATTTCTGCGCTCATTTCTCAGACGTCATTTCACAGGAAAACTGTTGGTGTCGTCGCGAAATGTCATCTGTTTTCTCAGGCCACTCCTAAAGGGGTTATGTCACAAGGATATTCCTTTTTTAGGTCAATTCTGTACTGAAGTCATTACTTAGTGCCTTAACCCATACACAAAATGCAGTGGCGGATCCAGGGGAGGTGCCTGGGGGGCCTGCCCCCCCCCTTATCTCAGGGTCTGAATGACCCCTCCCCCCCCCTTATCTGAAGGTCTGGATCTGCCAATGAAATGTCCCTTTAGAGTTATGGAGAAGATTCCAAACAAATTTCTTCAGGGAGCACTAACAATAATATTAATTTCTTTTGGTGATTGTTTCAAATTTCAATCAATGTCTATCCTTTCCATCCATAGCAACAGACAACAGAAAACAGTTTCAATGCCTATTAGTATAGTCCTGGCCGCGGTTGTTCAAATGTTGGATAGTGCTATCCACCGGATAGATCACTATCCAGTGGATAAGTATTAGGGAAACCAAAATTGTGTTATCCACTCAACCCTCCAAGTTGCGACTATTTAAGTCGCCATGGCGCCTAAAATTTTGAAGTTGGTGACTTGATTTGTAAAAAAGTCTCCCTAAACCAAATGAATTCTTTGCCAAATGGCAACCAAGCAAAAACTTTAACTTTTGGGGGTTGCCACTGGAAAGATTTTTCCCGGTGGATAGCACTATCCAACGTTTGAACAACTGGGGTGTGGACCAATATTATTTTTGGAATTTCATTGATGTGAAATTTAAAAGATAGCAAATGGCTGATGGCTAGGGTGTATGTTAATCATGTGTCATTTAGTCCTTTTCTTTGACTCCTTATAAGGCAGACCCCTCGCTAAAATGGAAACCAAGTGTCAGTCCCAATAGTCTATAAGCACCATTTGACTGTACTGTAAATACCTAGGGCGAAGTTTCTTGTTCTTCAAACTGATTCAATAAGAAAAGTGCAAGGACTGTGTATGTTGTCAGTTACCACATCATAAACCCCATGATGTTTATCTTCATAGTACACAAGAGTAATAGGTGTCAACAAATGGCAGGGGCACTCTCACGTTTTACTTTGTGTTAACCTAATATAAAATATACACTGCACTAAAGACAAAACTTAACCTCTGGTTAAGTACAGTACTGTTGTACGTCTGCAAGCCAATATGGAAATCCTTGTTCTGGTTCCTTACCTGTGTACCATGATTTGAGTATGCACCATGATTGGCTTGAAAAAAAAATGTTTATTTGGCCAACCAGGTTAAAGGGAAATTTGAAACACACTTCTAATAACATCTTTAATTCTGATGGAGATCCAGAACTAGGATCTCAGTGCTGCTTTAAAGACATCACTATTCTGCGTTTATCTAAGAAACCCTGATGTGTTTTGAATGCTAATGATCAATCAGATGTACCTAAGTAATTAAAATATTTATTTGTATTGCTCATACTGGTTTAATAAAATAGTTCTTTTGGATAAACTTCTGGATTTTTCCAAAATGATACTCACCAGTACCATTTGATTGGGTTTGGAAACCCATTTATATGAATCATGATATTTATAACGAATCATAGCTCGCGTGGCAGGCACCTGTTAATTTTTTCAGTTAGGTTTTATATTGTACGAGCATCCTCAAAATTTCTCCCTTTGTTCTAACAAAACAGGCGCATGCTACACAGGCTAAAGGAAGCAAGGTAGGGTGTTAACAATTAAAGTGTTATGCCAAAAAGCTCAAAAGGAGCTTTTCAGGTAGAGACCCCCTGCCTTGGAATACGATGGCTCTAACTTATTTCATACCTGCACCCCTTTTTGCTAAGAGACTACATTGCTTTGAAAATTTGGACTCTGGCGCGGATTTGTAGACCACAGTTCTTCAACTATATGCGGAGCATTCAGACCATTGACAATATTATTGTAAGAATGAATAGTCATAAATAGATGTTGAGCATTGGGACTGTTTTCTTTTTTTTTTTCAATTTTTAAACTGAAAAGTTCACTTTGAATTGTATTTAGAAGAGTGGCCTGCAACAAGGCCCTCAAAAACGAAAATAGAATTAATACAACAATAACATTATTTGATTTAATCAGAAGCATTCACAAAACAAAGGAATTTTTCTAAGGTTGGGTAACCTGTGACACCATCAGTCAGGGACTCGTGACTAGTTTGCCCGGTATTTGCTGTCGTTTCCTCGTTGGCCCGTTTGTCAGTTTTCCTCACTTTCTCGCTGAACAGCTGAGCTTTTATGTCTTCAACAATGGGGAATGAAATGAAGCGTTACATTCTATGGACAGTTATCTTTCTGAGTAGTCCCCTGTGTCGGGCAAAGGAAGTTAGTGCAGAGAAATCACTTGTATGGGGCCCGGGACTCGATGCAAGAAAAACTCTACCTGCAAGATATTTCTTCGTGCAAGCTGTCGATAAAAGCAAGAACAATTTTACCGAGTCCCCGGGTCAAGATACTTTTCAAATAAGAATTACATCTTCAAGTGACAGTCGAGTAAGAGCATGGGTGCAAACTCTGGACCGAAACGATGGTTCATTCATCATTCGCTACCGTCTCTTCGCGTCATATCCAGACCTTGTTATAGAGATCACCCACAAGGGAAAAAGCGTTGCCAAGTCGCCATACAAATTACAGGGAGGAGTGTATCACGAGACATGTTTTTGCCCCGAAACTAACGAGGAAGTTTGGGAGAAAACCATGAATTGTTCAGTGGAATACTCACAAATACAAAAGGATCTTTCTCCTTTTCCTAAAATAAATCTAAAGGAGTTAGCTAAGGACGCTGTGAAACGCTTTGGAACCCACCATGCGCTTTGCCATTATTCAATTATTAATAACCAGGTGTATAGAAAGACATATGGCCAGCATGTGGGATTTTCAATGTTCATGGATAATATTCTTTTGTCTCTTGCAAGAAAAGTTGTGCTCCCCGATATGGAGTTTTTTGTGAATCTTGGTGACTGGCCCCTTGTTAAACAGAAGTCCAATCCTATTCCTATACTTTCATGGTGTGGCTCAGATGACACTTTAGACATTGTCATGCCAACGTATGACCTCACAGAGTCCACACTGGAGACTATGGGAAGGGTTTCTTTGGACATGCTGTCTGTTCAGTCAAATACAGGCCCAAAGTGGGCTGACAAGATAAATAAAGCCTTTTGGCGTGGACGAGATAGCAGAGAGGAGAGACTTCAGCTGGTCGTAATGGCTCGGAAAAAGCCAGAGCTCTATGATGCAGCACTCACAAACTTCTTTTTCTTCAAATATGACGAGAGCAAGTATGGTCCCAAAGTAAAGCATATATCATTCTTCGAGTTCTTTAAGTGGAAATTCCAGATCAACATTGATGGGACAGTAGCTGCTTACAGACTACCATACTTACTAGCAGGTGATGCACTGGTGTTAAAACAACAGTCACCATATTATGAACATTTCTACAAGGACCTTCAGCCTTGGGTACATTACGTGCCTTTCAAGAGGGATCTAAGTGATTTAGAAGAAAAGTTAAAATGGGCCATGGACAATGATGAAAAAGCACAGAAAATAGCACAAGCAGGGAAAGAGTTTGCAAGAAGCAATCTGCTTGCCGATCAAATATACTGCTATCACTGGTCACTTTTTACGGAGTATGCAAAGCGGCAGGTAACCACACCCAAGACGCACCCAGACATGGAACATATAAAACAACCCAGTGATAGAGAGGCCAAATGCAACTGTAAGAAAAATGTCCATGACGAGCTTTGAAAGTCTGAGTTACTCTGAAAGATGAACTGGGCAGAGTAATAGCAGGATGAGGGGAGAGTTGTCAGTTTTACAGTATATGCCAAATGAACTGAATAAGGGTCATGAAAAATGGGCTTGTCTGAGTTAGGGTAGCAAACTGGGAATCGTTTTTGTCTTAAACAGGATCAGTGTTTGAAGGCCACAGTGTCACAGCTCTACCCAAACTTCCCTTGAATGCCCCCAGGGTTATAATACATCTTGACCTTCCCACCACTTTACAGATCCCTTTTGAATATTTTGGTCACCTCCTGCAGACTTCACCCTTTTTCTACCTCTCCATCCCAGTTGACAATGAATAAATTATTTACCGTAAATGAATTTTCTGGTACAGTACTTTGTTAAGAGATTGCATGCTTTTTTTCATCTCAATTTGAATATTGCATCATTTTGTCTGATGCTGTAACAGAATGTTACATTTCTCTATTATGTAATACCATCCCACAAGATATTTCTAAATTTTTCAGCTGTAACTTTATCTAGAAATTATTGAAAAATAGATAAATGTAGACCACGAGCAGTCTTCCTTCTTTCCTCAGAGCTACACATGATGTGTGGAAAATTAAGATTTACCATGTGCTCTCAATCTAATGTGAATCAAAAGAAAAATTCTAAAATGAATGAAGTATGTTCAGCCTAATCGCTACTCTATCCCATTAAGTTTTCATGGCCTAACCGGTCATGTTTTAGGGGTGCCACTGTTCTAGACAGCTGGACTTTGTACAGTCAACCACCTGTACATTGGAAATTTGTTTGAAGATCCCAACAATCAAACAGTAAAGAAATGATAATCATTCACTTTATTATTTAATTAAAGCAGATGTTCCACAGATTGACAAAGTGCTTGAACTGTTAGATTATTTACATGTACATACACTTTATTTAAGTGTTTTTTGTCAAAGCTGTTTTTATTATATGTCATTCAACACTGAAAAAAGAGAACGTCTGGGCAAAGAGAAATGAGCGTTTGCATTCATTGTACATTGTTATATACGAGCAGGAATTTGTTCTCCAACAGCATGTGCTCTCATTGCAGCGTGCAAAGAAAGTCGTGTCTGATAGCCCAATGCTAGTGGATTTTGCTATCGGGCTAGTGAATTTTGTTTTTAACTTGCCCAACAGACAAGTGCTGTTTTGGGGGGGAAATTCAAATTACAGAAGGATCGTAATCAACCCTGCTAATCAAAAAGGGTTTAGGGTCTAGTTGAAATGACTTGTGGGCTATTACATGCTAGCTACAGCTTGCCCAAATGGCAGGCTGTAAAACAGACTTTCTTTGCACCCTGCATTGGTTACTTTGAGATCACAAGACATGATTCTAACAAACTGTTTTCAGCCAAAAGTCTCTCAGTCGGCAACATTACAAAATCTAAGTCATCAAAGGGTAACAGTACACTGTTACCTACCAATGTTGACCACTTGCTGAGATTTACTTACATAAATTTGTACACTTAGAAGTTTTCTTTGTGGGCTATATTATAACACATCACTCAATGAATCAACCCTGGGAATCTTTTTTTGAGACTTTAATGTATGGCTACTGATGTCTTTTTAGCTAGACTGCTAGCAGTCCCTCAGGATTGTCACATGGGTTTTTATGAAGGAGCAAGCAAGGCAAATCCCTATTCCCCCTGCTCACTCACACAAAGAACACTTGCCTGTGTGACAATCCTAAGGCAATAGAAAAAGGCAGAAACAGTAGTAAGAAACTGTTTCTTACTCTCAACTCTCTTGTCCTTTGTTCTATGCCATATGTAGCATTTACGTAAATGTTGGTTTGCTCTGCTCCCTTTGAGAGCTTAATAACTTCTTTGGCTGTAACATGTAAAGAAGATAAAAATGGACAGGTCTAGAACATCTCATTTTGTTAATGCTGGATACTAAAGAATGAATCCACCACCACTGAACTCGAGTCTCTGCAAAAGAACCAAATAAGAATGTTCGGCTTTATATACTGATATTTAACCTATTAACTAATACATACAAATAAGAATGTCAGGCTAGGTTCACATGGCAACAGACGGATTTTAGACTGATTGAAAATTTGTGCGTGTAGGTGTTCCCTTCACATGGAACCACCTTAAACGTACAAAAAATTAGATGCCTAACTGTTCAAAGTCCTGTTTGAACAGAGCAAAAATATGTGTAACGGTGCTGTGTGAACATAGTGTACTGTCGCAAATTCATCTGGCACCGTGTGAACATAGCCTCACACAATTTAAAATGATACAAAAATGTACAGTGTTCTTACTGCCTTGTGCTCCATGAATGCAAGCCAGTCTGATGTGGCAGTCGGTAAAAGCCCCATTGAGTGGCATTTGTACAGTGCTAATGCAACTAAGGACAGGTTTCCAAGGAGGTAAAAGAACTTCTGCTGCATGGCATGATCATGCTCTCCCTCTATGGATACAAAAGCTGCGAAGTACAATGAGAACATTGTTGGCCCTTGTAGTTTCATTCCGTCAAACTCTGCTTTACAGACACCACAATATTACGAACAATTTTCCTGGTCCCTTGGGAAAGAAAGCCCATACATTTTCTCTACATTCAACTCGCTTAACAAGAAACACTTTTAATACAGACATTCTCTACAGCCCTCTAACTGTCTCCATCAATGGGGTTTAACTGTATATGTGAAAGGCACAGCCATGAAGTTAATCATGCTTCCACAGGCTTCTAGGATACATGTATATGTGCTACAGATTAAGCATGAAACCAAAATGGCATGATATTGACCAAGTATTTTTTAAAGTACTGAGACGATACTTATAATGAGGAAATGAGAGAGGCCAACATCCAGCCATCTTGGCCAAACAAGTATGGTCAATAAAGGATTCTTAAAAGGCTGTAAGAGAGTCTTTTTTCTTGTCTTTGCGGGGGAGGCGGAGAGGTATGTATGTCCCTGGTCTGAATTTCAAAACCAGTCATTTTTTGTATTGAGGAGGAAGCCATGTCACTGTCAGTATTTACTATTGTTAGTATTTGCGCTTTTCTCTGTCGCTGTCACAGTTTCTGCCATTTCTGCTGTTCTACGTCACTGTTTCAAGGCCATGTCCTGTGTGGGAATTTCTCCTGACAGGACATCCAATCTGGTATTCATAGATCACTCACTTGATTTGATGGCAAGGAGAGCCTTGACAGGCCTGAGGAACATCATCCCAACCATCATGATTGGAAATATGGAGATGGAATTACCAGCCATGTACATGATGAATAGATTCATTGGAATCTGTTTGAATGGTCCAAGTGCAATATCCCATGATTTCTGAAAATAAAAGCAAATATTCTCAATGAGAAAATTTCAGAAGTAATGCATCTATGAATCATTTTGCAGAGTTCATACAAATTTGTTCAACAGGGGAAAGCACACACAAGCCAAGGAGCCCCACACAGCTAAAACCGAAAGGGGCTATGTAATGCTATTGGCCATCTTTGTAAAAAGCTAAAACACGTCCTTGTATCAATATTGAGTCACAAAAATAAGGGTCAAGTTTTGTTGATTTAATGGGCTGTTTTAGCATCAAGACAGGAATGTCACTTGACGACGGGAAAGTGAGCGGAAAGGACTAAACATGACTTCCAGTGCCCAATTTGCCGCTCTGCCATTGGTCAAGCCAGTTGTTTAATTTGCATGTGCCATCATCAACTGACGTTCCTGTTCTGTTGCTTAATCAGCCTATAGTCCATTTTCGAGCTCGCTATGACCGCTGAATTAAAGAAGTGAAGATGCATTTTTTTACAGCCTTAGCCTCAATCTGAAGTAATAAATTCACAAATTCCAGTGAGAAAAAGACCTGTTTATTACTCTGTCTATCGTGTACATTCAAATTTCAAACACTTACTTGCCAGAATTTCTGAATATTTTACTTTGCGTCAAGGCTAACCCTGTATTAATGTGTTGTAAATGTTTATATTCAGCTGTAATTTTTAATTCGAAACTGGACTGTTAAGAACATATTTAGTGACTGAAACTGTTTCCTGACATCTTTTGCTACAGATGGCAAGGATGGCCATGGGTTAAAACTTGAAAAAATCGGGCAAACTTTTTCAAATGCTTGCCAAAATCAACAACAAAGTTATAATGGCCAGTGCTCCCTATTTACCAGTAGATTTGTTTGATATCTTCTCCATATCTCTACTAGAGCGTTTTAATATATAGATAAAGGCACTAAGTAATTTTATTGACCTAAAACAAGAACATCGATCTTGTGACATAGCTTCTCGCCTAGACGGGAAGGTAGTTTATCCCCAGTTATTCCTAGCATAGAAAAGAGAAGTGATGATGTCGCAAAAGCTAAATTTGAAAAATTATGGGATTGGTTGACATATACAGAAAGAACAAGATGAAAAATGTTCACTTGCTAATAAGCAGCCTGTTCCGATGGTGCAAATTGGTGTGGAGATATAATCAATGTTATGCTCCGATGACTTCACATAAATCCTTCTAAAATAGGCCTGGATTGTTAACGTTAAGATCCAAACCAATTTTAGGATGATTTGTATGGAGTCATCAGGGCAAATGGGTGCTTATATCTCCTCACAAATTTCCACTAACGGGCTGATTTTTGGCCAGGGGGCTTTTTTCATCTTTATCTTTCTTAATATCACAGGTGACGAATTACTCCTTAATTTTGGCACGAAATTTCAGCGTTAATTTGTAATTTCACATGTGAAATTACAACATTGCCATGGCAACCTTCCGTACATCTCAGTGTCAAGATGGCGACGAAGTTTTAAAACGTCATGAATGAAGATGTCAGGGCAGTTTAGAAAACCTGAACACACGAAAAAGCACATCAAGAAGGATTCTAACTGGTATTTTATCGAAAAACTCATTCGTCACCCATGATATTAATAGGTAATCAAATGGTATACTTGTGAAATTAGGGAATAATTTCACTTGCGTTTTGTCCAAATCCTAATAATTTCCCACGCCTAAAGGCTCAGAAATTGTAAGGATTTGGACAAAACGCGTATGAAATTATTCCCTAATTTCACTCGTCACCATTTGATTACACATACGAATAAACCAACCCATCCCATAAATTTCAAAAATTGGAATTTTTGTGATGTCACACTTCTCCTCTCTGATACAGCTGTGCATCAATTGTAACCAGTTATATACAATGTAGTTAGAGCTTCTGTTGTTTCAAACCTCCCTGGGATTAAATCTAAAAAAGATACCAACATGCAAATGGCCCAATGGACAAAACTTGTTTGGTCGACTTGATTAATTACCATTTCTACTGCCAGCTGGCATTTTCAAACCTGTGTAACCTTACAGTAACGTTGAATAATATTATATTATTGATTCCGTCAATTGAACAACCTTATGAACCTTCTAATTACCGAAAAAGGGAGGGGTTTCTACGGTCTAAGAGAGGAAATACCTTGGCTACTAAATGAGTGCTGTTTGCTTCTCGTGACTCCTGTAAAAACAAAAACGTGGTAATGGAGACAGTTAATTTTAAAATCAACTAAAACTCTTCCTTAATTCCCAGAAAGTTCACTTCTTCTCAGATCTTGGATTTTAACTGCGCAAGATTTAGCTTAATTTATCACCAAAGAGCTAACTTTTATCAAGATACCCACCACATGCTGGGACTGGTTTTCTCTTTTGAATCCAGGTGGAGAAGGCAAATCACTGTGTTGAACGAACTGTATATACCGCGGTCTAACGGGTTAAAATGACACAAGAACGTTAGAAAATATAATAAAGAAATGATTACTTCGAATAATGTTCACGATCTCACCGACTAGTCAAGTCAATCGACCATTTATTTGTAGGTCTTTTGGAAATCGACCGATTCGCCATGTTGGATTTTCGTGTTACAACGTCCAGTCCCCTTGCGCCAAAAGACTTGAAAGTGAGGCTAGGTTTTCTAACAACAAGATCAAGGAATTTGAGCTTTATGCATGGTCATTATGCAAGAAATGTGATCAAAACTCGCTTTTTGCCGAGAATTTGAGAACTTTTCTCTCATTCCTACCCCATTATGGGTAGCAGGCATACTCGTCGTTCGGGTGGCGATAGAGAACGTACCTCAAATTCGCAGCGCGAGGGCGCAAATTCTGCGCTCAGTGAAGACACTGAAAGCGACAATGAATCGGATCTTGTAAGCGTTCTGGCTTTTTTGCTCCGCAGGTAAGATGAACGGCACCCTTAAAAGTAGGATTCATTTTTTTATTGATGTACTTTTGTTGTAGTGGACTTTTACGTTGGTCTTATAACGTATCAAAACGAAGAAGAGTTTTGGGGAAGACTAGAGTCTTTCTTCTTGCTTCAAATAGTTTAATACTCGAGCTTTAATTGCATAGCAGCGAGAGTGGTAATCTGCGAGCAGTTTTCTTTTCTTCGTATTTAGTACACAAAAGGGGTCATGCTCCCAGGTGTTCCTAGTTGTTTATGCAATACGCATACGTTCCAGTTACCAGTTGCGTGACATTCGTTTGATTTTAACATCCCAAAACAAACAAATTTGCCATTTGCACATCTCCCATGATACACCATGTTTACCCCCAAAAATTTTGCATAGCCTTTGTTTTTTTTTTTAATATCTCCTGGGTAGTTACAGTCGTCCCAAGAGAAATTGGAAGACAATGCTTTTGCAAACTTTTGTGGGACAAACATGGTGTATCATGGGAGATTAGCTAATGGCAAACATGGCTTAACCATACAATGTGTTTTTCTTAAGTCGACTCCAATGTGCAAAGGAAGATTGTTACAATATATGCTTATTCAGAAAACAATGAAAAAGGTACAAACCAAGGTGCAAACTATAGCGTTTTTGGGGCACACGTACCTTTTTTTGTCCTCCTCATTAGCATAAAATAACAACAATATTCATATTAGCATACCAGCTGACTTAAGTAGTAACTTTCTAATGTTATGGATCCAAATAGAAAAACAACAACAAATAGCATTACTATGTTCAATGTCTTTATTATCTCTCTAAAGTGAAGTATGATTTTGTAACACCCTGCAAAATTTACCCTTATTTACCACTTTCATCAAGCACCCTTTTTGCTGTCACCCAAGTGTTCAACACCCCCACTCGCTTAATTTCCATCTATTGCAAAGTTTCTGTCATTTTTGCCATCTAGTCTAGAATTTGGGTGGTACGACAGGTGTGCTAAATACAGGGTTGTCACTAAGATTTTAGACGGAATCCATCAGGAAATTGAGATTAATTTTCATTGGACAAAAAGCTTGTACCAGAATAATGTAAAGCATATTGCATTCTTTTTCACATTTTTCAAGGCTAAAGATGTATTTAGTCATCTGTATTAACACCACACTAAATTTCTCATGGGAGCCCGAGAAAATAAATGTCAAATTTTACAAAATGACATCTTACACATGAAATTTTTAGAATTTTACCTGTGTTTTCACAATTCTTGTGAAATTTGACATTCATTTTCTCGGACTACCATGAGAAAGTTTCTTTGGTGTTGTTACAGATGACTAATTACATCTTTAGCCCTTGGAAAATGTAAAAAAGAGTGTGATATTCTTTAAATTATTCTGGTACAAGGTTTTTGGCCACTGAAAATTTGAATTACTTAATTTCCTGGTGGATTCCGTCTTAAGTTGCTGGGTAAATACAAAAAGTAGACGGGGAATCAAACAGCTAGGGGTTTCTTTGAGTTCTATTATTCCTTTGAAAGTAATAATGCGGGCCACGTTCATAGAAGCTGGTGTAAGACCCCAGCCTCCTACCTCTTATTAATGACAGCCCTGTAAATACAGTCAACTGTCTGTCATAGTCAGACACCATTGGGAATGGAATTAAGTGTTGATTTTAGAGAGGTGTCAGAGAATCAAAGAATAAAAATAATGAAGAAATGCAGGTACACAGTGAGGTATCCTCATTTGTCTGAGTATACATATCACTGACCTTGTCTTGTTTCTTTGCTTAGTGGCCAGGCTCGTCTGGTCAGAGCCACAGCTGAGGGTGGAGGTGGAATACACCTGATTCATGGGCTATCGTCAAGTGACAGTGATGATGATGAAGATTTTGGGGATGATTTTCCCTGCTGTGATGTTCCCAGTCCTCCAGGTACGTTGAGAGCAAAATCATATTTCATCGGTTATAATATCATTCATTCAGGCGGCCTTGTCGTGAATGCCGAAGGGCCGTTCTTCACGATATCACAGTTTTAAAGCAAACAGGGTTTATTTCACAGCTTCGATCCTCACAGTACAATGGCTCGCTCACTCACTACACAAAATCGTGACTTTCTTGAATCTATAAGCTTTAGTTTTTAATGCGATCTGTCATCAAGTTCTCTGTCGCTCTGACAGACGAGTGAAACTATTAATAACAAAATCAAAGGAATAATAAAATCACGCCATCTCACAATCACGCTACACTCTTGCTTCATAACAGCCTCAGAGGAGCTAGTCGCCTGGCCGCCCAGTCCGCTCTATTGTCCATGCAGGTTGAGTGTTTGCTGGTGGATGCCACCCCAGCGTCCCTCATCAGAATGTCTATGAATGAAGACACCAGGTGACCGCGTCGTAGGCCACTATGGTGTATTCAGTTAATCAAAAATACCTCTTTCCGGCTGCATGAGTCAAAATGTATGGTGCAAACTGTATAATGATTAATAAAGATGATAATAATAATGATAATATGTCAGACAGTCAGTTCTGTCATTGAAAGAACTGAAGGGGTGCATCATACAATTCTCCATTAATTTTGTTTTTCAAGTAAACATTCAATTATGTACCACCAGTGATTTCAAAATGGACAACAATGAAGCAATAAATCACTGTTGTCTTGTTCCACTAACCAATTGCACCTCTTTTGAAATAAGTTTTACTTTAAGACAAATAAATGGCCAACAAAAAAAATACAGGGGAAAGAAAAATGAAAGAAACAAGGAGGAGCCAAGTGAAAAAGAAAAGTCAAGGGGGTAATGGCAATTTTAAACCGACAGACTATCAAAGTTTTACCTTCTCCATTAAAAAAGGTGCACACAAGCCAAAGGCCCAAATGGCCGGAGCTTATCCTCGTTTCCTCAGCATGACGCATGCATAGGAGTATTGCTACTCCTCCCTGGACAGGATGCTAGTCCATCACAGGGTTTTCCCCAGCAGTATGTCGCTGGTACTCATTTATACACCTGTGTAAAGAGAGAGACAAAGTGGTTTAAAGTTCCTTGTATAAGGAAACAACGAGAAGGGCGAGGCTTGAACCCCTAACCTCCAGATTCGGAGTTTGAAGTGTTAACTGCTCGGCCACACATGCCTCCAACTTCTCCATTGGAAGCCCTAATTTATTATCAAGAACAAAAGTCAGATTTGGTTCAACTTGGAAACTAGGTTTTGGTCAGTTTTTGTTATTTTTAGCCCCAGGCAGTGACCAGAAAAAGGCTTGACTATTGGCGTTTTTCACCAAAATTTGAAGGAGCGAGTGGGTTCTTCTTAAGCAGTAACCTCACTTGCCAAAAATATGGTTGATGAGGTTTGATGGAGGATTTATGATATATTCCTCCACTGTGTGTGGTGTAATGTACTGTTTACATTTGTATCTATCAACAGTTGATCCCAACCCAAGTACATTGTCTATTGATGTAAGTACAACATTAGGTGTGGTTTATACATTTTACATTTTTGAACTTATAACATTAGTGCAGTTAATGTGCAGTCTGGAGTTTATGAGAAAAGGACCTAAGTCTCATTAATCACAGCCTTATATTGACTGCATTTTTGAACAGACATCAGGACCACTGGGCCAGAGTGGAAGAAATAAATATGCAAAAATTTGGTTTATAGGATACAATGTTTATCCTCTTTTCACTTTCAGGAAAGTATGTTTAAACAGGATACCATGCTCTCAAGTGGCCAGGGATTTAGTAATACCCTGTCAAATAATCAGAATATTTGTTCAAGACTTCATATGGTAGGTAATGTAAATGTAGTTCTGACTGATGTTCTAACAGCATTTTGGCGTATGTACTCTACTGTCAGTATGCAATTTGAAAATCTCCTTAGAGACACCTCCATAGTATACACCTCTCTATTTGAGACAGTCCTGTGTGTCCCAATGAAGGTACTCTTTGTACAATCCCTACCTCCACAATATGGATACCTCTCTAATACAACCAGTCTTGTGTGTCTTAAAGATGACCCACTTCATACAGATCATGTACAATTGCCACCTCCACAATACAGACTTCTCTCTGTTATAACCAGTCCTGTGTGATCCAAAGATGGTAGACTTCATACAAACCTTAATGCATCCATAATACGGTGTACAGAGACCACCATAATACAGTCATTTCTCTATTCTTTGGTGCTAAAGGTGTAAATGTTCATACATTTGCAGCCTCTATAATACAGATACTTCTATGATACGGGTACCTCTGTAATGTGGACAGTTCTCTCTCTCTCCTTGTCCTTACTAAGAAAGCTTGACAGTATATCATTCAGTATATATGTTACAGGCAAAATTAATTCAGGTCAAAATTTTTTAACCTTGGTTGATTCTCAGTTTCCTTTGTCTCCTAGCCTGAATTCATGAATAGCTAGAGAAGAACGAATACTGACAATCAACCTAGGTTAAAAAATTTTAACCAGAACTTCATTTTGACCTGTAAGATAGACATTGTAGGGCCTCAAGAGTGAAACTTAGTAATTAACTTAGCTTACTGTACAACATTTATTTTAATTTGTAGAGGGAAAGTTCTCTTTGCCGAAGACAAAATTTTTCTCAAGGTGACCAGGCAGCTGCTTATGCCAAGTAAGTCCCTGACATAGGTACATGTATTTTATAATTTATTATTATTTTTATTTCTGTTACAGTTACAGGTATACTATGCTGTAAGGGCTGTCACTAAGGTTTGAAATCACGGATCATTATACATTTCTGGGAAACTGAGCACCTACCCCTCCCCTAAGCCAACATTTTGCCCTAAGTGGGAAGTAAGTGTGAATGTTGGCTTAGGGGAGGTGTAGGTGGGCAGTTTCCCAAAAACCTCTAATGATCCGAAATCACCAGGTATTTGCAATCAGTAGGAGGAAAATTCAACAGTTTATAGGAAGTTCTTTCGCTTGTATTTTCATGTTGTTTCCTAGTATGAAAGTAGCCAAGGGAAATCTCTGGCCCCTTGTTCAGTGCATATTTTTATGATTTAACAAAAATAATTTCCAAGAGAAAAAGGGAATATATAATATTTTTGCCAGTGACAGTTTAGTATTGTGTAAACAAGTAAGAACTCCCAAAATAACTTTCAACATTTGGGTAGCATCATTGTGCTACTGTCAAGAAAACAATAGAAGGTACATTGTTCACTAAATTAGCAAAACATAGTGCTTGTAATTAAAAAATACAAATTCAATACTCATAACTCAATATTGCCATTTTTGAGTCCAATTTGCCATTATTAGTCCTTCATGAGGAATTTTTCTGGACAAGTGTAGTGGTACGCTACCTTTTTCTCACTTTCTTCTTTCATGACATGATTGCTTTTTGTGTTGTTTAGCTTTATCCCGAACAAAATGGAGACAAAAGCCCATTGTCGCGAGAAGTTATTTTGCGGCAGATATTCAAGTGATGGCACAGTGTTCCTTTCAGCATGCCAAGGTTAGTTTGTTTGTAGATTAATAGTATTCTTAATGTATGAAGATACCTCATTAAACATTTACAATGTAGCTCAAGTTGTGGTATACACTTCCATACAACTGAGCAACTAAGTTTTGAATGCCTTTCATTGATTTAATCTTTCCTCTTTTATAGACCAGCACATTCGGCTGTATGATACAACAAATGGACAATTTAAAGAATTCCGTAACATAACAGCCAGAGATGTTGGCTGGAGCATTATTGACACTGATTACAGGTACTAATTGGGAAGAGTAAATTAAAGTATAACTAAATCTGCATGGAAAAGAAGTTTATCTTATAAATCTACAGTGTTATTTTACAAGTGCCAGATTTGAAAATAGAAAAGTTGGTTCACTGATACAACTTTCAGCCATAAAAATGGCACTTGTTTCAAAATTAATAGTGTGAGAAAGCAGCCAATATTTCCCAACATCGCCACTGGCTTCCCTGTGAAATGACGCTGAGGAAAGAGCACAGAAATTCCACACTGGTTAAGTGTCACTCCCTAGATCTGAGAAGTGCCTCTGATTGGTTGTGCTATATGGGAAATTTGCTTCAACCAATCAGAAGCACTAGCCAAATTTGGGTAGTGACAGATAATCAGTGTGGAGTTTCTGTCCTTGTTCCTCACACATCATTTTGTAAGGAAACCATTGACATCCCAAAATGTTGACTACTTTCTTAAATGACAATGTAATATTATTTTTGAAGTTTGTGAGTTGTTATGAATTCATTAATAATTTGGTGTTTCTTTTTTGGTAGCCCTGATCAACAGTACCTCATCTATTCAAGCTGGTCTGACTATAGTAAGTCAACTGAAATAATTTCTCATTTATATTTTAACATTTAAGGGTTGGAAGAGATAACAGATTTATTTTTGTTGAATAGTATGTAGTTTTCAATAGAGATTCCTCTTAATGGTAGCTACTCCTTAAAGTCTCTAAAGACTCCTTGGCAAAGTGCGTAATTTCTGAAATGTGTGCCAGACGTACATGTAGTCTCTCTGAAGCTGTGGTTTTGAGGTCCCACACATGGGCTCAGGTCAGAATAAGCATTAAGTGATATAACACGAATAATAAAGACATTAGAAATTGAATGTTTGTGTTTGTTTATGGAACAAATTTCATAGGTTTGGTAAAACAGGTGCAATGTAATGCTTAAATATTAAAAACGCTGCAAAACAAGTGGGGTTGTACTTTGTCTGAACAGACTAGGTGGCTGAGACACACGTGCATGGCCACAAATCTTCAGATTGTTTTGAATACCCAAAAAACTAAGCCATCCAAAAAATGCTAGCCAAATTTTCCTTCCCCTAAAAATCCCAGAAACAAAAATTTCAAACCCCCAAAAATCCTTTGATCATCTCCGTCACTTGAAATCCGGAGTACCCCCGCCCCCCCCTCCCCTTCCCTCACCCAGGAAAATGTCAAAAATAGTAACACAAAGTGTTTGAATCAAATGGACAGTTGCAATATGTATACCTTATGTCTTGTTTAAAAAAGTAAACACACTAAAGCGTTGTTGACTTCTGGTTTCATTTCTTAATTGCTGTTTAATTTTCATTTTACTTGTAGTTCATCTTTGTAACATCTATGGGGATCATGAAACACACACTGCTTTATGTTTAAAGTGAGTAATGATTTTTTTTAAATTTCACCTGCAGATTTAGAGTTAGCCAAGTTAAAGTGACAGTTTGTAGGATGAAAAAATTGATTACTGCCCTCTGAACCTAACAACCTTTTGTTTGAACAATAAATTGCCCTCACTTTTGTGCCTGGTTGGATATTTAAGAATGTGCAATACTCCTAATGGGCCTGATTTTGCTTTGATCAGAACTCTTCATTTTGGAGCACTTTGCCTTGGAGGATTTTAAATTGTGTTGGTTTTACTTGTCGTTTCTTTAGTCCAGACGATGTAAGATTCTGTGCCTTTTCAATAAAATTTTCACAAGATAATAGAGAAATCTTAGCAGGGTAAGTCAATTGCTTAATATGTGTTTCATTTCAAGATTCAGAATTATTTTCTTGTTTAATTTAATATTCAGCAATATCCAAGTTGGTTACCCACTAAAAGATGACATCCGAGCACCAATTTTCCCCCTCCTCCACCACGACCTATATTGTAGAGTTAAATGAATGAGTACATGAATAACCCTATTCAAACACAGTCAACTCATGAGGACTTAAAAACACTGCAGTTGTAACATTATAAGTCAAAAAATTATCAGATATTGCAGAGATATCTGTTGCCCCTTAAGTATCCTCTTGTGGAAGAAAAAGAGTTGTCCTGTTGATGTAAGGTGTCCAAATTTTTCCATGTGGCTTCGTTTTCGAACATGAGGACAGTTGATGTTAGGGGATGTAAGTTTGAAAACAGGGCCATTTTGAGACTCAACCATGGAAACTAATGTTCATACTTTTCTCAAAAAATAAAAAGCTTTTTGCAAGAACAATTTACATCAGATTACTTATGAAAATCTACCATAAAAGCTTTGTATGGACAAAAGAATGAAAGAAATGGATTTTTCAGTTATTGCCTTTGAATGCTGTATGTTAGTGTTTCCAGGATATCAGAATTTCTTTTAGTTTGAATTGCAACCTTCAACTGTCAGCAGAAGTACTTGTATAACAGCCATGCAATAGACAACCCACTTAACTCATTAGCCCCTGGAGATTTTGCCGAAAAATGCGTTTTAAAGCTAGTCGAGTGGTGTTCTGGTCACTGTGGTGCTATTAAGAGCTAAACTTACCACAAAGCTGTTTACAGGTCTTACACTTTGCAGCCTTCTGATCCAGATGCAAAATATCAGCTTCCCAAGTTTGGGCATGCGCAGAAAGCAAAATTTCTAGATAGTTTTTGGGTTTAAAGCTGCAGTTAAGCTACATATATAAAAGCGACACAGCAGTCTTGACTTTTACTTTTTGCTTTCTCTCCTCTCCTCTTTTTTCGCTTTTCTTGCCTCTTTTTTTTTTCTGTTGGTAGGCATTTAGTAGGCTTCATTTTGGTAGCAAAGGTTTTTAGGAAAGCTTTTAGGATCTTAGGATTAGATGAAAGGAAAGGTATTTGGGTAGTGAAACAAGATTTTCATGGAAATTTTCAGGTCAATGTTACATGGTTTTTTGCCTCGTTCTCCAGTGTCATTGTCTGAATTGTGCTCATTCTGGTATGGTTTGAAAGATCTCTTCACTCTGCACAAGTTGGCCGACAAAGTTGTCTTTGACCGTTAAAACTGATGACATCACAAGCGGTAGAAAGAACATGGACCAGCATGGGTGGTTACGGGCGGCTCAGGGGCGAATGGGTTAACTTGTTATTTTGTTGTTATAAAAAAAATATATTGTGTAATTCTAGTATAAACTATCCCTATCTAGAGCCAATGATGCATGTATATACGTTTATGATCGAGGAAGTAATCAGCGGACATTAAGGGTGAGTAATGAAGAAAAACCTACATAGGATGAGGCCTCTTTCAGACACTGAACTTTTCATGAGCCAAATTAAACCTAATACGATGAATTAATTATGTTTTAAGTTCTGCGTCTGAATCAGTAAATTAAGAATGCCTGTTTTAATTTGGGATGGCTCAGCCATTCTTTCCGCCTGGCTTGGCTGGGAATTTTCACTTTGGAATAACTTTGGAATGGCTTTGATTGAGACTGCATATCTTTTCATATGCTGAATCTAATGCATAAATTAATCCTTGGAGGGGTAAGGGAGGGAAAGGTTTATTTTTCCTTTTTAAAGTCTGTAAAAAAAGGGTCTTAGTCATTAATTTTGCCTCCTTGGCAGTTGTGCTCCCTTCCCTACATTGTACATTACCTTTTGGTGATTAGTATGTGAAGCTGTATTCATGTTCTCATACTCAATCTATTTGTTTATTTATTTATTTTATTTTATTTTATTTTATAAGCATTGCCTATTACATAATTAAAAAAAGAAAAAGAATTATAAATACTGTAAATACTGAAACAAAGAATAATAAATGCTTGATTAGGCAGGGGTGCCACAACAGTGGAGCTTAAAGCTTAAAAAATAATTATGTAAAAAACGGCCATGTTAAAAACAACAACGAAGACGGACAGACATCTCACTTGAAACGTTACATTCCATCATGTTACTTTTAGGTTCATGGCCATGAAGATGATGTAGATTCTGTGACATTTGCAGATTCCAGCTCTCAAATCCTAATTTCTGGTGCAGATGATGGTCTCTGTAAGGTATGTATGTTCCTGAGAAAGAAGCCAAGCTGCTTCTCTAATCTTTACCAGTTTAGATAGTGTATTTGTTGTAATTTATTCTCTCATTTTCGTTAGTACTAGAAGATGCTTACATTTTTGGACAACTAACTATGAAGGCTAGTGACATTACCATATTAGAGCGGTTTTCATTTGAGTGTCGAAAAGTAATTGGTTTTGCACTTTCTACACGATGCGATTGGCTTAAAAGATTCGCGCCACCTTTTCATCCAATCAGAAGTAAGACCAAAGCCAATTGTGACGCACTCGCATGCATTTTCCCGCGCTTTGCGTCAGCCACATGTAATTACTTCGAGTTTTGATTGGTTCAATGTATTTTCTGTGTCCTATGTGATTGGCCAGAGTAATTACTTTGGTTTTGGTTTTACGACACTCAAACGAAAACCACTCTATTTATATGTCATTGTTGTTGTTTTTATTGAAGGTTTGGGATCGCCGGCAGTTAAATGAGAGCTGCCCCTATCCAGTTGGCATTTTAGCAGGACATTCAGATGGCATCACCCATATTGATCCAAGGGTAACTAAGAAACTTACACTCCTAGCAATTGATAAGAAGTATAGTAAGATGTATTATCACAGAGGTATCTATGGTTTAAAGAAAGAGATAAAAAAATTTTGGCAGCATCTTTGGGACCAATAGCAGCGTACAAAGAAAATCGTGTCCAATAGCCTGGGGCTAGTGGATTTTGCTATTGGGCTAGTAAATTCTGTTCTTAAAACTTTCCCAGTGGGCAAGTGAAAATTTTTTGGAGGAAAGGTGGTGGGGGGATCAATTTAATTGCTGAAGAAGTATAATCAATGTTGCTTGTCAAAAAACTTTGGGGGGCTAGTCAAAAGACTTTCGGGCTAGCAAATGCTAACTACAGCTTGCCTGAAGGACAAGCTGTAAAACTGACTTGCTTTGCACCCTGAATAGAACTGACAGTTAAGGAGAGAGATTTCTGTATTATGGAATGGTCCTTAAGGAAAGGTGACAATAATAAAAAGGACATCTTAGCCAAGTGCCACTGACACCCTTTGACAAACATTTCTGTGACAAAGGGTCTGTTAGTTTTGTTTTCTGATGGCTATATTTTATTATTGTTATTGTTATATATCTGGAAATTTTTTTTCCCAAAAGTGCGGGCTCTCATTGGTTACTTCAAAGTCACATGACATCTAACAATGAAACTATTTCCTGCCCAGATCTCTCAGCAGGCAACATTGCAAAATCTATGACATTAGAGGGTAACATTACACTGTTACCCACCAATGTTGACTGATGACCACGGTACAACGAGGTTTAATGAATTTCCAGCTTCAAAATTTCCAGCTATGTAACAAATCACTTGAAGACTGGTCCCTCGGGAAACAGTCAATTTTGTTTCCCTCGAATCTCAATGTTGGATTCTCGGAAAACAAAATTAACTGTTTCCTTTGGGTTCAGTCATTTAAGTTTCTATACGTTCTGGTTTCTGATTGCTACATGTGCTTGATAATGATTTCAGGGAGATGGTCGTCATCTTATCACAAACTCTAAAGATCAGACAATCAAGTTATGGGACATGAGAAAGTTTTCTAATGAAGAAGGGGTTAAGGTAACTTTTCATGGAGTGGGTACTGTCTTATGCTTCACTTAAGGATCCTTCTGTTTGCAGATTAAAAAAAAAGAAAACAATAATAAAATTATGATTGAAATTATGATGCCCTGTATGTAGGGAGATTTGTTGTTTTGTTTTGTTTCTCTTTTTTCCTTTGCTTGACATTATGTGTGTAGGTACATGAACGTAAGGTCGAATTACAGTGTGATCTACTTACCTAGACAGCTTGTGTATGTGTCAGCAGTTTTTATAGACTTTAAGTATGTAGAAACTATTTTTCTAACAGAACATGAACAACCATAACTGTATTTGGCAAAGTAATAGTTTACAAAAGCATTGTATTACTAATTGAGACTTTCTACATTTTATCATAATTATTTTTGAACTTTGTACTTCAGGCTACAAAACGTGCTGTAGCAGGACAAAGGTGGGATTACCGGTGGCAACCAGTCCCAAGAAAATGTAAGTGTACGGAATTCAGTGGTGTGCTTATGACAGATATAAGGGTCCTTCATTAATTTGTGCTCATTGTTTTTATTGTTGATAATAATAGTAAAATTAAATGCTTATAATAGTAATCAAGATTTCAGTGGCATGTGGTACTGTAATAGAACCACACTGAAGTACTTCTTCTACTGTCATGACCACTATCATTGTAAAACCCAAAGCTATTACTAATAGCACAGTCACTACAATGATAAGTCTTATTGTATTGATTGTGGCATTGGCAGTGGCAGTGGTAGTTATTTGCATACCACTACTACTACAACTACCATCACTGTTACCATCACCACTTCTGCTACAGCTACCACCACTTCTTCTCCTACCACTACCACTACTTCCACTACTACCTCTACTACTACATGGGCATTAGCTAGCTGAGGGACGAGGGGGGCAGTTGCCACTGCCACAACTGTCATTATCACTACCATTACATCGTACTGTTAGTTTCACAATATCTTGATAAAAGTATGCTATAATTTTATTTCTTAAGAGCATACATAATAAATGACTGACATGTAATGAATTCAGATATTCAGTATGTTATTTCTGCTTTGTCATTCTTTCAACTAGCAATGAGACGATCTAAACTAGCTGGTGACTCATCTCTCATGACTTACCGTGGCCATAGCGTGTTGTATACTCTTATAAGATGTTACTTCTCTCCTATGCATACCACAGGCCAGGTAGGAGATTGCAGGTCTATGATAAATTGCTGTCTCTTGCTCTCAGCAATAATTTTAAAGTATTTTAGTTTTTCTCATAGTTACTGAATCATACAGTTCCATGGGACCTTCACAAAATTATTGCGCAATAATTTCTAAAAAAGCATGTTATTATTATGTTCATGTTATTCACGAGTCAATCTTTGCTATATTTTGAATGTTGAGCTTATGTCTTATTTTTTAGTAATCATTTTTATTCAATAAATTAATTATTTTTTTAATTTTTTCAGCGATATATTTATACTGGATGTTCTACAGGTTCTGTTGTCAGTAAGTATTGATTTAATTTGTAGTTCATTTTGTGTGAATTTTATTTATTACTTGATTTTGTTTTACTACCGAACAGTATCTTTTCAGAAGTGACTTTAATATAATTATGATTTTGTTTTTTATTATAATTGGATATGTTATTGTTTTTGAATGCAGATTTTCTTGTCTCATAGTTTATGATGCACTGACTGGACAAGTCACCTCCAGGCTAAGGGGGCATGTATCCTTGATATGTAATGTTGATCAGAGATTATGAGGTTGTTCATAGACAAGAGTTCTCTAATTACCTGATAATGATAGATCATTATTTATCTTCTTTTTTAATGATCGTGATAACCACATGTATGTACTTATGATTTCATAACCATACCATGGTAACAGTACAACTCTCAGTGAAGAGGACCTAAAAATCAGTTTTCAACTCTATTAATAAGCTTTTTTAAACCTCTATATTGGTGAATTATTTTTTTCCATGGAAATCATAACCCATCTTTTTGTTTTGGTGGCATTGTTCCAGTGATTGGCTGGAAAAATTTTAGGTTAGAGTCACTGAATAAAGGCTGTTTATTTACAAAGTTAAAAAACAATAATCCTGCTACTGTCTTTATTTATTCAGTAGATGTTAGGAAATAATACAAAATTGTCTCAAGTTGTTAGCTTACAAGTTTTATTGAGGATTTTCACAAATTTTTGTGTTACTAGGAGTATGTCCCTAGATGATGATTGCCATTCAAACAAAAGCCGGCCCTTTGGTTAGGCAGAGGGCAAAAATCAAAGTGATTCTGTAAAATTCCAATATCCAATGCTTAGAATAGTGAAAAATACAATTTGTCCCATGCTCTCTTCTGAGGTGTAGTCAGGTTACAAGTATGAAGTCTCCCCTTGGAACTTTAAAATGACTCCTATAAACTGCAACTAAAACTTGCCAGTACTGCAGTTTCTGACAGGGAATGATCAGAACAGGCCCTTTTTGGTATATTTAGAGTAAATTTTTTTTAAATTTTTGCTTTGACTTCTAATCAGAGATTGACTGTTCGTGATGTTGCATGGCATCCATATCACCCTGAGATTGTCAGCACCTCAGTGAGTGCTATAGTTATATATTGATAAGTTCCAGTATACTTGTGTGATAGGGTGAGGAGTGGGAAAAATAGAGTGGATTTATTTAAGATACTAGGAGAAAAGCTTGACAAATTCAAACAAGAGGAAATTACATTAAGCACTTTTATTAACCCATTTGCTACTGGAAATTTAGCTGTAAGACTCCTTTTGAAGCTAGCTGAGCCATTTTCTGATCATTGTTGGGCCAAAAAGAACCAAGGCTGCTCAAAATGCTGTTTTTAATTTGAGCATCAAGCTGCCTTCTATTTTTGGCACTGAATTAATGGGGCCTCTCATATGTTGGGGCATGTCCAAAAGGTGAAATTTTCACCTTCTCTACTCCCCTCTTCTCTTATTTATGGCCCAAAAGATCTTTTTCCCCACGCAAGTTACATCATTGTACATGTCAAAGTTATACATGACCATTAAAACTGATGATGTAACAAGTGTTACAATGGAATGTGGATCCATATGGGCAGT
The DNA here is from genome assembly GCA_964035705.1 of Porites rus. Lineage (NCBI taxonomy): Eukaryota > Metazoa > Cnidaria > Anthozoa > Scleractinia > Poritidae > Porites > Porites rus. The sequence continues at coordinate 23,927,264 of OZ037993.1, forward strand.
TATGGGCAGTTCACTGGTGAATAGGTTAATAAAGCCTTAGAAAAATAATATCATCATTTTAATCTTCTTCTGCTTCAACTTCATTCAGTGATGTAAATTTACTCTGTCAGTACTTAAGATGCGACTACTGCTAATAATGATTTATTATTTTTCTTATCACCAGTGGGACAAAACGCTAGGTTTATGGAGTTACAGACGAAAGGTAGAAGATGGTGATGTCACAGAGAATGAGGCGTCACCTAAGGATACCAAGTCGACATTGCATAGGAATCTTTTAAGCTTTATCTAACACAGTTCAGTTTCAGGTGTATCAATCGTTAAACAAGTTCTAAAAAAGTTATTAATTTTTTGTAAAGATTTAATTAATGCACAAGCGAATTTGCACCACATGAAATACTGCCTAGGAGTACATTCATTTGTGGTGGTCAAACTGAGAGGTTTTGTTTTTGGGTGAAAAATATGCATGCTTTGTACTCCCATCATAACAGTAAGAAAAGAGGATCTAGGATTTTTATAGGGGAGTGAGTAAAACGTCAGAATTAACTGGTCCATTCCTTAGTATTATCAGGATCAGATTATATTACAGAGCTGTGGAACCTGAATATAACAAACCTCTGTGTAGTGAAATCGTCAGAATAACAAAGATATACTTGCCCCAGCAATAACAGTGAAATGTAGCTTGTCCCTTGATGGCCCTTCATCATACTGAGGTTTTACTGTATCAGAGACTACTTAGATCATGGTACATAAAAGGTATTAATGAATCTTTTCCAGATGAGATTTAGTGTACCTTTGATGCACAAGGATCCAATTAAAGTGACCTTGGATCATAAATCCTGATCCGAATCACTGCACCCTATATCTGAGGTAAATAAGGGTTATCTGGGTCAAGAAGGGTGAGGAGGGTTGCGGTTAAAGGAAACCCCCTCTCCCCATAGATCTGTGTTTGAATAGTAACATAGTTCACACACATTGGGGAGTTTTCATTCTCAGTCGTAAAAGTTTGAACCAACAAGTCGTTTTGGGAAAATTGGTACTCAGATATTGAAACCTCTTTGAATGGTCACAAGGATTTGGTTATGTTCTGGTTAACGGTGTATATCTTCTACACTGAGGAGTCTCCTCCAGCCAAAAAAATTCGTCGAACGTGTAAAAGTAAAATACTTAATAGATAGTAGATAAATTTTGTAAAGGGATGGCAAATAAAAACCAATACTTTTATGCTTTTCTTAAGACACATTAGAAGCTGCAACTTACTGTTTTTCTGGCCTTCATCCACAGCCAAAGGAATTTTCTTTTATTTGTTGTGATTATCATAATATTTTAGGGATTTTCAGTGAATCTTGAAATTTGCAAATAGGCCTTTTTAGAAGCTTGTATGACAGTGAATCACTACCAGCCCTGTAAATTTCCTTTTTAGAGAGTTATCTATATTTTCTCTTATTTATTTTAAGATGACCTGAGAAGCCTCATGCCAATGCCATTGATAGTAATATTATTATCCTCTCGTCAATTCCCTTTTTTACTGCAGAGGTTAAAGGTTTATCGTGGAGCTTATTTGTAAGCGATGTATTTAAAAGCAAACAAACTGTTTTTGTTCTGTTCAGCATGTATGCCTCCTGGACAAAACTTGTGTCGTCATGAATATTGTATATAAATATTACAATGTCAAGTTGTGATGAATCAAACAGAACCAGGTTGGAGTTACTGGTTATTTGTTGTCAGTTATAGTTTGGTGTGACAAGGTGAATGTTGAAAATATTCTTAAATGTACAAAATTATAGCAGAGTTGTGGAAACGTTTGAGGTAACTCGCCACTCCTTAAACTATGGGAGGTGGGTACAAGTATTACTGTAACAACAATTTTTAGGATGGTTGGGTGGACAAACCTTACTAGGTCTTACCCTCCCACACGATCCCAAAAATCTTTTCACGGAAAGTTTGTACCCATACTTCAGTCTAATAAACAAACTGTGTAAATAAAATAGTTACTAGAAATTTCACTGTCACAGTGAGTGCTTGTGAGGGGAAATTAAAGCAGTCATATGGGAGAGAGATCCCTGAGTTAATCTGTTATTAAAAAGACAAGGGTACTTGGAAAGGGCCTGAAATGATGGAAACTTGGTT
>OZ037993.1:23934390-24174390 GCA_964035705.1 Porites rus
CTTTTTGAAGCATCTACCTTTTATTGAAGACAAACCTAAGCTGAAAATTCTTCAGACGATGTCTGAAAAACAAGCTTTGGAAGATGCTAGTGAGACGGATGAAAATGATGGAGATGAGGAAATTGACAAGGTGAGGAGAAAAACAGGGTATTTTGTGTTATGTTCCATTCCAAAATTACCAGATATTTGTAATACATGTTGGATATTCATGTGACCATCAGCAAAGATAGAAAACAACGTTAAGTATATCTAGTTTACGAGACACAAAGTATCAACTCAATATGAAGTGAAACGGATGGCAGATAACATAGAAATGAAATTTGTACTTACAATTTTCAGGAGGAAGTTGCTGAAGACGTAGCAGGGCAGGGCAATATTCCTTGGAATGAACAGATCAATGTGGAGGAGGCCTCCGAGGCAGAAGTCATGTTGTTAAAAGATAACCTTTTAAAGTTTGCAAAGGATAACTTCAGTACCGCGACAGTTACAATATTAACGAAAGATTATGCCACCGAGTTCAAAGAAGTTAGTTCACCATTGTCCAATATTGACTTCCATTTACAGTTTATTCAAGCAACGTTCGTTTCGTGGTCGCGTTCTGATCCCAGAGTCAGCAAAGAAATTTTGAAGGGTAAAGTTTTACCAAGTTCGTCAAGCAATTGCTTTTCGTTTCAATCCACTAAATTTGAAGCGGACGAAAGTACAAGACTTTTGATAGGATTCTCTGATGTTCTTGGTTTGGAAATTACTGAAGATTCCATAGTTCTAGATGTCAAATCACTACCAAAGATGGAGAGGAAGGTAATTCGCAGGCACTCGGCTACGCAGAGTTCTATCATTGAAGCAGACTTCAACCAGAAATCGAGTGGCAAATGGACGGAGCAATGTATCCTGGCTAGTGAAGAACCACCATACCGGATTACAGTAGGACTGATGCGTCAAAGAGAGCCAAAATTCAGCCAGTTGAAAGAGCTACTACTAAAAATTCCACCCTTGAAGCGAGCAGCCGATGGAGGCCTACAGGCAACTTACCCACCAAGTTCGCACGTCCATGGAAATCCCGAGGAAAGATATCCGGTCCTGAAAGATCCGACTCTCGTCAGAGCCGGACAGCTAGCTTGTTTAGATCTGTTAACAACACTTCCACCGCAGAAAAAAACTGAGTACGTCGTCAAAATGTACTCACTGATTGAATGTAAATTCAACACTCTTCTACGGGAAAGAATCGAGCGCTGACGAAATCCGAATGAACTATACGAGGATTCGACTCATAGAAGACATCCTAGTACGTAAGATTTTGACCTTTCACTGTCAGTCTTGTTTAGAATAAATATCTTTCTTCCATGGAACGATTTCTTTGTCGCAAACCTTCCTGCATGGCAGCCGACCGGCCGCCATGATTCGAAAACAGATCGAATTGGTGCGCGCGTTGGTTTATGGGATACTGCATTAAAATTTCTTTCCCCAGGCCCTCGCAATGACGTCACAGATCACCTGGCCGTTGATATTGAGTTACTTTACATTGGTATACCTGTGGTGCGGACGGACGGTCGGTCGGGCGGGCGTACGGTCACGTGACTACCAAAATTTCTCGGATGCATAGGTTACCAAACTTTGTTACCCATACTTGGTGCTCCGCTGCGCGCACTTAGCGCGCGAGAGAGCTCCGCTATGATTTTCCAACAAGAAAGATACTGCTCACAGTCTGGATTCCAGTAAGAGAACGTGACTCCCACCAGATTGCTGTGGAAGTTACAAATATTCTACCGGCAAATTGTGCCGAAGTTCACCACATAATTTATCTAGTCATGTTTATGACATTGGCGTTACTATTCACGGCTTCTACATTCAATCAATTTACGCTTAACTGTTACTGCTTGTTTACTACTTTCATAAAAGTTATAAAAATGACCCCCCAGTTAATGCTTTCACACATGAAAATGACCCCCCAAAACCAATAATGTTTTTGAAAATGACCTTCCCCCGATAAAATGGCCAACCAACCCCCACCCCCCCCCCCCCCCACCTCACCCACTGCCAAAGATGATAAACGACCAGCCCCTAAGACCTATTGGGGATAATGGAAGGTAATGACAACCAGCAAAAAACAGGCAAACAAACAAAACAACAGTTAAGAAGCAGTATGTTCTAAATAAGTTTTTATTGGTTTCCTATGTACAACTGGTAGCACAATGATTGAAAAGACCGCCACCAAGACCTTTTTTACACACTCACTTAGACTTATATAACCACGGGAGTTAACTGCGGTTAATGAGATCTAAACTAATATTGCTGCAAGGTCATGCTGTTTGGGGCCATTTCGTCAAATATTCACAATAATATTACTATTGTTTTTGTGATCATGGAAGACGAAGGGTAAAAAGACTTGAAGAAATCAGTATCAATTACTAAGCAGCTGGGAAAGTTCAAAATGATTGAAGGGGACAAAAACTAGAAGCAAGATTGGAAGGTGACTGATAATAAACAATTTTAAAAAAGATTCAGTTATAGTGATATCCAAAATAATCAAGGTCTCTTAAGCGTTATCAGCTCAGGTTGATAACACTCACTTTGACCTTTATTTTGGATGTCACAAATACCAAATCAAATAATTTGTTAAGTTATACATTGTTTTTAAGAAAATAAGGACACCAATTTGACATTGCTCTTTGAAATCATGCATGGCACATACAACCTAAAGATTAGTCAGTAATCGTCTAGCAGATAACTAACTGATCTGTAAGTTGGGATGATTTTCAAATTAACTGTAGGCTCCAGTACTGGCAAATGAGAAGACAGATGGTGAGTACAAAATGTATAATAACAAAAATATTTCATCCTGTCAAACAATGACGGGAGAAGTGGACGCGTTTGTTGTAGTGGAAAATTGCATGCCAGTTACTAACTAGACAACAACTAAATGTATACAACATTACTGTTGGGAAGGATGCATTAGACAATAATTGTCCTAATATTTGACATAATATTTTCCAAAACCTGCATGACCTTGCATGTCTCACATTAATCACAACTCTATTAGACCTACATGAAACACTAACACATTACAGTACATGTATGCACAGTTTAAAAAAAATATCCCTTTTATCATTTAGCTTCACAACCTCAAAGATTTGCAGCTGTATGTGTGTAATTACAGCCTGAACGGTATGTAAAGCAACTCCTACTAGATCAGCTAGCTGAACAATTTTAAAACAGCTATAATTGTATGTTGCCTACCTGAACGAGTTGCATCCTATAATGCCTTAATACTACCAATACCAAAATATAAGGATCTTTATAAATTTCCTGACCAGATCAAAGTTTTGTTAGTCACATGTGAGTGACTTGTATTTTGTATCTTGTACCTGCCAACTCTCACACCTCAGGCAGGCTAGGCTATATTAATGACTAAACGAAAACTTCACCAAAAAGATCCAATTTCTTTTTAAATATATTTAAAAATAAAATATGTAAAATCCCAAGCTCAAAAGTTCTGCCAAAAAGATTTCTTTTGAATGGCCACACCATAGAATTTCGTCCACAGATTTAACGGTTAGCATGAGTTTTAACAGTTTGCTGAAAATTACGACCATTGACTTGTGATTGCTGTTCAAAACATAAAAATTATATCTAGAACCTTGTCAAAAAGCGTATGTTTGTCTTTTGAACACTTGGAATGGTGAATGGTCTCTCTAGGAACAGCCTCACAAAATTTTGGCTGATTTGAAGGGTCTTGACATCTCAGCTTTTCACCAAATTCAGTCTCAATTCTTCCCAGAGTCAACTTCACATTTCGGGGTCAAGATTTGCTTTTGATCTGATGTTTGTTTACATAATAGGACAGATGCCTCTTTACAATTTCTTAATGTTAAGATTGAGAAAGAAGCCTATTCTGAATTTTTTGGAGGCCACGATAAGCTTATATTGACAGCTTCAGAAGAAATCTGAAAGACTTAAGCTTATTTCAGAAGTGTAAGAGCCGTGTTAATTAATTAAAAGTCTTGGACTTGCAGTTTAAAAAGTTACAAAAATTTGGGGCTCACAAGGAAAAAGGCTGGACTCACAGTCTCAAAAAAACCATAATAGAAACTCCTCAAACTTTGGGTTTCTGAATGTTTAATGTTAAAGATTCTCTTCTGAAATCCTGGCAAACTTGGGTTAAAAAGCCCCGACCTCTGATTTGGAAAAAGTTGGCAGGCACTATTTCTACAACTAGTAAAACTGTTCAGGAATGAATTTCTGAATAACTTTTGAATGACCAATAAGAAAAACAGTATTTCAAACCGTTACACGTATATGCATGTGATTTGTTCTCATTGCTTAATTCTAGATCTATAAATTAATCACAGTAACAAGACTGTGAAAGAAAGAGCCCAAAAATATTATTGCAAAAGATGGTTTTCCATGTTGATAATCACAGACAATAGCCAAGATTGCACTTTTTCAGAAGCCAAAACCTTCAGCCTAGCTTCAAGGCACTCTCTTCAGCCTCATTATACCAGTTCATGATGCTCCTGGTGCATATTCCAGGATTGACACGCTGAGATCACCCGGACTAGGCTGCAAAAATTTACTGAGTACATGTCAATGATGCTACCGTACAAAAATAATGTAATTGACAGTCACGGCTAGTCACACAATGTAGTGCCATTTTTTTAATAAATTATTTTGACTGTTTGGATAAATAATTTTATTATTGATTTTTAATCAAATGGAAACCAGCAGTTGCAACTTCAGGTACAATGGTGTTAAATGTAGGCAAATCTTCGAAAAAATGATTTTTGTCTTAGTTTATGGTGGGGTTATCTACACAGTTTTCTAGCATGCTCTTCTTGCTCGCACAGAAAGAGAGAACTACTGTTTATTTCTTAAAGCTCTAAGTATTTCAATTTTCTTACCACACTAAAGGGTGTTGCTTACAAAAATTGAGATTCCTTGACCTAAAACATTAATTGTACCCTACAGTCACACCTTATCATTACATGACTGAACAGTAAATGGACAAAATGACCACTGTTAACAGTCCTTTAGACTACTGCAAAGAAACATATCTGGCAACTACACGTACTGTTACCCACGAGGAGCAACTATGGAAAATGCATCTGCATTTAAACTAATGTCCTCAGTCAAACCAAAGGGAAGATAATAACCAGATGGGTACTGTAAAAAAACTGTATGGAACCTTGAGACTTACTTTAACCACTGCCTTCTAGCTCAGTGGACAGGTACAAAATTATAGCCCTGGTAATTATTATTCTATAACGAATCTTACTAAGATGTATTAGTATATTGATCATGTTATTCTTTAAGCTGCCCGCTCAAGCCCTCAGCAGCTTTTCATTAATGCATCCATTGCTTAAGTTTACTGAGCACGCTTCTGCAGTAATTCACTTACAAGTGGACAAGCTATATTCTTCAGTCCCATCACATTTAAGGCTGTTCCCCTTGCCTTACATGTTAAGCACCAGTACAAAAACTCACACCACAGGCAAGCGGGCTTCTTAGTTCATTTAGCAGACTCCTCTTAAACACACTGCGCACCCCACCTATGCATGCACTAAAGTTCAATTAACTGTCATGAGTCAAATCTCTCTGTCTTTGGAATGACACCCCCTGGGAGAGACGTTGACGGTGCCGAGACAAATTTTCTGTCTTGAAGCATGGCAACTGACGGCATTGGCACTGAAGCAACAGATCCAGGCACATTAACTGGAGGTACCATACTTTGGTTGTACATGTCATGGTTTGCAGGGGGGAGAGTACCTACTGGGGATGTGGGAGGCGGACAGGCCATCTGTACCACGTTTGCTGCATCTAGCTGCTCTGCAATATTGGTTCCTGTAAAAATGCATAAAAGTACTGTTTTAAACACTCTGGACTATAGCTGTTGCTGGAGCGTGGGCCATTAACACCATCACTCTCCATCTCAGCCAGTCTTCCCAGCTTCTTCCTTGGGAAACCAGAGTTGTTGATATCTCTTTCAAGGCCTCATCTTGAGGTGTTCTGTCATGTCATTTCAATCAAGGGTTAAGAAAGCTTAGATTTATGGATGTTCTAGGCTAGCCTGCAAATACAGCCACCTCTCATCACTCCTAGCCACCAGGGACATTTTAAGGGAGAGATTTCTGCGCCAGAACAACAGAAATGCGATGTACTGACGAATGTAAATCCATTTTTTACATAATAGACCCTTTTATGGTTTTTTCAACTTTTGACATCAACCAATTAGGAAAAATCTGTTGATACCACTGGAAATTACTACAATTACCAAGTTTGAAAGTCATACGTCTTATGTGAGCAAAGATATAGCTCTGTAAAGTTGCAAAAATTTACAGACGTTGCTATGGCGGAGAGCAAGTTTGTGCCCCCCACCATGCGAACATCTATGAAATCTCGCAACCTTGAGGAGCTATATCTTAGTTAGTTTTCAACAATTCACTGTCAAACTATGCAATTTTACTAATTTAAAGGTGCTCTCTTTGGCAGTTTTGACAGATTTTCCCTACCTTGTCCATGTCAAAAGTTGAAAAAAAAGTGGGAGGGTCCATTACTCTGGTATTCACAGGGTTCCAAAATTCAAATGCAAATGAATAGCAGCAAAACTCAAATGCATATGGACTGATTTGCAGTAGATTCATCGCATTTAAATTTGACCTTTTTGACCAATCAGAGCTATGGATAGATTTATATCATCAGTATGGCATTTCTGTCATCCCATTACAAACATCTCTTCCGTGAAACATCCCCAGTGGGGAGGAGCGGCGAAAGACAGCTGTATTTACAGGCTGGTTCTAGGCAGGTCAAGCTTGAATGGATAATCATGTTTAGACTGGGACTTTTAGAATACAGCTCATCCATACTCTATTAACACAGTACAGACATTGTTAGATCCTAATACCCTTTGATGGCTAGAGTCAGATAAATCTGATTCAGCTGACCCAGATGTATGTCATTTTCAAGTTAATGTGTTACTAAGTTAAGAGATTCTCATTATTTTGCTTGACGCTATTGGCTATGGAAACTATTACTCCAAGAAAGAAAAATGGTGTCTATTACACTAACATGATGACCTGCCTAAAAATTGCTAAAGTGAAGAAAGTACACTAATTAAACCTAAAAGGACACAACAATGACCTGAAAATATACAAGTTCACCATGATTATTACTTAATCTGGACCATCGGAAAAACATATTTGTTTAACCCTTTCAGCCCTCATGTGATCATTACCAAATTTCTCTTTGTAATACCAATGCTTAATCATTTAGGAACTTATGAGAATTAAGTCTATGATCACCAAGGATTACTTCTTGTGATATTAAACAAATTTCCCCCACCATTTCTAAAGGAAAGGTATGGGACAAGAAAGGAGAACTTGTATTTTAATATTAACGGTTAAAGCTTTGGACTTATGATTAACTACATCGTACTCTACTCTACTTTGTGTTCTGTATTAGTGGTAATTAATAGTCCCGTAGAACTGTTACAGCTGAGCTCACTTGATGTTACTGGTGATCAAAGTGGAAAGCTAAAGATGACACTAAATTTTTGTGAGCTGTTATTTGCTACAACTGCTTCAAAACTTAATGACATCCCTGGTCCCTATAACAGTGATGCACCCTAGGCAAGTGAAAATTCACGATCTTAGTGGGACCACGTCCCTTAGACTCTGTTTGACCAAATGCATCACCAACCTCCTAAAATCATCTCCTGAAGAAGGTTATCAACTTTAACCACACCAAAGAGTCTGTGAAACTGAACCTGATCTATCATCTCTTTCGCTATGCTTTGCATGGTTGGAAGCATAAGAAGTAGTTCTCCAAACTTGCCACGGCTCTCATACTGGTCCTTGGCAATGTAATCCTCTAGCATAGTCTGTACCTCAAATCTTAATGCCTTGATCTTTTGGGCATCAGTGAGACCTTTCGCATCTACAACGGAGAGAATGTTTGGATAAGTAAGAAAATACCCCACAGCCTGTGCAAAACATTTCCCTTTTTCTTTGCTTCTTAAAGTAACCAAGGAGAAACAAGACTACTGTCATTAGTGTGATTTGATCCATCTATTGTCACAGTTAAAAAATCATTTATTGTTGGTCAAATTGTCAGTTGTCCAGTTAGTTTTGTCTGATTCCATCAATAAGTCGTGTCTACGGTGTCAGTAACTGTTGACTACGATTCAGTGGCATTCATTCTATCTTAGTAAACCAGCTTTCTAAAGTGAGTCATTGAGAGTAGTCTGTAGAATACGTAATATATGTCGCAGAGTCAGAGTCGATTTGATGTTTCGTCTGTAAGTGGTGCTCAGCCATGTGACTGTTGACGTCACCATTTCTCGTTGCTGATTTGTGTTCAGTCAGTCACTTGCTATAGTTTCTGCTGGTTTCACCACTGTAAGTAACCTGGCAGTCGTAGCATTTGATCTTGTATACTGTTCCTGTCTGTCCTCCAGTTTGTCTTTGTCCTTGACATTAGTAAGTAGTCTTCGTGAAGTGGTCATTAGCTTGTGTGCAACATAACATGCATATTGTAAGATTGTAGTATGCAAGAAATAGTTTCAGAGGTGCCTCCAATGTACGGTATAGTCGCTGTCGTAACATGGCCAGAGCTGAAGTTGGTCTGAGTTTTGGAATCAGTGTTACTGTGAGTGTTCTGCCTAACAAAGTCCGTGTTGTAGTTGTTTTTACTAAAAACGTTGTTTAGGTAGTTAGTCTCTTCTTGTAGGCTGTCAGGCGAGTCGCAAACTCAGGGACCGCGCAGAGGGAGGGGCTGGGGGGGCTTTAGCCCCCCCACTTTTTTGCAAGAATAAAAATAAATTTAACAAAAAAATAATTTAACAAAAGTAACGGAGTGAAAAATAGCAAAAAATAGTTAATTCGAAAGTGACCAGAGATACTGGCAAAGACAAACGCGCAGATAAATACGAGCTTCAGATCATTTTATAATGTAGTTTTACTGAAAAGTAAAAGCTATCCCTCCATGAGTGGACCGATGTTACCAAGGAGAACTCGCGCGCCAAGAAGAATTGAAATTGGCACTGGAGAGCCAACATATCCTGTGACCGCACAAGACTATTACAGGCGAATATACTTTGAAGCTATTGACTTGATGATGAACGCTATTGACCAGCCGTTTGACCAGCCAAGCTTTGATACGTATGCAAAGATGGAGTCTCTCTTAATTAAGACCTTCAATTCGCAGGACAAATCCGAAGAGCTAAAGTTTATGGAAAAACTGTACAACGATGATGTTAATATTTCAGTGTTAACCGCCCAGATGGAAATTTTACAAGTGCTGCTGAAGGATGGTGATTATTTTTGTTTTGACGACATCATAGTAAAAATTAAAGAGCTACCCAACCCAGAACGGGAAATGATAAAAGACGTTATCACGTTATGTAAGCTGATTCTCGTAAATCCAGCAACAAGTGCAGCCGGTGAAAGATCCTTTTCGACTGCCCGGAGGCTAAAAACATGGCTCCGTTCAAGAATGAACCAGGAACGATTTAGTAACCTGACAGTTTCAAACATACACAAAGAAAGAACGTACAGGCTTTCCACCATTGACATAGCAAACGAATTTGCCGACCGCAACACAAACAGAAAGCGTAATTTTGGCACTTTTCGAGTAAATGATGTACAGTAACTTTAATATCATTCACTAAATTATTTTCAGTCCTGTTTTGTTTTGCCGTGTAAATATTTTGAACGAATAATTAAACAATTATTGAACTCGGCTTTCGTATGATATGAAGATATACAGATCTCGGAGGGTGTTATCCACCGGGCTCAAGCCTTCGGCTTTGGCGGATAACCCCCTCGATCTGCATAACTCTTCATATCATACTCAGCCTTGTGCAATAATTGCTCAGTAATTATACAGCCTTGAGTTCAAGGCAGCTCAAGCAAAATCGTTGGATTTCTGGCTTATTTATAGTAATTAAAGGTTGATATCAGTAGTATAACATAACAATCTATGATATTTCAATTTAGTGATGGTGAATTTTCAGACCCGATAGAAACATCACTGAAGACGTGGAAAAAAATCAATAGTTTTATCGTTATTCGCATTCTCCGTCACTTTAGAGAAATTGAATAGAAATGCACAAGCATGCCCCCCCCCGGCCCCCCCCCCCCAAAAATTTTCCTTCACGCATTCTTCTTTAGCCCCCCCACTCGAAAACTTGCTGCGCGGTCCCTGAAACTAGTTGCGCTTGTCTTGCCAAAGCCCGTATAGTTGTAGCCTTGTGAGAGGTCGGGTTGTCCGATGACTGGTCCAGTAATCTGTTGTTATGTGTTGGTTTTCCATAAATTGTCGTTCGTAGTCTGTTGTCGCCGCGCGTGACCAAGCAGTCTGGACAAAAGGTATTTGTGACCTTCTCCAGGAAAACATACCCTAACACTTTTCAGTTTGACGACTGAAAGCGTTTTCAACCCATTACAGAAGCGTTAAAACGGTTTTGGAAATAATTAGAAGTGTTTGGAAAACCGTTAGAATTTTTTTAACCCGCCATTAAAAGCATTAGAAAAACAGTTCAAGGTGTTAGAAAAAGTCATTGAATTTTGCATCAAAAACGTTTGAAGCATTAACAGAAGTCGTCAGAATTTTGTTCCCTGCTTGGGTGTTTGAAGCATGAGCTACGGTAAGTTTTGTTTGACATTAAACCTAATTCGGTTCAAGCTTATCAGTGTATTGATTTAGACAAACAAATAGAGAGATTTTACTTAAAATCACAAAGAACATACGAACTTATTTCTGTTCTAGCTTAAAAATCAAAAAATGGCAGCAAAAGCTCGAATCAATCGGGTAACATATGAACCTGAATGATAATGGTACAGAAATTCAGTCCCAAATTGCCAATATGACAAACACAGGCCTCACAATATTATCATTATCACACTTTAATAAGCTCTCTACAACCAAAGGAAGATCTGCAACAAACATAAGATGCCAAGAAATGTGTAAACAACCCCGCCATGTTTTGGTCAAACATGTGCTTCGAAACACTTGCCTGGTTACTAAGCAAGGATGAACGCAACACGAACTGTTGCAGTTTGTATTGATTGAAAGGCGATTTCTGTGAAAATTTCAAACATAATAAGATGAAGAAATGGGGGAAAATTGATAGCTGTGAAGAATCCAAACAACAATTATTGAAAACTTTGATCAGTAAGCCATTCATTTTGTTTAGTCAACCTGTTGAGAAAACCATACAGAAAATCAAGGCAACCTGTTTGAACACTTCCAAAGCCATTAGAAATTTTAGTTCACCTGTTCAGAGCATTTTTTACACAAAATTAAAAAAAACAATTAAGTAATATCTTAGGATTTTGTCCACAGACTCTTAAGGTTGAAATATGTCTTGTCCCTCCACATTGACTCCAGGATTGAGTACCACTGTTAACAGGGCCAGGTTGCCCGTTACCCTTAGTCAAGTATTCTTATCACCAAATGTGGGTAACAGATTCTTGCCAAGATTGTGGAAGTACTTGAATCAGCTCGTAATTACTCATTTTACTCTTGACTACAGGGCTTAATGTAAGTAATTAAACGTAAATTCTTAAACAACTTACCAGGATTAAAGAACACAATTGCCTTCAAACAAGCATATTCTGTGTCATCAACATTCCACTCTTTCATGGGTTCAACAAGTTCATCGAATATACGATTTACAATTCTCCGCATTTCAGGATCTCCAGCTGTCCGTGGCAATACAAGATCATTTCCAAGTAATAAAACATCCTTTAAATTTAACGAACGTCTTGAGACACCCAGTAATAAGTTCTCAGAGGCATGTGCTCGCAGTAAAGCTACTTGATCATCAAGCAACAGTTCACAGAAAGCAGGGATGTGTTTTGCCCACTCTACTAATACCAGAAGTTGTTGCCGCATTGATTCAACAATGTCACCATAACTTGCCTCTTTCTCCAAAGAAATGCTTTCTGCATTGGTTTATAAAAAGAATAAAATATTGCTGTCACCAGAAAGTATCATGCAGTATTCTAATTTTCTTCCTGCAATAATCAATCATAAATTTTTCACAAGCTGATCCTTAGGATATTCAGGTTGTTGTGGTCAACACCCAAGGAAGACCTTGGGCTTGCAAAAATAATGTTCAAAACGTTGCTGAAACTAAGCTAAATGACTTGTACCATATAATTTACCTGGAGGTGAAGTTGCAGGACGTGATAGAATCTCAGCTGATAACAATACACTGGTCGTCAAGCCATGCTTGTTTTCAGTCTCCTCTCCACGTGGCCGTTTTGAGATGGTGTCTCTCTCATTCTGAACAGCTGCAAGAAGCACCATACACAGGTTATAATAACTACAATGATGATTTGTTCTCTTTCAAATGCAGAGCAGGCGACCAACAGAACCACCAGCAAGAGTATACCAAACAGAAAGTAACACGTAAAAAACATGTAAGGAAGATTAAACTCATCACCAATAGATGAGCTTGAGCGCTGGTGCCTACAAAAGTGGTGGAGCCAGGCAATGCTCTAGCACAAGGAAGGAGGTAACCATGGCAACCCTTCGAGCGACGCCCACAAGGCACCGTCACACTGAACTGTTCAGTGGAATACTTACTGACCAAATACTTAACTGACCCGAAACTGAAATAGGAGGGAGAGCTGGGAAAAAACACTGCACAAAAATGGCAACCAAGGCAAGGCTCCAGCAAATACACTTTGCAAAGAACTGCAGGCAAGCAACTACAAATACAACCCATGAGGTACCCTTGCTAAAGGCATCAGGCCACCCCAGTATTGCTGAGAAAACTGCTGGCCAGCATTGCTTCAAGGTTAACTTTGCCCAAATTACATTCAGCCACATTAATTCTTTTATTCAACAGTGCAAACAAGTTGGGCCCCCTTTAACTACACTTCCTAGCTCCGCCCCTACATCTAAAAAACTAGTAGTTTCCAATGCAAAGTGAAGCGCTGCGAGTAAAGAATGACATTTCAAATAGTTTGAATCAGTTGCAATATTTATTTTGACTTTTGATATTTGACACTACCAGTGTCAAATAACCCTGCAAGTAATGCAATGCGACACGTAGGTGAAAAAAAGTGTCAAGCTACAATTGTATAAAAGTCTGTGAGAATAAATCAGCGTATTATTTGTCTGAAACCTGTCCAGGATAATGTTTAGAGCACACGAGCGATAGAGTGAGTCAATGAGTGAAATTCCAATCAAGTTCAATATTAAACTGGTTCATTACACCTTGCGAGCGCATCAAATAATTTTCAATCTTTGCCTCTGCATGTAAAAAACGTTTCACTACCAAGGAGAGAACAAACCTTGTTAAACGTTCCAGAAAAGCTCTCAATAACTAAAGCAATTTATCAATTAAGCTTAAATAAATACAACAAAGCCTGGCTAAATACAAATTTGGCCAAAACACTGAATTTATTTACCACAGAGTTCCAGGAATTGCTTCAAATATTATGAGAAACATATCCCTTCAATTCACAAGAATTTTTTACCTTCACTTCCATTCATATTCTTTGCTTGCGAAAATGTGGCTTTCTACACGAAACAGTATTTCTCCGCCTTTAGTTTTATCGACAGTCGAGTGTTCTAGAGGATACAGTGTTTACTTTTCCCTTTGGAGTGTAATTCTGAATGGATTGGCTGAAAACAACAGGGCCTGGATTCAAGGGACATGAATCAAGGCAAATTTGGTGATATACATACATATTTACATCCAAAAATCTCAAATGAGGCTGGCTTCAGGCACAGGCAACCCAGGGTGGTCATGCATGCTGCCTGAATTAGTCTGCTCACAATGGTAAACACCACCATGAAGACGGTGACCAATTAAAACAAAAATGTTGGAATATCAGGTAGTGCTAAATCTTTATGACCCAATGTACTTGTGTAAGGAAGTTTCACGCTGCTAGGTGTACAGTTCTAGAATGGCTGTAACCATACAAACCCAGAAATTAAATGAAAACATGAAAATTCCCAAAGAAAGAACGACAGTAAAAATCGGACAGAAAATCGGCTCCAGCTCGTGACCAGTTGTTGATCTCGGACTCGTTGCAGTAATTTACACACCCCTCCAAAGGTGTCTATGATTTGTTACGTGATCACATCCTGATGTGTCCGCACCTTGATATTTCCAGATGATGGCCAAATCATGGGCTTAATGCTACAATATACATGGATATTAATGTTACGACAACTTGAGGGTTCTGTAAAAATAATATTGGTTTAATTCTTGATTTCGACCCAATATCCAAACTGTTCCTAAAAAGTTGTATTTTAACACAAAGTCTGGTTATCATATAGCATGTAAAATGGATTAGTTCAAGCAAAGCACTATTAATTGACTTTGTGGTTTATTATCTCCACTAAAACAAAGCTAATCAATTGTTATTCCGTCATCTGTGCCAGTTGTTCAAGAGTTCTAGAAAAAGTTGTAACCTACAGAACTTGAATTCACCGAAGTTTTATTGGCCAAAACAGGCCAAAACTTAGTTTGTTACATAATTGTCTCAAAATAGAGCTCATGGGGAGCAAGTTGGACTTCAAGGAACTATCATCACCTACACCCTTTTTCCACGAGGCTGCTGAATTATTGGCTTATTTTCAACTCATCCGCACGAGTTTTGATACTAATCTTTGAAACCTGAAGGAGATCACGTGAAATGCAATTCCAGAAAACTGTGTTGAATTGCCTTTTGAACAAAAGAGAAATTCATGAAAAACTACATACAAAAATAGAAACTGACATTGCCTACCCTAATTGCTAATGGCAATCGCTTTATGCTCCAGCTTATGAAAAAACTTGCTATCAACTTGTGTTTCATGCTATATCATCAAATAAAAGAAAGCTCAAAGGGTAAAATACACAAGTACAACCGTATTTGGCTGTCTGATTTTATGCTCTGTGGATGTGTCAAACCAATAAAAAATTTGTTCTACTGTAATTTTGAAATATCATATTTTGTTGACAATTTCACAAGCCCGTGACCACCAAAGATTTGGTTGCAGGGATTTTTGTAGTTGCAAGTAAAAAAGTTACATACAAAAGTAAGTCCTGTAGATGACCAGCACAGAAACACAACAAGTAAGAGAAGCACAGCACTAATAGGAAACATAACTATCATTTGGAAAAATGGAAATGGTTCTATCACATTATAATTCTATCCAAACAACATGACAGTGTGATGCTAAACATAACACTGATCAAAAACAGAACTTGTGAGAATCATAACAGAAATCGTCTTATGTACAGTAGATATATGAAACTTTAACACTACTGCAGCTATGGAATTGGTCAAGCAACTCAGGAAAATGCCTTCTGTTGTAAAAATAGAGGAAATCATTCTAATGAATCCGTGCCTGATACATTTCACAGAGTGAATTTTAACTACCTAGATACGTAAAAATATGCAAAAAATGTTGTTATTCCTTTCCACAATTTTTTATTTATCCATCCATTCATAAGGGTATCACTGATGGAAATTAATTCATCTTTTAGTATCCACTTCAAATTGAGTACCTGCTAAGTTATGAAAATATATGAGGGTATTTAGATGTATATATGCAGCACATGTACAGCTCATGATGCAATGTTTCGGTCCATCCTCTGCCCATCCTTCAACATGCCCCTGTCATACCTCAATCACGCACTTCAACATTCCACAGTGTTTAACTAGAGAATAGCTTGCCAAAGTGAGTATTTTGACACTGGCAGGCCAAAATTCACAATTTCAATTACCAGCTACTTCAGTAAGAGAAAACTTGCGGAATAATCTCCATACAGCAGAAAAAAAAATTGCCTAATTTGTTGTTGCTTTGATGATGGTAATCAAGGCAGTAAGGAAATATAAATGTTGAATCATATGATTTATTTCACATTATTGAATAACTGCTATCTTTTGCTTGTTTATATGGCTGTGTGTTTGACTTAGATTTGCTTCTCCAGCTGTCTGTCCCTTGAATGCAATTTCTCTCAAAACTGAAACAACACTGTTTTGACGTGACAAATAAGTATATACTATTTTTAATGTCAGTGAGACTACTATAAACAATTTCTGCTGAAATTGTTAGCTCTTTATCACATGTGTTATGAAAATGTCATGATGCATGGCTGAGAATCACACCACTTTCATGTTGCTGTCAACATTTTTTTTTTGCAACATTAGTATTACATAACAACATTTTATTTACAGTTTCCTTTCAATAAATATCTTGAATTCTTTTAGCAAGGAGAAATGGATGTTTTCGCAGGCTTCTTTTGATAGTGACTGAATGATTTTAAAAAATGGACCTCATGCACTATTTTCTCCTTGAAGGACTTGTCAAAATCATTCACTCCAGTCTGTTTACTTTGTTTTGTTTTTATATCTTCAATTATTATTGTTTACTTATTGGGTAAACCTGGAAAATGATAAATTGATTTTAATGTGTGCTTAATTTTTGGGAGAATATATTTTTCATACCCAAACAATGACACTGAGATGAACAGACGTTTTAAAAACACACAAAGAATATAATCTTATCCCAGGCATATCACTAAAGCTTTTTTCAAAGTTTGTTTCCCCAGTTTCGTGTAAGTTTCCAAGTTGTATGACAGTGCTAATAAGATGCTCAGGACATGCATCCTAGTAAAAAATTTGAGTTTGGTGTTGTTGATTTTTTGTTTACACAACCGATCAACTTACAATAGCCAAAAGCACCGTTTCGACCGCTTTTTCTTTTCCTGTCCATAACACTGTACTAATTTATGTTTTTATCAATTAACAAAATATCTGGTGATTTGCATTTTCAAAACAAACTGCAAACACGCAAAAGATTTTAAGCTTAACGGTTGTAAGCCGGTGCTTGTCCTTACAAACTTTCTTCAACACCGATTTTCTCATGATTGCGATGGAATCTAATGACATTACCACCGTGTACTTGACAGATTCAGACTCAAGAGATGTAGGGCTTAATCATATATCGGGTTATCCATCACTGAACGGCTAGTTCGCCGAAATAGCAATCGATCAATACACGAACGCGCAAACACAAGTTTACAAGATTACGTTTGGTAAAACGTCTCACCTTCCTTCTTCATTCCAGCTCGGAAACATTTCTTCAACCGGCAGAAGCGGCATTGATTTCGCTTGTCTTTGTTGATCACACAAACTCTCTGGAACCGACAAGCGTAAACGTGATTCTTCCTAACGCTTCGTCGAAAGAAACCTTTACAGCCATCACAACTCGACGCACCATAGTGTTTGCCCGTCGCTTTATCGCCACAAATTAAGCAGGCCCCGTTTTCGCCATCATCTCCTGCAACAAAGATTAAATAAGAGAGGTTATAAGACTTCTCTATCACTTAAATAACGAGTGCGTGATCTACTACAGATAACAAACGATCAAGTTGTTTATTACCATTTCTGCTCGAGCTCTCGGCCTGCTTCAGACCATTCGCTAGTTTGTCTGACATTGACGGCTACGGGAATGGCCTCTCTCTTCGAAAAACTGTATATCCCAAGACGTAAGCCTCTATGTTGTATTTATAGCTGAGCAGATTGTACTTTGAACCCGAGGAGTCCCCAGTAAAGCGCGGAGAAACTATCAACGCTCATGGCTGCCACGCACAACAAAATGCATGAACACATAAAGGAGGTGGTACTTAGAAAGTCATGTGACCCTGCAGAAGCACGGGATCTACGTGACACGCGTGACGTGAAAGCCAATTGTCTGAGCGAAAAAAAAACGAAAAGTTATCGTTGGCAACAATCAAAGGAGCAATTAAACAAATCTCCTTTTAGAGACCCTCTTTGAATAACGTTAAGTTTTTTGGGCTTAAAAGACTGTAAGACAGTGAGCAACTTGGGAGTGTTCCAGAGGCAAGGTGTGACAAGTTTTATTAAACAAGGCAAGTGAAGGTCATTCGAGGTCCGTCCTACTCTAACTTTTCCAACAACATAAGTCTTTAAGGCCTTAATTTTAAGCATAGATTACGTTTCACTTTATAATCAAGTCTTATAGGTGAGAACTAAATTTGCAATGCAAAAGCACCTTCAAATTATTACAGAATTGCGTGTGAGTGATGTAATGCTACGAAAAAACATCAAACTCGAGGTTATCCAATGTCGGTGACCAGTTCCGGTTTTTCTGTTAGTTTCGTTTTGCTGAGGTTATGTCACTGTAAGTGTGCTTGTTCTTTTTCCCCTATCTTCCCCGAGAGGAAAATATTTCAGTTTTTAAAGGCACAAAAAGAACCCGTGCATGTTTTTTATATTAATGTCATTTTTAATGGCTGAGTAGTTAATGGGCAGTTACATGTTCTTACCAATTACGTGAAAACAGTAATAGGTATTGTACTTTGCACTAAACCTTACCAAATAACTGTAATTGGACAAAAGAAACAATAAAAATACTGTAATACTACCTAAACAGTTTTATGGCTGTTGCATGCATCTATGTTTTGTCAGTCTTCTGTGTGTTCTTGAATGGCCCTTAAAGCACACTTAAGTCTTCACCATTGTCTTTCTGAATTCTAGGAAATTTTTAGAATGAGGACTTGCTTTAACTGTCAGCCTGAAGTGGTTCTCATATATTAAGTGCTAAACTGGTAAATTTCAGCAGGTGAAGGTACTCGCTAATCCCAGTTTCTTTAGTAAAAGAAATAGAAAAGCTGCCCAGATGTTCGGTGACTAAAAAATTGCGTTGAGTCTCGTGTCGGTTCTCTGCTAAATTAAGTGACTTCACAGAAAGTGATAAGGTACGTTGTTAGTGGATGGAAGGATGGGGACTTCTTTTTAAGTAATTTTCAACTAATTTCTATTTTTTGATACGCCAAATCCCAAATCAAAAAATTAATTCAAATCCCCGAACTAATACCAAGAAATAATAACGGTTCCAAATACTTGATTATTCCAGCCCATAGGTAAATCCGCTACAAGGCTTTCCACGTTTCGAGACAATTACAAAACCGGTACCCAAATTTTATACCCCGAAAAACAGGGGTTCCAAAAAACAGCGTTTTCAGATCAATTCGTGCTTCGTACTCTAACTGTAACTTTGAAAATAACACTCTCTCGGTATAATGGCGATTCCATCAAAAAATAATAATAATAAATACGTAAAGAAACGGGAATCTTTAGTGCCACTCCCTGAATGAACTTTGATCAAGGCTGAAACTTGCCATAAATGGCTGAAGGGTTGGTTTTGGGTAAGGTTACCCGAAATCTGTCAGACGTCACGTAAAATAATACTTTGATGCTTGCAATAAGAGTAGCAATATAAATAAAACATTCAATTAACAAAGTAAAAGCAACGAATACACTTTGAGAGGTATATTGGATTACACCTTTCTTCCTCTTTCCATATATGGATTTCAGTCCAATCCTATAAACAGGTACCCTCTTAGTATGAACGCCTCGTTTTTACGGACTTTCCCTGGGAGATCGCGATAGCCCTGATATAGTTTCTAAATGAACCCCACCTACTAGTATCGGAAGCATATAAATTAAACCCCCCCTGCTCATATAAGGCCTCTCGATCGTTAATGCGGACGACGAAACTTTAATCTCTTTTCCAATTAACAGACGTTGACCTTGCTAATAAGGACAGGGAGCGGGGGGGTTCCGATGCGAAAGAGACGGGGGGTGCTCTTCGGAACGGACCAGATCCCTATAGTAGATTAATTTGGGCGTGAATTAGCCTTTATTATCTGAACCCTTAAGGAGACCATACTCCAACACAGCATAAAATATAAAGGCGTTTGTTTCTTTTTCTTATGGCCTTTTCCCACGCTCACAGCCCTTTGTGATACCTTTATGGGTAAAACTATTGACTTTCCGTCTTGAACATTGTGAGACCAATCTGCACAGCATTACCGTCACTGTCATATGGGAGTCCCCCGGGAACACCTCTTTATGTGTGAGGTAATAAGGCCGGGGGGGGCGTAAGGGTTTCCGGTGACGTGTTTTCGCGTAATTTTGGATGAGTCTGTGGTACTGCGGTTTTACTAGATCAGGTGGACTGCTGTTTTTCTGAATAAAGGTAAATTTCGATGCGTCATTGCGGATTTTAATGTTTCTCTGTGCGGTTTTGAGGTTTTCGGACCCCCCTTACGCCCCTCAATAATGCTTTCGTTTAGCGACGGTCATAAGAAAATTAGGATGCATGTCGATCTGGTCGAGATACCTCAAAGACTTCCGGTCAATTGCTGATTATTTTGGCAACGAATGTCAGAGTTCTACCGAATGCAATGTACGTACTTGATAGATCGAGCAATGTACAGGACAGTACTGAGTACACAAGTGTATTCAACCAATTTCCTTTCTTTCATAGACGTTTGTGTGGTTTGTTGAATCTTGTCTTTGCGTTCAAATCAGTAAAAAGTGCATGTTTAATTTTAAAACATACCCGTCTTAATCCGGACATCGTATAAAGTGCCCTCAGAGTCTTAGAGTCCGTATTTGTGGGTTCTCGACTGCAAAAGCTCTTCCACCAACTGTTCAGTATTTGGTGAACTTGTCATGCACGACTTCTTGTGGAAAACGAGCTCGGGCCAGCACTAATGAAAGAAACACGTTCGCAATACTTTCTCCTATATCTGTTTCAGTTTTTAATAACCTAAAGACGAAATAAAAAAAATTAAAGGGAAAGAATGAAATTTTATCTTGTAAGCGTAACAAAAAAAATCCGGCAGGTTGAGATGCTAACTATGGGCATTTCTTTTGCATACATTTTTGTTATAAACATTTTTTGAAAAATTCGCGCTGAGTGCCGTCTAGTGTCTCCATCAATCTATATTTTCTAGTCGAGGGTAAGGTTAGGTGGTGACATCTCCTACAAATTTCCTGGATCCGCCCTTTTTTCCATGCTTCACTCTTTCTGGGACTCATAAGGATTTGGATACAGGTTAGTTCACACTGGTAATGTGAGCCTGTGAGCAAATCCACTTGTGCGAATTCGGGGAAAATTATTTTGGCGGCGAAACTCGCACGAGTGAGCCTGCTCGCAGGCTATGGTAATGTAATCGGTATATACTAGATCGACAGAGGTGTATTTGACGCTGTGGTAACGCAACGCATGGCCTTCGATCACCTAAATCTCTTCAAGTCTCTCGCGGGAAGGAAGGCATTCTTTTACCCTCTTCAAAAAAATCGTCATCATAAAACGCCTGATCGCAGGTTACTCAACACGTTACTAGACGGGATATCCAAAAGTCAATCTTGTTTTAACCTGTGATCATGTCATCTCCCTAAGAATGCCTGATTACAGGTGAATCTGTGAACAAAACGAAACCGTGATCAGAAATGGGCGATGACCAATACTATCGACTCTTGGCTGTAAAACATCACCCCAACCACTCCGTCTTCTGCCTCAGTTTAGGCGAGAGCGATTAAAATCTCATGGGTATTTGGTAGTGCACTGTTTACAAACCCTTATTTTTCCGTGTTACTGTTTTTCTCCGAGAAGGAAACTGAGCCTAAGCTGTAGAGGGTTTTCATTTTAGTCACTCACCATAGGAAACTTAAGATTGCGGCCTCTAGAGCCTCGAAAATCACACGGAAAAATATGGGACAATTAACAGTCCCAGGGAGGGACTTCCTGATCTATACAGGTATGTGAAGTGCTAAATTAAAGAGTTTTGGTCTGAAACTGAAAACCATTCGGATCAACTCGGTAATTTAAAGCAAGCATTTATGTTTCCATTTGAACTGGGGTCCGCAATTGGGGACCTCAGGAGCTCATCAGAATAAACGCTCCTCACCCGACCCAAATTTTCCAGGGGACGCCTCCCCCTCAAACTTCAAAAACAACCCAGAATTACATATAAAGAGACTGTGAACAATCTAGTCTGTGAGCGTCGCGGAAACACCTGTAATGTTCGTTAGACATAATGTTGGATTTTGGGTATACAGTTCTTTTCAACCGTTTTAATTTTTGACAATAAGACCAAAGCGTACCTCTCTGATATTCCCTAACCGGGGGCCCAGATCTCAGTTGCGCAAAGCGCTGACTTCACATTTTAAGTGGAATTTTTTTGCAGCCCTTTTTCCTATCTTTCCCACACTCGTTAATCCACCTTCGGCCCAGGCTGAAATTAAGCCGTCACGTCCTCTCCGCTGGCAGCTTACTCCGAAGAGAGAAGACGGAATCAAATAATGAGAGGCTTATGAAACCAAGACGGCGGCGGCAGCAAAAATTGTCAACAACAGTGAATTCATGCCGTTCAAACTTCCTCGCTTTTATTCGGTCTGATTAAATTTCTACGGGTTCAGAAAAAGAACAATAAAATCGTCGTCTTGTGTTAGTCCTCCATAAAACGAAGAAATAACTAAAAAGTGTGATGCACTAATCTGCCTATTTATTCGACTTTTATTTTGCCTATACTGCGCAAGAAAATCTTTCGGAACAAAGGGAACGGTTGCAGAAAATTTCGTACTAAATAATCTTAAGTTTCTTTATTCAACTCGGCTTTGTTGAGGTTTCTTAGTTTGTTCTAAGCGGAAAGCCAATGGTTTTACCCAGACAGGTATTTTCTCCTTAGGATTGTGCGTGAACTGAATGAAAAATAGCGAGAAAGCAGAAGAAGAAAAGGTGAAAGAAGAAAAGAAGGAATAAATCTATGACATAGCCTCTATTTGGCTGTAATGGTACCTTTGAGCCACGTTCAAATTCGCGACAAGCATCGTTACCCCTTTCACATGGAAATCACCCTCCCCTCCCCCCCGGCCACTCGCACTCTTTAGCATATTCCCACAGAAGAATAATCTTTAACGCAATAACTTCCTCTAAAGGAGATTTTCTCTCATTGCAACTTTACTATTTCCTCTTGATATTTTTGGGAGCATGTCATTAGATCGTTTGGTTAGTTAGTAAGGGTTATCGGCCTGAAGCGAGGGGTTATGTGATTTATCATCATCTAAAGTAGCTTTAGTGGCGGTACTGCAATTGAGCTTTCGCAAAACAATTTTGAAACTTCATTTGCGGATGCAGACAACGAGCAAGCAGTTGAGAATTTCAATTTTCGCACCGAGGATCTTTCGACCAACCTGCATGTTTACAGATAAAGAAGATTCCGGGCGAGGGATCACTACTGTAACTGACAAGGAAATTCAGTCGAGAAATGAAGCAAGAATAGACTGCTTGCAGTCCGCCTTTTCTCTTTAAATCCGTCTAGTTCTTATCTCAGCCAGTGCGATTGCCAACCACGACGTTATGTAACAATAAGGGATTGGGACTTGTCTTCTCGAGCTTACGTCCTCGTTTATCGCGGCTCGCGTGCTTGGGTTTCGCGTGCAGTAACTTTGCAAAGAATGATAAGAGACTGCTCGCAGGCTAAGCAAGAATACCAAAAAACACAAAGAGGTCAATTACATGTCTTCATGGAGTACCCTAGTTTGGGATAACTGGGTTAAAGAAAGGAACGCCTTACCATGACAGCGACACTTTCTTGGTAGCTCCAAACCGTGGAATTTTAAAGACGCTGGTCAATTTCGAACTGTCGTTCTGGCGGTGGAAATCGATGAACCACCAACTAAGAAAATCCGCGAATGTGGCGCAAAAGAAACGCAGCTCAGTTTAATTTTAGTAATTGTAACGTCGTGTTTAATGCTTCCAATAAACAGTTGTAAATTTGTTCTTCATGAAAAGCTAATTATAATTAAAATGCGAAGGGATTATGTATTAATATGCATGCAAGGGGGATAAGTGACTTATCCTCCTCGCATTTTAATTAGTTGTTCATTAGCCCCGCTCTTCCCTTCAAACAATGAAAGCCGCACCCAGCTTTTCAGACAGTTCATTCGGGGGTTATGTAATATATTCCTCCCGAAAAGAACCCGAGCTTATGTAAAAATAATTTCCATAACTTCCTTCCTAAATAAACCGTTACATAATTGCCATCACTGCTAAACTTTTATTTTCGTTTTAGATTACATCATCAACCAGAAAATATTCTTTTGAGGCATAGTTCGGACTTTGCGAAGAGGGTCAACGATCAAAACTAAGGAAGAAATAAACATTTTAGAAATGGTTTTGATAGCGCAACAACATATCAGATATCGTGACCAACAAGGACTCATGACTTGAGAAAAATAAAAATCACGCGATAGACGCCAGTGCACGGATATCACAAGGGCGTTGGATGGTACCTCCCTTGCACTCGCTCATTCTTGTTCAAAATTTACGTGACTATACTTTTCGCATGACCCTTCGCGTGAGTTATTTTTATTCTATTTGTGTTTTTCAACGACGGTAATCTCTGTCTGCATAACCAAATGAATACCATGGGTTAACAATGCCATGTTGGTTCTCTGTCAATAACGAAACGATCGAGAAGCCATGCGCCCAAATCGGAAGCTGAGGGTTAAAGGAAATAAATCATTGAGTAACAAATAATTCAGTTCCGTAACAAGTTGTTACATTCGGTCTGCCAAGTTAGCCTTTTACCACAAGCGTCGTTAATTTTCTTTTTTCTTCTTTCGTTTATTTTCAGGGTAGGGAAAGGGAATGATATTAAGTCACAGAAATGTTCGATGCTTTTGAATGAGATACATGATGAGTTTCAATTAATAGTAGCGTCCCAAAAGTTTATTTTCTGTTATTAAACATTCCCCATTTTTAATACCATTATGGACAATACTGTCTACTATAAATAGTAATGTACTCACCTATTTATGGCTGGGGTAAAAATTGTGGTTGGGAGGCGTGGTTTTCTGAAGTTCGAGGCGTGTGCACGAAAGCAAGGCCATTCGGTAGAGAGGGGTTACTAAGGGTCATTGCTTCACTAGCTGTGTTGTTTACGTTTTTAAAGCGTTTCTCTCGAGGATATCCCGAGGAATTACCTAACTGTGGACAAAATTTATTTGAATGATCTTTTCTTAAAACTTTAGTTGTTATATCCAGGTCAGTGCTTTGACGCCGTTCAGTTTAAGCCGCCTTTGTTATGCCTATATTTTCCTTGCGCAGAATAAGTCAGGGACACGAGGACCAAATTGATCGCTCCATTAACATTTATACAGTCGCCAGACAGATAGGAAAACTAATTTAAGAAGAACAACCCGACAGAAAACTGCTTTTTTGACAGATGATTCATCGGGGCTTTTAGGCAGAGCTTTGTATTAAATTCTTCCTTTTTCAACAGTTCCAAAGGAGAGGAAACGTTGTCTTCGTAGCTTATATGTGAACACGGCTCGTAGAAAAAGCGAATTTCAGTATTGTAATTTTCAAAGTACGCTCAAAAAATAGCTTAAACTTTCTGGCACTTCTTTAATAATATTATACCGCAACGTGGTTGGCTCGGTTGGGAGAGTGCCGGTCTGCTGAGCGGGAGGTCACGGGTTCGAACCCCGGCCGGACCAACACTCAGGTTCTTTAAATAACTGAGAAGAAAGTGCTGCCTTTGTAATGATATCTGCAAACAGTTAGACTTTCTAGTCTTCTCGCGTAAGGACGAAAAACCGTGGGTACCGTCTCCCAGCACTTACACTTACCTGGTTCTTGTGGGATGTAAAAGAACCCATACCGCTGTTCGAAAAGAGTAGGAGACGTAGACCCCGGTGTTGTGGTCAACCTTCACACATCATATCATTTGCAGCATGGGTTGGGTGGGTGCAGTAAGCTCATCAATGGACTGAGAGCGGCTGCCAGCGGCGCCTTTGTATGCTGACGTCCGAGCTTACTGTTCACATCTTAAAAGGTATTGTAAGAGGGCACGTCTGTTGTCCCCTCATCCACGACTCTTCATTCGTTCATTCATTCATTCAATACAATATTATAAGAAGACTAAAGAAAGTTTCCCAGATATCATACGATAGGCAACAATAAAAAGTCCATCACTGGAGGGAGAGTACATTCAGGCCCCCAAGGAGGTATCACAGCGTGTTAGAAAAAGACTATTTTTGAATTTCCTTTCCCGTGACTGACTTCGTTACGTTCATAAACCTCCGCACAATCCAATATGTCAGTTTAGATTCTTTAGGCAGAGGATCGATATCACCCGCCGTTGCTGGAAATCATCGTTCTTTGCGCTAATTGGTGAGTTTTTGGTGCGAAAGATGGACCTAAATGGTCTGAAATCTAACATGCCTTGACCTAGGCCTCTAAAAATATGAAAAATGGAAGCTCGGTGATAGGTACCTATTTTAGGCGTTCAGATAGTGAGGGGAGGATAGGCAGTCTCCCTGCCTCTTTTGTTTCCTCTCCTCTCTCCATTTCGCGACACCGGCTCCACTATCTGAATCCCCGGAACCAAGACGAAATACCGAGACCGACAGGGAATCTTAGGGCGTTGGCCGACATATGCGAATTTCACTCGTCATTTTTAGAGCTTGTAATTCAACGGAAGTCTAATTCCTCGGACGTCCGCACACTTTAACCGATTGTTTGAAACGTTATCAAGTCCACGCGACTGCCTCAAAGCAAACAATGCAGAATATTGAAATGGCCACACACTAATTAAGAGAGTATAATGTCCCTTTACTCTCTCTTGACAAAATTGAATAAAAGTTTGTGAAACTCTTCGGAACCAGCCTCCGATAGCTTTTAGCGTTTAACTTTGGTCTAAAAACAACTTTAGTGAAACTCACATATACAAAGGACTAGACTGGGCGTTTTCCCCTCTGTCCCATGATTCTCCCTGCGCAGGCCGCCGGAACAAGCTAGATGAATTGCTACATAGATGATAAGCTTATGCAGGTAACCTCGTGACCAGATCGCCCACGTTTCCAACAATACATACAAACACCCATGAGATCTGGGTACGAGAATACGTCGCTGTTCAGTCTTTTACCGCCTTTGGCTTGTATCCGGCTGCGCACTATAGGAGACATCTTCACAGTTTACAAACATTGCTTTTGTTATTCAAACGTGTAACGAGTGAATCAAAAGAATCTTTCGTTACAAGAACCAGTGCGGGTCCAGTGCGCTTCTAGTTGGCACATATTAATTATCAATATGTGACGTCAACGTTAGTATCGCTCTACTCCAGCTCTCCTTCCAGGGTTTTGTATACGGCGTTAATAAAGCGAGGGAAAAGCGCCCTGGGCACAAGGTTGACAAGGCGTAACCCTGAACTGGATCATACCATCCCGTACATGGGGAACAACCTTGAAACTACGCACTAAAGACAAAGTGTTGTCAGGAGCAGATTAATCAGCTCCTGGTGTTGTGTATTGCGCTTGGACTTCGCAAGCCTTAAGCTTCTTAGTTCAATGCAATGCCAGTCCTTTCTATTATATCTTATAAGCTTCCCGCTTGATATCACTGACGCGTAATCGGTAGCCCCACATCAGCTGCGTAATGCCAAGAGCCATAATGGCTCTTGGTAATGCCTATGATGTGGTTAGGACTGCTTCAAAACTTGTTAATCAACCTTTCACTGGAAGCATTAGACGTGATGCTAAATATTTTGGTCGTTTCAAACATCTCAGTTTACCAGTTCCGGGATAACATTTTACAGTGGAATGTGACGGTCTGTCCTGAAATATTCACTCATGTATTGCTATTTTGTGGTGGTCTTTCAGGTTCTCATAATTGACCATTTCCAAGATCGACAACAAGCGATTTTTAATGGCTGAGAATTGACGCAATCACCGAACACACTCACCTCCATTCGCGTGGCAGTTCCGGCTTAAGTCCAATTCAGCTGACTTGACTTATAGCGAAAAAATGAACATCTATCCTGGTACTATATCAAAAACTGTGTAGAACTGAGGCTGAGGGAACGCAAGGTGACGATGTTTGCATAAATCAACAAGAAACTGGCATTAAGAGCTATCCAGTTCAAATGCAATCATCGCGACTAAGCACTAGCGCAAAAAGTACAGTAAAAGTATCAAAGCTGGATAGGTTGAGATGAAATATTTTGAATTAAGATCGATGACCCTCTTAGAAATAACGTCAACATAAAACAATGCAAATATAAAACAACTGGCTTCAATAAAACTGGATGGGTGGGCAGTCACAAGGTAATGACTGCTATTAATTCTACGGAATGAGCGCAATGAAACATCGGACATTTTTGTCCCACGATGCTCAGGATTGAAGTTACCTTGAAATCACTTACCGGCTCTTCACTGATTCAGTGTTAGTAACTCTTTGGTAGTGTGTCTGACTGTAAAAGCCTCCTTCTGTAATTTCACCAAGAATTTATGTATCGTCACATTACGCGCAACTAGATCTCCAGAACTACCACGAAAATATAACAATTTGGAAGGACACGACCTACAAGTGAAATGTCATCAAGGCGTTCCATAACATGGCATCTTCATCGACGATATAGCTGATATTACTTGGAGCACTTATCGCGAGTGTTCGACCTTTTTAGAATTAGCTAGATAGGAAGGCAGTAACTCACGATATCCTCGAGTGCGAATTAAATATGAGCAAGATCGTTTGTACCTTGGATTATTAAAGCGAAGTCCATTAAACATCCACTTATCCTCGTCACTGCAGTCGTCATTTTCTGTCCCTAACGCACGGATTTGTTTCGTTACATGGAGAGATTCTTCGCCACTCTAACTTTAACATCTGTGAACAAAATCCTTTAGTGTTACCATTCAAATGAAACCTCTTAAGCAGAACTTTGTCATAATACTACTTACTTCTTAAGATTTCAAATTTTCTCGTGAATTTTTTTTTTTTTGCCACCATCAGGAGTTAAAGAGTTTAACGTAATTTTGATCAATTTTTTTTCGAGTGTTTGTACTCCACTACAAATGTAAAACGTATTGCGGGTACGCGAAGACATGAAATGGTCACGTTTGGTATCGGCGAACTCTTTGAAAACAGGCCTGCATTTTTTGCCTTGTAAGTGAAAAAGCTTTATTTCGAGTCTAAAAGATAAAGATTAGCCTTAATATTTTTCGCTTAATTTTGCAGCTAAAACTTTTGTCCTACCGTTGCTTGCGCTTTTTTTATTTTTGAACAATTTGTGCTTCACGACTGACTGAACCAGAGTCAATCTACTGGTTATCCCTATCGTAAAAACTCTCTTTTCTCAGGGAATCGTGAAGAGTTGAAAATTAAATATCCCTTTGACCTTTTAGAAAATTCAAAGTTAAACAACCTTTGATGGTGATCCCTTCATTTTTTTTTTTCTGACAGTGAGGTAACTCATTGTCATGAGTATGCATGACTGAACAAGAAACTGGCGTTTGCGAGCTATTTCAAAATCGTTGCCACTAAGCACCGCTCGCTCAAAAAGCCGGTATTGTTAAGCCGACTATCAAAGCTCAGTGGATCAGTGAAAATAAAATGGCTTAAATTAAGTCGGCATCCTCAGGCTCCTAGAAAAAACATCAACATAAAAGAACAAGAACTTGCAACGACTGACGGGATAAAACAAGCTGGGTGTCACCGCACGATTAAAAACTCCAAAACGTTCGTTCCACGATGCTTCGAGAGCAAGTTACCTTGCAGTCGCGGCCTGAAGTTTGTAGTCATCTTGGTCGTGGCTGACTGTATGTAAATAAAGCATCCTACGATGATTTAACCAGGAATGTATGCATTGCCATATTGCGCACAACCCGAGAAAAGCTTTTCCAGTACTCTTCAATACGTCACGAGAACCGAACAATTTTGAAGGAACAAGAGACTGCTGGCAGTCTATAGTCGTCGAGGAGCTTCGAGGCGTTCCATAAAATAGTATCGTTATAAACGTTATGGCTGAAGTCACTTGAAACAAATAAATAGAGAGATGTTACCCTTTCAGAACCAGGTAATAAGAACGCAGTTCAGTTTGCGATTTAAGTATAAGGAAGATATTTTGTACCTTGATTATTAAAGCGAAGTTCATTAGCATCCACTTAGCCGACTCATCCTTTTCTGCCCCCACAGATTCGTTTACACTTCTTCTCGGATCCTTTCAAACACACGTATCTTCCAACAAAACCTTTTAATTTCATTTAAATCACTTTAAGCCTATTTACCGAGTAAAAGGTAGCTCATTGAAAGACATATCGCGTTTGCAATAGATAATTATTCTACGATTTCATGTAAAACTGTTTAATACCCTAAGACATTTAGCCAGGTTTTGTGCAGTTTCCGATCCGGCTTAGTGTGTAATGCAGTTTATATTTCAGTAACATATTAGGTCGCGATCGACCGAGTCAAAGCTACCCACCAAACTGCACTAAACTGCGAACAAAAGATGTAGCTTTCACCCATTTTTCTGTGATGTAAGACACTTTAGTTTGACGAGCTAGGCTGAAAGAAAAAAGATTCATTTCAAGTCCAAAAGCCTATAAGAAGTCTAAATAAGTTTGGTTTGTGCCGATGAAAACTTTGACAACTGTCCACTGTGTCTCTATTATAAAGTGAAGATTCACGAGTCAGCGATGTAATTACTGCAGGAAATCCAAGGTTATCACAATCATAACAAAAAAAAGCAAATCACTCGAAAACATAAGAAGTTGATAATATCACTTTGGCCCTGATAGAATTCAAAGTTGAAATAACCTTTGCGGGACATCTCTTTACGTTTTTCTCAAGTGCATGTTACAGTGGAGTTTTAATACTGTGTTGTGAATCAGCTCGCTATGGCATTTCAGACGCGAAAGGTTACATACTTTCACCTACAACACTTCAGTTTTGTGACTCACTGTATCTTTCTTACAGTTTTACAAAATACCTTTAGCATTTTTCATAGCCTATCCTTGAAGCGATTTAAAGACTTATCCATCATGTCATACCTTTATCATCTCGTGATCCGAAAGTATAGAAATCAGAAGGCCTACCTGTTACGGTATTCGTTGGTTCCCTGTATTTTTCAGGGTTACGCAGTTCGACCTGGTAAACAGACATGAGTTTGGTATATAGATGGATCTCTGTTAAGTGTTTCCAGTGCTGCAGCCAGTCTTTAGTTTGTAGCGCTACATTCCACTGCAACGGCGTCAGTGGCTGAGCGTCTACTCCGCCATCGCAATTGATAAGCTGAGGAGTGTTTGAACTTTTCCCTTCTCCAAGAGAGACTTAATTTAAAAAAACACAGGTTGAAAATTGTTGGCTGCGTGGAAGATTTTAATTGTCTCTTTGTCTTGAGTAAAAATTTTCGACGCTGTTTTTTTCCCCTTCCGGCTTTTCAGTGATCATCGACCATCACCATTATTTGATTCAGTAACATGTTCCTCTAATACTTGAATTACACGGACATGACACTCGAATGTCTTAGTATTAAGTGACGGTAGTTAGTTCTTTGAGAAGTATAAAAGCAGGTCTTCAACAAAATAGCCGGATTGCCAAAGTCCATGAAAGACTGAAAGCGTCGATTCAATCGCGGAGAACAGAAAATTGATCGAGAGCAGATAGTGCGTGCACCTGATAGTGCCGGTATGCTCGTCTTATTATGAGAATCCCACAAATATTTTCAGACTCAACAGTGGTCTAAACAAGCGTTAGCTACAGAAAAACTGCTACCGCTATTGCAATAAACAATCTACGAAAACCATCCGTGGCATGTGTCTTGACGATCATACTGTATTCTCCTCAGCGATCGCCGGTGAAGCAGGACACGATCTCTTTTGTGTCTTTACCGCATACAAAAGCGGGATATCATAGAGAAGGGATGGCGGACAACTTGGAGTATTCCAAACAACTGTTGTTGTTGTTGTTGGCTTCAAATAAAGCACTAAGTGCAGTTTGAACCGGTGGTTTAGCTTAAGTCATGAATCGAGTGAACCTTTGACAGCTAAAAAATTAAAAAAAACGTTGAAGGTAATTGTGGACTTCGGACATTGGACTTGAAACCGTCACAGGTCCCTAAAACATTTGATGACTGGGTGTCATTGACTACTTCTAATAACTCGAGAGTTTTTAAAAGTGAATGAAAAAAAAAATCAGGGTTGTGACTACCAGGCCTTTTCTGTGATTAGTTGCTAGTTGCCTCTCCCAAGGAGGTGGGGGAGGGGGGGGGGTTGGGCGACTCCCATATGAAAGAGACAGGGATGCTGGTCGCAAAATTAGAATAATTAGTTACCCAAAAAAGAGGGTGTGGCTCATGCCTTATTTGACCCCTAAGAGAGACTAACACTGGTTACCAATCTCCAGGACCATTAGGCCATTCCCGAGTTGCTCCAAGCCTCTTTTTTAAAGCGAGGCTAAGTGAGCCATGAGGGCCATTTATACGAGTAAGACGCGTCCAAAATAAGACGCAAACTATCAGGTATGAACGGCACATTTAAACACGACTTAAATAGCTAAGACGCGTCTTATCGAAGAACAGGTGTTAGGGGTTGTTCTTAGATAACACGCGTCTTAGCTAAATTTCAAACGAAATGTGCCGTTTATACGGGATAGTTTGCCTCTTATTTAAGACTCGTCTTATATAAGACGGGTGTTAGTTTTCCTCGTCCAAACAGCCCTATTGACATAGACTGCAAAACAGTCGGGGTTTTTTCTCAAAGTCAGTAAAGAAATTGGTAAAGTTTGGCGTAAGAGTCTTAAGCGCGCGAAGCGCGCGAGCCTCATACGCACTACTGGCTCCCCAGTCTCGCTCTCTATTTTCACCCTCGTTCAAGACCTTTTGTTTGACTGCTCGCGCTTACTTGAATACGCAGAAATACGGACTGTTTTGCAGTCTACTATTGACAGAAAATGATTTTATATTCTCATGCAAATAAAACTCATTTTCTCAGTTTTTAGCACTTAGACTCGTTTTAAAAGTGGGATTTTTTAGGAACTGGAAATAGCCAATGAAGAGATGAATTGCATGAAAGATGTTGAAAGTCAGTACTGTCTTCAACACAGTATAACAACATTTGGCTTTCTTTAAATGTACAGTATTTCCTTACACACTACCCTAAACGATATCTGCATGAGAAGAAATGTTACCTGGCTCGTTTCCGTTCGTCCTGGCCACCCTTTGTGAGACCAAGTATTGGCAACCTAAATCCCCAAGCGAACATTCCAGTCGTCGAGAACGGCTTAAATGGCGCTGTTCTCGCTTAGCGCATGCTCAATCTGATGAAACTTTCTATTTGCCACTTAGGGGTGGAAAACAACGGTATACAATCGCAACTTGCTTGTGATAATTCACTGAAAAATACTTACTTTAGGGTCTAGCAAAGCTGCACGGACACCTTTATCCGACTAAACGACAAGTATGAAACCTGGGTGCTATCCCCGGCAGGAATTCGACAGTTAGATTTATGAAAGAAGAGATGTGTCTCAAGTAAGCCGGAAACTTATAAGTACTTGTAAGTGCACTTCATGTTTCAATTGCTTGTATCACTCTCCTGAGTAGTATATCCACACCAGTATCAACAAAACAAGTCAAAACCCATTCAAAGCACTGCAGCACGTACATGTATGGTTTCTGGGACAGGATGTCATGAACATATCCGCAAATACTCCGGAAATTGTACCGTGGCCTCCTATTGAGTCACCTATACTATAGTTTTCAAGATATTTCTTCTCTCCTACATAGCTATCCACGGCTTTTCTCCTTTTTATCTTTCGTCTTCTATACAAGAATATTTCCCATTTCGTAGTCTAAAAAATTAAGTGTTTCCTTTAAGTCACGCCTCAAGATAAGAAACAATTATACTATATACGGAGAACGAGCGTTTACATTCTGTTGCTGAGCCAATTCTATGGAATTTGTTCCCGTCACGGAATGTAAAATGATGTTGCTAAAGCAAACCTCTATTAGGAATGCTACGATAAATTGGACTTACAGTTTAAATTGTTATTATCATTCTCCTGAGTATCGTTATTACAATTTTACATCTTGTATGCTACAATGAAGTCCTTTTAAATTAAAATCCGTTTTCTAAGTTATGTAATCACAATATTACGTAACTTTGTATCTCATTTAGGCGCACAAAACATGGTTTAAAAGGTCATTCTTACTGACAGTATTATGAACAGTGTATAGAAGCACTTCCTTTTCTTTCCAGGTTTTTTTTTACAGAACTTTACAAACAAAATCGACTATTATCTTGGAGCTTGGACAATACCTACCCTCATAGTGAAAACCTAGGGACGGTTGTACATGTTAAATCCAGGAGCCAAAATTAGGCGGTGTACAACACAACCCCGTTCGAAGCCGTTTTCAATTTTGCCAACCCTATTTGCTACCAACAGAATCGTGATCAAGAAGGCTTACAGAGCCCGGGTTAGCTATTGAAAACTAAGCACTTGCTTAAATGGTTAAAACATTTCTGGAGCCACAGATTTTTTTTCGCCTCTAAGTTAGACTTGTTTTCAATAACCAACATTTTTATCACAGCCTGGATTCTAATATAGGACTGTTCTTACCTTCTGAAAAGTATCGAGGATAAAGCGGCATCGAATCTACCCTGCGAGCAGAGGATATGGTTTTTGTGATATGTATTGGCGTGCGAAGAGTAAGTTCTGCCGATAAGAGTATCCTATTTTCTATCGTACATGCGCAAGCTTCATCACGCGTTACCAATCTCGACCCCGGCGCTCTTCTGCGCATGACGAAGCACTGGAGTCGAGAATGCACGCGATACGCGATTGGCTTAAAATGGACGACAGTTTTCATCCAGCGTAGCCTGCGAGCAAGCTCTGCTATTTGGACGATCTTAGCGAGCCGTCTCCTCTCGCGTGCCTCTCACGCGTTTACTTTTCACGAAATCCCCCAAATGGAGAGCTTGCTCGCAGGCTACATCCAGCGCACGCTTAGTCTCCCACGCAGCCGTTTTTGTCTCGTCGCGCGTGTGACGAGACAACAACGGCTGGCATGAGAGACTAGCGCACACTCAGTTCAATGAAGAGTTTTGAATGCAAATAGGTTTTTAATTGTTTGGAACGAGAATTGCAGAATATATGATAAATGAAAGTTTTACTTGCTAGTAAGTGTAAAAAATAATGGAACACAATTGCCATTTTTTTGGTGACAAATCGCTAAAAAAATGCGAACGTTACAAATCTAACAAAGCGCGAGGACCGGGCACGGTTCACAAACGTACACCCGACGCCAGATATACACGATGTAGGTGATGCAATAGCCCAACTGGTTCAGTTAAGAGCTGTTTAGACTGAATCAATTTAGTATATTTGATTACCTTTTCCACAATTATGGATGGGACTGGTCCTCGGTTGTTGGCGGTGGTTATTTTTCCTACATCAGAAACATAGCGAAAACGTAGCCTCTGCTCTCAGTGTACATGGAATGAGGAAAACATTTTAAAATCTGATGAGCTCTGATGTATGGCAGGAAAAACTGAAGTAATCCGTTTTATAGAAATTAGACTTTAAAGAGACCGTCATCTGAGTGTTAAAGATAGGGTATAAAAACAGCTTACTATCTTTGACGGGAATTTCACCATTAGATTTATTGAAAGAATATGAAGGTGATGTGTCTTAAAGTAAACGCTGTGAAACTCCTTGTCAAAGTCCATCTCGCCTTGCCTTTTGCATCAGTCTCCTCAAAGGTTTACTCAGATATCAATAAGATAAATTACAGCCCATTCAAAAGACGGACGTTACAAGAATGGTATTTGGGAAAAGATGTCATGAACATATCTCATAAATACGCCGGAAATTAAAGAAAGCTGGCCTCCGAGAGAATCACGTATAGTTTTCAAGTGTCCTCTTATCACTTATTACAAAGCCCTCCATGCAGTTTTTCTGCTACCTCTCATCTTTAGTCTCCCGTAAAAGAATACCCTACGTTCTGCCTCAACGAATATACTCAAGATTCCTACAAGGAACCGTCAATAATCTCATGCAATACGAACGTTTCCATATGCTGCTATGCTGCTCCAGGCAATTCACTCCCATTGTGTATCAAGGTTATTCCCTTCCCAGGGGCACCCAACTAGAATATAGTTCAAAACCACTTAAACATAGCATTGTTAAACGTATTTTAGTATTTAAACGGTAGATATAGGCATATTGTTATCCCCTAAAAATTTTTCATCTGTTCGGATTTCCTAGCTGAAAGTCTAGTGATCCGAAAATTATAGGGATCAAAACTTACCTTTTCGAAAATTTCAGCCAGAAAAAGGCTCCCGAAAATTCTAGGTGACCTTTTTAGGGTAAAATCCGTTAAAAATAGGCAATTATACCATTTTTTAGATGTTCGAAAATCCTAGGAGAGGCAGGCAAGCAAGAAATTTTACAACAAATGTTTCGAAAATTGTAGATCTCAAATCGTCTTCCGAACAGATATTTTTCCGAAAATTGTCGTTGGGTGCCCCTGCCTTCCTGACACAGCGGTGTTTAAAACCTTGCTTAAATAATAAATTGGATTCTTAGGTTTGACTCACTATAATTAGTATTTTCGTATGGGTCATGATTTGGACGCTTAAATGGCTAATTATTTTAAACGGAGTTTAGCCAGTGTTTAACGCTTTTATTTAAACACCATGCCGTTCATTTAAGTCGTCAACAGTTTCAGGGAAGCCAATAGAATAGACAAAGAAACATTTTTCTTTTTAGCAACCTACTTAAGGTACAATAAGGGATTCCCTAAACAGCGGCTAGGTTAGACTTTGATTAAATAACCGACCCTTAATTTTGCTCTTGATTCTTCTCAGGGTGTGTAACCAGGTATTACGAAATTTTTAACTCTTGTAGGCGCATATGACATGGTCAAAAAGGTTGTTGTTATTATCAGAATAATAAATAGTGCTTCAGTAAAAAGAAGCGCATTTACAGCTACTTACTTTGCCAACGTTGGTTTTCCCAGCGCTTCACTCACAAAACAAGATTGAGGATATCAGAGTTATGGAACTTGGACAATGGCTACCGGCTTCACAGTGGAATGCCAGTGTTAGGCCCGGTTGTTAAAGCAGAGTTTAGATGTTGTAAAACACAGACAACAGCATGCTAAGCCATTTTTAATATTATGCCAACCATGGTATCTAAACATTATTTGCTATATTAACAGTATCAAGACAGTTAACATCCCAGCCTGGAAAACCATTTTTCTTCTTATAATGAGCTAAAGTACGCCACTTTCCAACCTTCGCTCTAAGTTCGACTTTGTTTTAATGACCAATCCTACTTTTAATGTCATGATTCTAACATATAAAGACTGTTAACGTAAGACTGTTCTCACCTTTTTCTGTATTCATGCCATTCCTTGCAATTAACTTCTTCAGCAAAGACGTGTAACCTGTGTATAAGTTGACGCCGGTAGCAGCCATGTTTTATGTTGCTCCACTCTTTGGTTTCACCATTCATAACATGGCTCAGTATTACGTCGTCACTATGCATTAAAAGACGTGTCTTTATAAGCTGCGCTTGTTTTCCAAGTCAAACCTTGTAGCACACTGAAGTTTGTTATTACGTGAGGTAGGTAACACATTTTTTAGCTATTCTTTCTTCTCTTTGAGTATACTATACTTTTTTCACTCATAAGGTAAGTCTTTATATCTTTATTCGTTAAAAATTACGATCGCCTTCATACTCGACAAACGCATTCCTAAATTACTGATAAAGCAACTAGTTACGCAAACGTCATTAACACAAAGCCCAAAGACAGCCGGACGGTGAGTGTCTGAGTGCGTCGTTCGCCAAAAACCCGATCGAAGCTTAAGAACTCACCTCTTTTTCAGTTGTCTAAACGTCTTGGCAGAGAAGCATTTCTACGAGACAAGAATGCCAGGAGAGTTACTGAATACTGAGTCATAAGCATTCTTCTCCGATGTGTTAGATATCATGATTGCCGGTTCATTGTTTTCGGGCAAGGAATGCAGAACTTCTCAGTGCCGTACTATGACTGCTGGCGAAGGGTTGACGACTCTTCTCTCCCGGGCCAAATATCCAATAAATTCAATTCGCCTGAATTTTCGCTTGACTGACAATCTTGTGACTCGAGGCTAACCGATTTTAGCCTTACCGACCGACTGTACAACATGTACCACACAAGGAGAGACTTTGTTCGGTTTAAAATACTTGCAGCATCCAGTTGAGCCCTAATCGTTCCAGCCGATCTGTCTTAGATGGTTTCGCGTAAAAGCAGCCCACCTCTAAGCGAGCGCGTGGGCTTTGGGAAATTGTGTATTATCGCTTAAACATTTTGGCTTGATTACGAATGATGCCTGAAAATTTGGCGATTTGAAATAAGCTGCACTTTGAGCTTTCGACTTTGGACCGAAAAAAATTTGGCCAGCACGTTACATTAACGTGTTTTTCTACTCCCTTAAAAGAAATAAGTATAATGTATAACAAAGGTTTTTACCTCCCTTCCACAAGTATAGGTAGCTAAAATTTAAACTGACTGACGGTGTAGTTGCTTATCACCAAATTAAGTGGCTTTTTTGTTGTTTTTCTGACCTTAATTCTGGATGAAGCCTCGTTATTATAACTACATCCTTGAAGGGTCACGCGGAAAGCAGCCGCGTGGTAGGGGCGCGCGCGGGCCCCGCCTTTCCCGCCATCTTTCTCGCGCGCCCGAATTTGCCTTTTTCCTTTGCTTTAACATTCTATGCAAGAAAGTTATGAAAGGACTGCTAAAGATGGCGTAAAGAAAACTGCATCGCGTTTGTAGGCCAAGTTTCGCCTTGTTCCAATCTTATTGCAGCGCTCAAGTTCAGTTCGAAAGCGAAAAATTCACATCATAAAAACGCGGCGTCATTTCAGCCTTTTCAGCTCATACCAAGAGAGTTTAAAATGCCCCTTTAGATTCTCTTGGCTCAGATCTGTATCATGGTGACAATCAATTTCAGATGATCACTCTACATAATGAAAAAACATTTCTCTGAGTGCGCTGGATAATTTGCAATGGAAAGTGAGTCATTTTTAAGTTTCTATTCAGTGCTTCAAACACTGAGTCAGTTTGGCCTCAAGGCGGTCAATTAAAAGTCATCTAAGAGATGGGTGTTGTGATCATTTTTCAATTTGAAGTAGTCGTCTCGAAAGGTTGCGCTTTAAATCCCCTGATGAAGACTGGTTTCACAAGTGTCTCAAGCATGACGTAAGCAGAAACACCTTAGCATAATTAAGGGTCTTATGTCAAGTGAAAATCAACGCCCTACATGCAAAAGCACACGCGCAAGAAAAAGAAAAAGAAAGAAAAAAGCGATTGCCAGGGTCATCCTTGTGTTTATGCTTGGTTCTATCAGGGTAAGCTGTCGATGGCGTTTTCATGGGAGATAAAAGACATCTTATGCTGCCACTCGAGCTCGGTTAAGGTTTAAAGTATCGAAAGAATGTACCTCTGGAACTAGGGTAAATCAAAACTTTGCTTGAACTCAACGAAAAGGAATAAGTATACCGCCTGTGCTGAAGGGAAAGAGCACGTTCGGTGAAAGCCTAAAACTACCCTTTTTGCCTTAAATAAGCTGGTTACAAATACTTGGTTCAGATTTGCCTTAAAATTTCTTTTCTAAAAGGGGACAGACAGTAAATTGTTGTTGCTTGAAATATCTATCTTTCGTAACTGTTCATCAGTAGGATGCCTGAAATGTGTGCAGTTCCTCAGTTGGTTTCGGCTCCATTATATCCTTTACCAATAATTGTAGAACATTTAAGGAGGAGCCACCCACAATGTGAGTACAATTACTGCTACTCAGGCTTCAGAAACTATAAGTATGAAGGTGTATTGACTTTCGCGACAATACACTAGCATGCGAACAATGGATAGGGGCAAATTTTGGGTCAACTTTGTCACTGTTATATTTAAAGGTCCAAAATTTTACAATTTTTCGTCGTCTCTTTGAGACAATCGCTTGATATTTTTATTTTAGAGTTTCTTGTTCTAGTTCGAGAGGAAAGATGACAGAAGATGCTTCTCTTACTCCTCTTTACTTTCCATTGATTTTGACCCAAAAGTTGAACTTGGCTATAACATAACTAGCTCTTTTTGTTGAATTGTCTTAAACGTATATACGTACCGGTATGTGGAGCCAATTATTAAAATGTCCTGGGGGACCTTTACTTCATGTGATGTTAATCAATATTGTCAGGCTTGCTTGAAATGAAAGAAAACGTTTTTGATGAAGTAAATAGACAATCTCATGTGCCTTAGCATATCTCTTTAAGAAGTTAAGCTGCTCGGTGTTGAATTTCAGCAAAAATGCAAGAAATGTTCTTTCGAAAGTATAGCTGTATTACAGTATAATTAAATTTACAAACATGACAATTAAAAACTTTGAAAACTTTCAAAAACGTCAACTGCAATCCGTTTTAAACTTTCTTTATTTTCCTACAGTAGGTCTTTTCTATTTGCTGCATATGTAACAGTTAAACCTTTCTTCAATGTTTTACGCGATTCTGTTCTATACCGGGTCCGCTCAGATCGGTGGTCAGTTCCCAGTGGCTGTATTTGACTAAATTTCGTGATACAGCATTCAACTGCATTTAATTCTGAGGTGCATTGTCTGACAGTTACTAGAAGGCAAAG
The DNA here is from genome assembly GCA_964035705.1 of Porites rus. Lineage (NCBI taxonomy): Eukaryota > Metazoa > Cnidaria > Anthozoa > Scleractinia > Poritidae > Porites > Porites rus. Next base: position 23,974,673 of record OZ037993.1, read on the forward strand.
GTTTTTTTTTCACAAAAATACAAACAAACAAACAACTGAGGAAAAAAGGGTTCTCTCACGAAGCAAAGGAAGTCACATGAATTAAAACAAATCAAATATAAAGGAGTGACTGGGATAGAAAGCAAAAAGATGCGCTATTAAATCTAAGCTCGTCTTTTTTTAAGTCATTCGTTATTTTTTGGGTATACTGCAATGTCAGATGAAACGTTTCAAGTCCCTGAATCACTGGTTTAATTCACTTGTCATAGTAAGGGAGTACTAGGAAAATGCCTGTTGCTATCAGGCGGTCATCACATCACATTGTAAGCGTTTTCGCCAATGCCATTTACTTCGGGTGGTTGTAAAAAGTTCCTGAACTGTAGAGTTCTTCTTAGACTTCCTTCGATACGCAATTTTATCTTGCAGAGAAACATTGTTTTTCCATTTTCCACAACACTCTTAAGTTTATCCGGCTGAGAATTACGAAGGTAGAGGAGTCTGTTGCAATTTACCGTCAACGAAAAATTGTAGTATTTTATAAAACTTTTTTAAAAAAGGAAAGTTTTCATTTCATGCGTCACTTTGGTCCAAATGTTGGTCATAACATTTTTGATAAATATGAAATGTCACAGATCTTAGTTGTTCAACAAATTTTAAAGAGTGTATCATGCCGCATGATTGAACGTAATGCCTTTCATCATGCTGATATGTTGGGCACCGTTTGTTAAGCAACAAATTTTGACCGATGTTGGACTCAGTCGGTTCGTTATTGATTATAGAGAAGAGAAGACTATCGACGCAGAAAAAGATAGCCTGCGAAAACATCCGTTTCTCCTCGCTCTTCGCCGCCGGGGACGTTTCGCACGTCCCCGGCGACGAAGAGCGAGGAGAAACGGATGTTTTCGCAGGCTGAGAAAAAGAAGACATTCAGTCATCTGAATTGAGCGCACTGTCATAAACATACTATGGCGAGTTTTCAATTACTCCGGCGTACATAAACAACAACAGCTACCTGAATTTCAGTAATGCGATCTATTTTTTTTTGGTATTATCGGTACTCGGTAAAGTTACTTACCCACAACTCAGAGTTTGCCAAAATTGTAAGTTACCCACGAAATTTACACGAGGTCTCTTCAAACAATAACGAGTATCTAGATCCTTAACTGGTACTCCTTTTCAGTCCGGCATCACGTCGTCCGCGTTGGCATATTAACAGCTAAACGTGGCTTAAGATCGTCGAATAGACATCCAGGTTTATCGAGCCTGGAGAATCGACACAGGAAACGTGGTAGTTGTTGTTGCTGTTGTTGCAGTTTTCAATGATCCAATATTTGTAAGCCATCTTTTTAATCGCTTCTTCACATGAAGAAACGCGTTTGTGTTAAAGTCTGTGAAAAACGAACTTAATACTACAGTCGTTGAGTACGTAAGGGGTTTTGATAACAAAAAACGCATTATAAGAGACAAATTCTGCGTATGCGCCCTGCTTGCACGGGATAATTTTGTCACCAAAGACTTAAATATCTCTGCTGGTAGTCATCGTTTACTGTACTAAACTGAGTAATTTGAGGCTATAAGGAGCCTTACATCTTTTAGCTTGATAATGTATGTGCATGCAGATTTGATAAATTATAAAGGGCACACTTTTTGACCATTTTTAAAAGGGGGCAGACAAAGCACTACTTAGTCAGATGGGGGACCGATACTTATAATAAAGTCTACATTATCTTACCCTCTGAGAAATGAAACACATCCCCAAAGAACTGTATTCCTGCAGACAATTTTTATGACCAAGAATTCAAGCTTATAGTTGTATCGAGATCTGTGATTTTGCTGGGGATACCATCCGGATTGCTAAGCAAACGTATAACTCTCGTAAAGCGTCAGATTCATAAAGAATCCTGGATTGTTTGAAGTCAGTTGTACTTTGAGCTTTGAACTGCAGCCAGAGCACAGGTTACACACATGCGTGCCTTCCAGCATCAGCCGACATGTTTTTGACCAAATTTAAAAGCCTAAAGAAACGGACAGAACAATAACATATGCAACAGCGTACAAAAAGACCGGAAACAACAACAACAACAACAAGAAAATGTTTGGTAGACTTCTTCTCGTTACATACTTTGAAACTTGAAGTCTCAATGGATCACGTGGCATTCTTAGTTCACGTGGGTGGAATCAAATATGCGGAAGTGGTAAAGTTCAACTGAAAAAAAAATTGAAGATATGCACAAACTGAAAGTTCCAGACGTTGTTTGGCCTCCTGCCTCTTCACTATTTGGCAAACATCCATTTCTTTGGGACACTGCTGCTCCTGATAAGACCACACCAAATTAAATTACTGTAGCCAACCACGTCACAATTCTTGAAACAATCCAAGCCATCTCTTCCAGGCTATTTATACTTAATTAACCTCCGAAGCAGTTACATAGGGCGGGCGGGCGAACAAATCCCGGAGGATAATCAAGAAAGTTTTATACGGGGATGCTCCTCCCCAAGGTCCAACTCCTTTCCCTTTTACATATCATTTTTGGCAGAAAAGGTTCCCCTTTCCTATACCCTCTATTGACAAAAGGTACCCCTTTTACATAAGTAGTTTAGAACTTGGCATCCCTTTTAACTGCTGTAAATGTACTGTCTTTGAAATATGAATAACGCACAAAACCAGAAAGTTTTCTCGACTTTTTCACGGCCATAAAATGCATCTACTAGCCCTTTTTTTGGCCTCTTTGTATGTAGACCGAAATGACAGATTTCGCTACCTTTTTTCATATACTTCAGCTAGTGAAATCCCTACCCTTTCATATACCTGAAGCCGTGAAAAAAGTACCCCTTTCCGTCAGTATAGGGAATAACCCCCCCAGGGGATCAAATGCAGCCTGTTAACGTTCACAGAGCTTCTATTTTCTCTGTAGCAAGAGAGGATAAAGGGGCTAAGCTCCTTTATCCTGTCTTGTCTGTAGGAATTGTCGAGAGGTGTATAAAAACGGGATTTTTGGACCGCTTGCATTAAAAAGGTGAAAAAACGTCTGTGGGATGGCTACCCGAAAAAAAACTCTGTTAAGGTAGCCTGCGTAGCAATCGCTTCCAATCGAGTTATTGCGCGAAAGTTAGAGCGTAAGCAAAAAAAAGGTTGAAGGGGGAGGGGGAGGGGAGAAGAGGAAACAGCGGTTCGCTCTTTCCCCTCCCTCTCCCCCGTCATTCATTTTATTTTTGCTCTTGCCCCAGCTTTCTAGACGAACCTCGCGAGGAAACGCTTGCTACGCAGGCTACTGTTAAGGTAGTTTTTGTTTCCCTAAAACTGTGAAAATCAGTTGTGACTTAAATCAACAAATCAGAAACTGAATGAAACCCAAGGATATTAAACGTCATTTGATCCCAGCCGGATCGTGCGTGCTAGCAGCCAATAAATCCCTCGTGTGTTGTTATATCCGTATGTGCGCTCGTCACGACGATCTCGTGAGAAAAAATGTGGTTCTATGAACAATGTGAACAGGCTATTTCTTGCGTGATGCGGCTTTGGTCAAGTCTTTCAAAGACGAATATTAAACGAAGCACACCCCAGTCCTTTGCGATTACCATAAGTAGTCTACGAGGGCAGGATTAAGACACTCTGTGAAAAATAAGTATTAAGGTAGGCTTGAAAAGCTGAGTTGCCTTAAGACTCGATCTATCATTCATGTAAATCTTATGTAGTGCTCCGATTCATACTCATCATTGTATGACTGACAATGATTTATGTTTCATCTGAAACATGTTTTGTATGAAAAATATACTTTTGAAGTATTGTGTTGTCACACATTGAGCTGTTGACACAGTCGAACCTCCTACTCCTCCGTAAGCAACCACGTGCACCTTCCACCGGATATGGAACCATACCAATCAAACACTCAACTAAAAAAAAAAACTCAGTTTTTCCAGTCAAAGCCCTATAGATGGTATTTCTCATAAAGGATCCCCCCTCTTGTAAGCAACGTGACACTCCAGAAAGAACAGATTCAGCAAATAAAAAGATAACATTGTGTTTAGTTTGCTAACCCTTCTCGGAGCTTTCAAAGTCCATTTGATCCTAACAAATTCTCTTTCAAATATAAAAATTAAGCTTGTGAGCAGCAATTTTGGCATGGGTCTCTTATGTGACGTCATTCCGTCCTACATAATACAGAGAAGTCATTACATCACGTTGTCATGGAAGCAAAATTTTCTGGATCTCAACAAACTGTGGTCCTGCAAGTATGGCAGAAAAACGAAAAAATTGACATGTATGACTTTCCTCTACATATGATTCGTTAGACAATACAAATGGCCGTCTCTGTTTAGAAAGATTGTTGAGATCCAGAAAATCTTGCTACCATGGTATCCTGACATCACATTTCTCCTCTTGCAGGAAGCTCCGGGAAGCCTTCAACGCATTCTCGTGCCCCCAGATAACCTCGTCCCCAGGGACGAGGTTGCCCCCTAGAGCCTGACGTTTCTTTTAGCCACGTGGTCTTCCATTTGTACGAGAATGCTTTCAACGCAGAAACTTCGGCACTGCTGTCATTTTTATTTGTCGCTCAAATTAACAAAGCCCCCAGGAAAAATTAAGAAGCAACAATTCATTTTTTCATGTCTCACTCTTCCGTGTACATTACCTAAACCACTTTGCATAACTTTACATACTACCAAACAATGACCAAAAGATACTCTCTCCACTCCCGGTGGCTACTTTTGTATTTTCTCCAGGGTCCTAGTAGGGATCTTTGCGACCTTTCTCGAATCATGCATAATTATGCGATGCCTCCTTCTGTCCAAAGGTGAGTAATTTTATTTTGGCAAAGAAGTAATTCAATTTTGGGCCACTCGAGTAGCCCACAGATGTATCTGCCGATCTATTTTGTCTTGATGTAGCCTCTGCTTTGTTCAACGAACTTCTTCTGCGTGAAAATCGAATACCTACGGCTAGCAGCGCGGAGTTAGTTGTGCAAATCTGTTGACTGTTTAATTTGACCAAGCTGATCTTTTCGATGACACACAAGGCCACAAAACTTGTCTGCAGTGCCTTTTAATTTCATTTGAATGCACGTACTAGAATGCCTTGGTTTCAGTTTTGACTTATGAAATTGCGTTTTGTTTCAGTGGGAATTCTCGTCTCTGAATAGCTCGGAATGATACATGTAGAATACTATATGATTTTAATGGTCGGTCTTTATATGCAGAATGATATTTGATTCATGAAGGAGCTCTTTCTTTTAAATTCAGTATCGTTGTGAACGTATTTTCGTATGGCGTAAGCTTTATTGTTGTGATAAATGGAAGGAAATCTAGCAACCTTTGCTTACTCTTGCTTGTAAGCTGTTGTGTGTATACCGTTAGGTCTTTGCCTTCTAAACCAGAACAATTATTGACGTGTTATTGAATTTATAAATTTATTAATAAGTTTAGTTAAACTAGGTGGGTGTTGCTCTGATAGCTCTTTGCAAAATTCAAAGGATGGTTAAATTTAACTATTAAGAAAGCAGCTGCTACTAAGGACATGAGCAATGAAATGTAATGATTCCCATGCAGCTATGCCTTTAACTTTTCATATTTTTGAAAAAATAATAATGATAACCAGTTTTAAGGATATTAAATTTTTATCAACAACAATTCTGGCTATGAACATGTAGCTTTTACTTGGTGTATCTCAATGAACATTCAATTTTCAAACTCAATCAAACTACATCAAACTGTTTTGAGCAATAAAAAGAGTTCAATGCAGTTCAGCCATTGAACGAAATCGATCTCACTGAAAGGAAATTTGACTTTCAAACTCATTTGAACAAAAGAGTTGGACTGAGTTTGGTCATCGAAGGAAGTGGAGCTCACAAAAGAAAAACATGAATGGAACAAAATTGGAAGAGTGTTCCAGTCACTAACTCTTGATGTGGTCCACCGTTAAAACAGTCAAGGCAAGAATGAAGAATACCATGTAGCTTGCACAATTTATTCATAAGCAACGATCCCCTGGGTTAAGTATTAACTGACTTTTAAGCAACTGACTCTGGTAGTTTGGTTTCTTTTTTTTTTGGGGGGGGGGGGGAGGCAAAGCATTATTTTTGTCTTATAGTTATGACAAAATGGGGTGTAGTCACAATGTCAGAAACAATTATGTACATTTTCCTGAGTGCATAAATGACCAGAGAGGAATTTAATCAAAACAAGATAAGTATTACATTTAATTTGGTACCTTTCTTCACTTTAATGGACTTTGTCAAACTTTTCAAATTTAAAATATACAACCTACAAATAGCCACAGCATAATTGAGATCACTATGGGACCAGAATTGGGGATCAAAACCATCCATTTACGTAAAGGAGTTTTCTTGGTCTTAAGGTGGTTATAATGCAGATTTTTTCTTGATACCACTATAATTAAGACCAAGCTGTTATCGACGACGGCAACGGCAGCGAAAATGTCAGTTTTAAAATGAATTCCCGTTTTTTCAATCTTTGTCGCGTTTATTCCAATTTGCTGAAAATGGCAATTGTAGGCGAATTTCCCTGGAGTTGATTTCTTGAGGACCGCACTCAAGTTTAGAGAGAGAAAAAGAGATTCGTCGTCGCTTGTTTACGTCCTCCATAAAACTTGCAATTAGGCATTTTCACGTCGTAGTCGTGCAAGGACGGTAAAGAAATGTTCAAAAAAGCGTGATGCACGTGCAAAGTTGTTGTTTTGCGTAATAAACCTATTGCTTTATTGACGTCATGGTTGCCGTCACCCTCGTCGTTGCTAAAGCTCCCTATTATTTCAGTGAGCTAACCACTCTGTAATTCCCTTCATTTTGCTGTTCTGAATTCAGATAAACGGCAGACATGAGTGGGGAGGCTCAAGAAAGGAATGTAGTCATGGAGGAATCTAATGTTGGAGCTCAGAATTCTGATGACACTCTTGTAGTGTTGGAATTCTCACCTAAAGCTCCTGCTGAAACTAAGGAATGGCTGACAGCACTTATAAAAGCTCCAGGTGTGTTTGTTATCATTTGTCCTACATGTAATTCTAACAGAAACTTTGATTGACTCTTTCCTTGGCTGTTTAGTGTGCAGAGAAATGTTTGGAGTGTACAACTCTATTTTGTAACATAGTTGCTATGTTGCTTGTTTCTTCTTCAAAATTTAAGTGCTACTTTGAACAGCATTGTTATTGATTAATCTTACAAAGATTTTAAACGGGGCGATGGTTCTATTCATTAACCCTTTAAGTCCCAACATCCACAAGCAAATTCTCTAGACCATCATCGACCTTTATACATTAACTCCAGGGGTTTCAATAAGCACCGATGGCCGATGAGAAGTCGGCTACTTTTTTTTTAGAAAGAAGGAGCAACTAGTTTGAATAACGTTGCAACCAAAAAGTTCATCATAAAATCTGGATGAAAACATAATTATGTGTTTTCAGAAAGGCCCACTGGTTTATACTTAAGTTATGTGAACGCTGTGTCTCAGCCATTTTTTTACAATTTTCTTTATAGGTTTATGCAGAATTTGTTTACGTGCAAAAGTACATAATTTAGATTTCATCATTTGTTCATTTGTTGTAGGAATTGATTGTGTTCCTGATAGTTCGAAAATTAGATGAAAGCTACGTTTTCTTGAATGAAGAAAAGAACCACGCTCTTCTGTCCTCAATTTATTCCCCAGAATGCTGGAAATCGTATTTTAGGGTTTTGAAATTTCAAAATTTTCTTGGGAAGCATGCCCCAGACCCCCTCCCCCCTAGAAAAAGAGGACTAATAGCCCCTTGTTGATATAGTTGATTACTCTATTCAAACCTTCTGACTACTTTATTGAAACCCCTGAACTCAAAGAATTAGTTGCAAGAATTTGTTTAAAGATCAAAGCATTTTATCTCAAGTGATCATTTTATTTAAGTATTTTATATTGTTAGGAGAAATTTGATGTTAGTTGCTCCTTGGACATAGAAAGGTTAACCATAATTTGGCTGGTTGTTGTTTCTGTTTAGTCAGCAGTGGAGGTGCTGGGCTCAAGACAAAGCTTGTTCCAAATGCCTTAAAGAACTGTGACACCCTGCATATTTCTGCAGACACCAAGCGTCTTCTTGCTGGTGCTGAGAAACTAAAAATCAAAAAGCGCCATAAATCTGGAGCTATAATGGATTTCTGTTTAGAACAGTGCAAGGAATTTAAAGACTTTGTTAATGATGGTGAAGAATTTTTGATGGTGAGAGAGAAGGAGCGTATCATTTATGTTGCACTGGAGAGCATCAAACCTCATGAGGATGGAACTGTTCCTGGTTATAGTGACGTAAAGATGTATAAAAACAGGGCCCTTAGTAAGTAGATGTATTCAATATTGTGTGACTTAGAGGAGACAAAGTGGTGTATTTAACAATATTATTCGTCGAGCCCGGGCTCTGAGTCAATAGCCCATGAGGCTGAAGGCCAAATGGGCTATTGACTCAGAGGCCATGAGGGCGAGAGGAATAATAATTATTCCTTTAGTAAAATCCAACTAGTTGGTTAATAATATCGAGACGAAACAACCTCAGCTAGTTAAAGCTACACTTTAATCCTTTTTTGCTGCTAATAAGCCGGCACTTTTCGCTACTAGTGGGCTATAACTTATAGCCTAGTAGTAGCTCAACCAATCAGAATGCAGCATTGATAATAGACCACCAGCTGGATTTTACTAATGAGTGATATTTTTGGTCAATGTCTAATAGATACCCTGGGAGGGGGTTGGGGAGGTCACTCAAGGAAAGTTTGGTAGAGGTGAACCGCTGCAGAAGCCTTCAAACCCTGACGCTGTTGAAAAAAAATTGTTCCTTTCAATACCCTGTTTAAATCACAAGAGCTTTTTCCATGACATTTTGTTTCCTATACAGAATTAAGATTTTTTAAAGTAACCTTGTGGATAGTAGATTTTTTTTCCACACTTGTAGACTGCTCATTGCCAACATTCACACTCTTTTGAAGGCTTCTGGTTTAAAAAGACCTCCTGTTCATGATGCTAAATAGTGAAATTGTACACACTGTTAAAGACTGACAAGGCACTGAAAATCATACCCTGTTCAGCGGTATGTACCAATAATAAGCCAAATAAGGGAGTGCCTCCACCCTCATCCTGTGTTATCACCTTTTCAATTATGGGCAGGGTTATCTCAACAACTTAACCAATAAACATTGTTCATGATGCTTACTGTTTCTGCATTTGCTGGATTATTGATATTTTTAAAGCATGTCAATGATTAAAAAAATTTTAACCTGAATCCAATTTTGGCCTGTAACATCCCCCCCCCTCCCCTACCAAAAAAAGAAAAAGAGAACCCTCGTCCAGCCATATTTTGGCATGATACTACATACTTCCCTATTTTTGTCATTGGCTCAAGTTGGTTGTAAATACATTATAGCTATCATGGCCATTTCACTGAATAGGCTTATAAGAAGGAGCTGATGAACTTTACCTGGGTTAATCAAACTTACCAGTGTACAAATAAAACAAATAATGTAATTTCCAATTTAAATCAAGGCCAAGAATGAAAAATTATTATTACCATTTGCTGGTATATGAACATGTATTTTGTTAAGCCATCAATTTAGAAATGATTCATAAAATGCTGAACATATGCAGAATTGCACTTGAATCAGACATGTGTTGATTCTCCTTTCACAGTTCCAAGGTGTATATCCAAGGGAATTGTTACCCAGATCTTTCCTCTCCACAACCATGAAAAACTTAAAGCCTTGGAACACAAGTGGTATCTGAGCTTCTCCAGAAAACAACCTCTAGGTAAGCTGACTTTGCGGCATCCTGTCCTGAGGCTCTCCACAATATGGAGAGTGGAGTGTAAATGGGTTGAACTCTATCTTGTGACACACTTCTAATCAATAGTTTCCTGTGTGTGGTGTTTAAGTAGCTTTAACACATGTTTTCTCAGAGGTAGGGCGTTTGTTTTGAGTGACCCAGATAATCAGAGAGTTTAAGCAATGATAATGATAGGAGTGAAAACATGTCTTTTGCTAAAGGAATGAATTTGCACTCTTTAAACTTACAATTATTACAATAATATTATTACTACAATAATATTATTATTCAGTCAAATGTAGGTGAACTTTCCTGATATAGCTGAATTCTTAGGGTCAGGATCCAAGTTCAAAAAAGAGAAAGAATTAAGTTTGTCATCATATGCTCACATCCTCCATTCAGTGTCACTGTACTAATATTGCTTTTTGGCATTCTCGTTGCCATCATTGCTTCTTGCTGTGGTTGCCAATAGGCTCCCTTTTATCATGGCAGCTTCACTATAGAGATGCTTAGATGCAGTACCATCTACACGCCTCCCCTCCCCTCCATTCAAAGTTGATCTGTTTGTTTTTGCTACAGGTAGCATGAACAGCGGCACAACATTGTATGGAGGGGGTGAGGGAGGAAAGCTTTATTTTCCGCCTTTTAAGTTGGCAAAATATCAGAGATGCCCTTTAGGACAAAGTTTCTCAACTAATTTTGTTGCCAATTGTAGGTAACTGCACAGTTCACAATATAGCTGTTAATTTTCCAATGAACTATGCAACATGTCACTGTAAAATTACCATGAAATTGTCACTGAGTCTTTCTTTTTTATAGTCCATGTCCTGCAGTTTGTTTAACATTTCCGACATAATTCTCTTCTCCAGATGACATACGTGAATACTTTGGAGAGACCATAGCGATGTATTTTGGATTCTTGGGTTTTTACTCCATGTGCCTTGTTCCACCAGTTTTGTTAGTTGTTGTCTTTGCTTTGTCTGGAGCACATGAACAAACAAAGAATACTGTGTTTGCTATCTTGAACCTTGTCTGGGGCACTGTCTTCTTGGAGGCATGGAAACGTCGCTGCTCTGAGATCTCCTTTAAGTGGGGGACTCTAAAGTCAGGCATAGGTGAGTGTATGTCAACTTTTTTATATAGTGGAAAGTGCTCTTAGCTTGTCCAGCTGGTTTACAGGTACTCCATTCAAATACTTAAAAAACAACTGATTCAAATATAACACAACGTAATTAAAAACCCAAAACTGGCGGGAGGCAACCAGTTGGTTATTTACATGCAAACTTTACAAGTGAGGTGTTTTACTCTTAGAGGTGGCCAAAGTTAGAAATTCAGATTTCTTTTTGTAAAATCGTTAGATTTAAAAAGCACCATGCAAACATTCTGCCAAAAAGGTTTTATTTGAATGTTAGTACCATGTGATTTAACCACAGATGGAAAACTTTAAATTTCAAGTCATTGCTCCATAACTCATTCCTAGGAGTGCAGTGGTGTAGCTAAGGAAAAGCTAAGAATTTTTTACTCAACTTTAACTTCAAAATTTGTTTTCCAGAGCAATTTGAACCAGTGGTAAGCTCTCCTTTCCACCCTCTCGATCTCTAAGCCACATCCTTGGGAGGGAAAGTGTAGTCTACTATTTGACCTGGGCTGTTCTGTTATGTACTGAGGGTGTGTTGTGGTTAACTGGTTAGCCACCCTCAAATAAGAATTTGAAATTTAAGTATAATGATTGTTCAGAGAGTGTTTAAAAAAATGTTCATATAATTATGTTTAAAAATTTCATGAAAAAATTGAAGTAGCTTACCATTATCTAAGAGAAGAATAATTTCCAAGCAACGTAGTGTGATGAAAAAGGTAAGTCATTTCAAATAAATTGAAATTCAGTACAGACAAGGAAAAATGAAATGCAAATGAACCTTTTTTGCATCAAAATTGTTTTCTGCACTGTTTTTTCATGAATTAGGCAATGGAAATAAAGAAATTTTATTTTAAATTTGCCATTTAGGCACAGAGGAAGTTGAAGAACCACGCCCAGCCTACTGGGGTGAGAAGCGCACCAGCCCAATCACAGGACAAACAGAATACTACTACCCACCATGGAAAAGAAAGATAAAGACCTACTGTGTGTCTTACCCAATTGTCTTCTTCTGCTTGAAGATTGCAACTGTGGTTATGCTTTTAAATTTTAAATTCCTCGATGCTGTTGAGGCCAGATATAATGATGTTGGGGGAATTTTTGCCAGCATCATGCTTTCATTACCAAGTATTGTGTATGCGATTGCAATTGCTGTGTTGAATAACCTGTATCATCAACTGGCGACTTTCCTGACAGAATGGGGTAAGTTGTAAACTTCTGTTCATCCTTTAGTTTGGTATCTCTGTGATCTGTGGTCTCCCTGTTATCTGCAAGACAAAAATTATGTAGGGATACAAATTTTTTGTCTCAATAGTATCCTTATTTAAGGACATTATGTTATGTTGGCAGTGAGAATTGCACTTGTCTTCGGGGGATGTGAGGACTTTTCATGGATTTTAATTGACTCGAAGTGCAATACTTTACAAATACATTTTTTCATGAGAACAATTTGGTCAAGGTTGGAAGCTTCTTCACAAACTTTGCAGAGCATAACGCTAGTTGCTTCAGCTTTTGTGCTTGGTGGAAAGCTAAACAGTAGGCATTGGCTTGGATGTCAAATAAAAGGAATTCACATAAGTTAGTCATTCGAAGATGAGTTTTTGTGTTATAATACTCGTCTGAACAATGTTATTGTCATCTCGGACAACCTGATGACCACTAATATGGATCCCTGTCAAAATATAAATTATTGTACTTCTGTGACTGGGTAGGAAAGTCAAATTTTATAGAAGCTTAATTATCAGTAATGACTAAGAGACTACAGTATTTAGTCAGTCAGCCTGCTTTCAGTTCTTGCATAATTTAGTCCCTCTTTTTCCTTTTTGCAGAAAATCACAGGCTGCAGTCAGCTTTTAACAACCATCTTATTGTCAAGTTGGTTCTTGTGAGTACAAGTACATAAAATTACACCAGCCACTTTCAACATAATTTAATATTATAGTGTTTTTGACAAGGTGCTTGGTCAATCTGCCCTGCGAAGGGAGCTCTCAAAATGTCTGTTTTTGTTATGGTGTACCGACACATCTTCAACCGAAACAAATTTTTCATTTGGTGCCAATTTTTGTTTTACATTGTACCAATGTCACAGTTTATGACTCTTTTATCCATTTGCTCCCTAGCCTGCATGGCTCTTGCTTGAAAGGGACAGGGAAAGGGGCAATCGGTGACTGGTCACTTCGCCTATGCAATTCGGTAATGTCCCGTCTGCTAACATCTCAAGTCATTTCGCTTACGAGAAGAAAAGAGTGGTACACATGTATACTGTATATATATACATCGAGACTCGTGACTCGATTCTCGAGACGCGAGACTCTATCCTCGAAAGTTTCGAGAATCCGGAGGATCGAGATGCGAGTGACTGTCAACTTACTTTTGAGCGGTACTGTAACTCATTTTTTCAGCCATGACATGAGAAAGTCCGATACACATGTGTATATCTCGTTCTTTAAGCCGTTAATTAGGCAAAAAAGGTTAGGCCACCGATCTAACACCATGGTGAAATGACTTGCAATGTTTGCGATTAGGACGTTGGCGAAACAACTCGTAGACGAAACGACCTTAAATCGCAAAATCCACCATGTGAGAATATGAAAGGCATGAGATGAAGGAAAGCGGGTTCTATCCTTGCACTCACATAAAAATAAATGTAAAATGACACTGCCACATTGTTTGGTTTAATTGTCTACAGTATTGGTTGGTTAAACCTGAAAATCATCGTTACTGAATAAACAGGATTAGAATCGTAGTACCTCCTGTTTGTCGAATCCTTGAAGGGTCATCAAATGCAGCTCGAGCCCCACCTTGATTGGTTTCCTTTGTGGTTTCCATGGAAATGTTTCTGTGGAGCATCCTCAACAAGCCTTGAATCTATTATTTGACAATTATTCCACGAGTGCGTGTTGGATATGAGTTGGCTATAATCATCTTATATCCAACAAAAGAGTGGAATAATTGTTTTATTACAAATGCTCACAAAATATCTAAAATTCTTCCCGACTTTATTTGTAAAAACAACCGATTTTCAGCTTGTTTTTAATTTTGAGCAGATGCGTACAGTTGCCATATTTGGAGAGCATGGTATAATGGCTCATATACCATGATGGCTAAGCCAATCAGAGCTCTAGAATGCATTATCAAATGATTCAGTGTTTAATAATTATCATTAGAACATCTTCACCTTAGTTGTTTCATTAACTGTGTTTTATATATTTTTTTAATCTTAGTTCTACTTTGTGAATTGTTTCTACTCGCTTTTTTACATTGCATTTTATCTACAAGACATTGATCTTTTGCAAAGGGTAAGTCGGAACAGACCTGTTAATGACGTTATCACAGGATCATGATTCATACTTTTGTTTTCAACTATGATAATTTGGAAACAGGGGGCTATTTGATATAACTTTTACAAGCGAAATTTACAAATGTAGGTATTATTTTAGAGTTTGAACTTGTGACGTTTTAGGAAATGGACCCAATGCTTCTTGGTTCCGATAACTGAACTGAGGGGGGATTAGGCAGAGGGAATGGATGATAAAGACCTGTAAACAAACCATTTGATACTGCCGTCCTATTTCTAAGCAAAGCCAAACAGCTCATTTGAAATTCTACGTTAGTAATTTGTTTTACCGAGATCAAAGATTTGTTGTAGCTTTGAGAATAAATCCATTTTCGTATTTCTGAAACGTTTGGTTGACTTATGGAGCGCCACATTAAAAAAGGTCGTTTCTGTCCAAAACTTTACAGATTATTCCAGTTCAGCTGAAAAATGACTCGTGTACTTATAATAGGAATTAAAACGTTTATCAGCAGAGGCTCTTTTTTTGCATGTACTAGTAGGTGCTAGTGCGAAATAGTGGCCCCGTCCTACAGGGCCAGGTCATCTAATTCCTGGCTTTCAACCCAGAACTCATTCAACAAATCACCGTTTTTTTGTTCTCTCCAGCACTTGGCTGCTTTAATGATTACGTCTCAGCTGATTGGTCAGGTGACCGAGTCTCTGATCCCTTACGTCATGTTTAGAAGCCGTGTTACCAAGGTTACTAAGGAAGGAAAGAAAATTGTAATGAAGTCAGCTGACTTGTCTGACATCGTTGAACGACAAGCAACTCAGGAACAGTACTTGGTAGGTTATCGTAAATAGCTGTTACTGCAACCTCGTCCCTAGACTGCAAAACAGTCCATATTTTTGCGTATTCAAGTACGCGCGAGGTCTGGAACGAGGCTGAAAACAGAGTGCGAGACTGGGGAGAGACGCTAAAAATACGTTTCTCTCGCCTCACATTGCGTGTGAGGCTTGCCCTCGCGCGCTTTGCTCGTAAGACTCTTACGCCATGCTTTACCGATTTCTTTTCTGATTTTGAGAAAAAAACCGGACTGTTTTTCAGTCTACCTCGTCCCCAGGGCTTAAAAGAGCTGTATCATGCATTTTTACCAAATTCTGCCTCTTTGACTTAGTGGCCGCGCAATTGAGCGGGGTATACCCAATAATCCCGGGGGCTCCGCTCAGTAGGGGTACCTTTTTCAGGCTTCAGGTGTATAAAAGGGTTGGATTTCATCAGTTGAAGTACATGAAAGGTTGGGGAAATCTGTCATTTCGGTCTGTAAAAGGACCAAAAAGGGCTAACAGATACGTTTGAAAGAGGCCAGAAAACTTTTCAGTTTAGTGATTTGTTGGTATTAAAAGACCGAGCATTTAACGCAGTTAAAAGGGATGCTGTGTTCTAAAATAAGTGGTCAAAGGGGCATTATTTATTTGTGGAAGTTATACGAGTAGGGTTTTCTGTTTATATGGTATATAAAATGGTAAGGAGTTGGGCCGTATAAAACGCTTGCACCTTGCACCTTGTACCTTGCACCTTGCACCTTGCACCTTGCACCTATCCCGTAGTCATGGTGACCGTTGGGGCGCCACGGACATAGCAACCCTCTCCCTACATTTGATTTTGTTTTCAGCTTCTCTT
Source organism: Porites rus (assembly GCA_964035705.1). Lineage (NCBI taxonomy): Eukaryota > Metazoa > Cnidaria > Anthozoa > Scleractinia > Poritidae > Porites > Porites rus. The sequence continues at coordinate 23,990,531 of OZ037993.1, forward strand.
AGGGCGTTGCAAAACTTCAACCCTGTCCACTCAGAGATATTATTCTCCCAACGGAAGAAGGGGTCGACAAAATAAAACGCTTAAGGCACAGTTAAGGGACATTTAAACATCCCAATTAGGTTTTTATTGCACCGGTAAACAAATTTTGAAAACTTGTTCCTCTTTAATGAGAAACCAAAGAGCAAGAATTTTTGTCGAGGCACCCGAAAGCTCGCTCTAATAATTACGTTGATTTAGCTTCAGAAAACACTATGTAGTTTCTTTCCTCAGGGCACATTTGCTGATTATCTGGAACTGTTCCTTCAATTTGGTTACACTTTCCTATTTTCCTCTGCCTACCCCATGGCCGCTTTTTGGGCGTTACTAAACAATGTGATTGAGCTTCGAACAGATGCTTTCAAGATGTGTCGCATCTTCCAGCGACCGTTTGCTGAACCCGCAAACTCCATTGGTGCCTGGCAGGTGAGTATTTCTCTCCTTTCTAGCCGGCATTTCAATTTCATCGTCAACCACAACGCCGTTAATGTCAAGTGACAAGACACTGCAGGGCAGTAAATTATTATTTTTCCTTTTAAGGAGAAATTTTCAACTCAAGCAAAATTTTTAATTACTCAGGACAGATGTAAAATTGTTAATTGTCGTTGATGATTTGAAAGCCGGACATAATGTTCGACCATTGTTGAGATTTTATTTTTGGATGTAGGAAAATTTAGGGCGGCCATTACCCGGTGACCGACTGTTACTTGCAGCCCTGCATTGCAAAGTCATCGTTTGGCTTGTCTTAATACAATCTCTTTTCTCATTAGTCAAATTGGTGTCGCCTTTGTCGATATCTCTTTCTTGTTGTGAAAGCGAGATTAGGAGGCGGGGAACTTCCGTCGTCCACCCTAACACATGGGTTATTTTGAAGATTCTGGAAGTTGCTACGTCTCCTTGTTGCGTGAGAATCTTCTCCAGGCTCCTTGGCGTTTTGACTTTCAGTACACTCGTTGTCGTTTCCTCTCCTCCTTGCCGGAGGATGCAAACCAACCGTACCCCCTCAAATGGATGGAAATCCAGCTTACGTAACTGACTAGGCGCTTAGTGCGATTTTCGGCGATAGTCGCGGGGCAAGGGGTCATGTAGATTTGTGGTATGCAGCGGGAAGGATCGTTGGAAAGCTAAAAAAGCGCAAACCCATTGCGCTGCGACTTGGGCCGGAAATCTCAAGGAGTGCCTCGGTACGAAGAAGAGAGGAAGCAGATTTTCTTTTTCTCTTCTTCGTAACTTAGGCCCCCTCCACTTTGTTACGGATTGGTCAACCCTCCGTACTTCTCCGATGAAAAAGGGTCAAATGCAAAATGCAGTTTTGATACCCCAATTTCTCTTACTCGTACGGACAGGTGAAACGGAAATTTTTGAAAATGATGGCGTATTAGTGTCTGATATCGTGAGGTATAACGATGTTTCACTCCCATCTTGTCTTTTTTTCTTTAAAATGTTTAAGCTTGTTATTGCAGAACACGACTTAATCAGTAGGGCTACACCTTGTTTGATCTGCGTTGCGTTGCTCGTATATTTTTCTATTCGCCTTGATTTCTGTTTTCACGGTTTGTTACTGAACAAAGTGTTTTCATCAAATGTTGTTTATCATTTCAGCCTGCATTTGAAATGCTTGGTGTTATTGCCGTCATCACAAACTGTGCGCTGATTGGCATGGCAGCCAAGAACTCTCATTGGCTGCCTGAAATGTCAACTGTTAATGCCATTCTGATGTTTGTAGCCATCGAGGTAAGAACTCGTCACAGCCTTCTAAGTGGCTGTTTTTTTCCTCTGCAGCGCAGAGAAGCGTGTGATCGTAAAGGGATCACTTGTGAACTTACCAAACAACAAACAAACTGGAACGAAGTTATGCGATTGCTATAGCTAAAGCGCGAAAGGAGTTTAGGGATAGCTTAAAGGAGCTGTGTCACAAAATTCAGCCAAACTAGGAAATCACAAAGTGCCCATTAAATTAAGAGAAACATAAAAATAACCTCTTAAAACTGTAAAAGAAAGGTTAAAATCACATAACAGAAACAACAGATGCCATGGATGGGCAAAACTGAAGAAGATTGAAACGGATTGAACTGTTGAGCCTAACAGTTTTTCAAAGTTGATCCCTGCTGCTTGCAACTTCAAAAGTAATGCTCAGGAGACATATTTGTTTGTCTCGGATCTCTGATTTTGTCATTTACATGTAATTTCTTTGCTTACTTTAAAAAGTTGCATAGCGATTGAGGGCGAGTAATTCGCAAAATTAAACAAAATGAACTGGACTGCCGTGACACAGCCCCTTTAAGATATTTGTACACAAAGCAAAGCGAAAGGATTGCTATTTAACAAGTGGTCATTCGCTCTGACGTCACTCTCTTATCAGCACTCTGGTTGGTTAACCGAACAGTGGCATTTCCATGTAAGAGTTAGTTTCAGCATTATTTTAACTTGTCGTTGCTAAAAGGACTCTTCGAGAAAACGTAGGGGAATAGGCTCGATTACCAGCTACTGAGGATCCCTGAGAAGGGTGAAACTCGAGCCTGAGGGCGTAAGGGAGGGTATGGCCATAGGTACCCCAGGGAATAGCCTCGGATATGTGCCACTTAGGACCCCAGAGAGGGGCGGAAATCGCGCTTGTGGGGGGAGGGTACGGCCACAAGTGGGCTTGGTATTGAATCTCAGTATTTGTTTCATTGCAGCACTTTTTACTTGGAGTTAAGTTTGTGTTAGCGCTTGTTATCCCGGATGTACCACAGTGGGTACAAGATGAAATGGCTCGGCAGCAGTACAAAGCTCAGCTTGCTCTGAGGGTAAGTCCCTCACAATCTTTAAAACGTTTAAAGCTTCACTCCTCGCGTTAGAATGGCAAATAGAAACACGAAATCAAATTTGATGGCTTGTCGTTCTTTTCGTCCTTACTCCCATTATATATATTCTGTTCAGTAATAGATCGAAGAGAAGTCAAAATGTGGTTAATACATCAGTGACACACTCGCCTGCGGCCAACAAATCGGAACCAATTTTTCATCGTGTGTTTAAAAAAGATATTCCATGTTTAAGTAGCACACGAGCCACAGGCGAGTGTGTCACTTAAACATGGAATATCAGACGATGAAAAATTGGTTCCGATTTGTTTTTTTACAATAACATTGACAGTTTTGACGTCCATTTCTGTGTAAGTTTCTTGGAAAATCGCGCGCAAGAGAAGTAGAAAAACAACGTCATTTTCATGGTGCGTACTCTTATCGAGCATGGCTCTCGACCAATTAGCTTCGCAAGAAATCACTCAGTTATGGTAAACATTAAGTTACTTTAACTAGTCCCTATCTTGCTACTTTATGCTCCTCTAGGCACAAAGTGATGACCTGGAAGAAAGAAAGACCGCCTGGAAAGAGACGATGCTTTAACTGATGCATTTATAGGCAGCTTCAGTATAGTGTAGAACATTGCTTAAACAACACGTACGTTTTCTGTTGTCTTTTTAGCATGTGTTCTTTTTATTCGTGTGCATTTTTTGACAGGGGAAAAACATGAGATCGCTCAGTAGAAGACTTGCTTAATTAAGTTAATTCTCGAGTCACTGCAAATATCAGGGAATCGGGGTCGCCGTTTCTGCGGTTTTTCTCGTTTTATTAGTTGCAGTCTAGTTAAATCTTCTTTATCCTAAACCATCCTTCATCTCTTATCGCTTATTGTCTTGTCAAGTTTATGCACGGCTCTCCCCAGGCTCGCACGGTCATTTATGTCAGTGACATAACCGACACGAAAGGCCGGGAAAGCTCGAAATCTTCTTTGCGCGCATCACGTGACCCATCCGATACGCTTTGACCGCGCGAAAATTTTGAGGCCGTGGAACTAGGCAATATTGTTAACTCTTCAAAGATTACATTTCGAGATTTCGTTAGTTTTAAACTATTTTGGTATCGTTTACATGGAGGGAGGAAGATCTTAGTACCAGGAAGATGCTAGAAGGCTGAACAACTTTACGTTGGGTTTCATGCAGAAATTTCTTTCCGTGTGGTGCCAAAATAGGGAAGGTTCGAGACGGAATTAAAGATTGCGGGCGACAAGAGCAAAAGTGCAATTTGGTCCCTTCTGCTTTCTCTATTGGCGTTAATATCTACCTTTTAGAAGAATTATCACAATAATCAGCTCGTGGTAACGCCAAACGAAATGGTCGGCCTTTATTGTTGTGATTAGCCACTTAGTCCACTAAACATCCCGCTGCCATTCTTGCCTGGTTTGTCCGTAGTACCAGGATCTTCCAAGCGAAGGCAGTTGATATGGTCCTCGCACGAGGATCTTCCTACCTCTCAGCTAGCAGGATCCGAGTACTTAGAAGAACTTAGCGCTAGTGACGAGTACAACCATATGGTGCTTGGATGATCCGCCTTGTGGCATCTTCCTGGCGCTAGGATCTTCTTACCTCCATGTAAAAAAGGTCAGCGTTATGTCCGATTGCGTTCACTGTTGTTGCGAAGTGGGGGTTGGTTGTCCAAACTGTGGATTAAACAACGTCAACAACAACAACAACAACAACAATTTTCGACTACAGCAACCAAACAACTCGATACGCAAGTGTTGCTCAGTAGTTTTTATTCGAATAGTCCAGGAAACTTGGGTTTCATTTACACCTTATGGAAAAAAGGATGGAACATAGTATTGTTTTGGGTTGCTGTAAGAGTTGTTAAGTGTCTACACATTTTCACGAACCATTTTGCTAGCGAGGGGCGTTAGAGGGGAGATAAGAAATTTTTGCTGGTTACACAGAGCGTAATTTCTTTCAGCTTTACAAACATTTTTATTTGTTGTATATAATATCAATTTGTAGTGACAGTACAAAGGTGAGAGAGAGTTTCTGAGGCGTTGAATTTTTTTACAGCGATTAGTTATGTTTTCTTCTAGTTTTACCAATTTATTATTAACTTACGCTTTGTTCCGGCATTCTGCCTAGCTAGAAAACTCTTTCATTTTAAGAGTTTTCATTTTATTCGTTTTTAACTCATAAAAATCAATTTATAGTAAAGTAAGGGGGTCGATCTAAAAAAGAAATTGGCGCGATTCCGCGTTAATTATCTCTCCTGAGAGATATGCTTGTAACAATTTTTAGCTGCAGAATTAAAGTTTCATCATCTTTTGTCCACTTTCATTACTTTAGTGTTCTTAATTTCCCATCGGAAGCCCCCTCTCCCGTAGACTTTCCTTGGAAAAAATCTTGTCTTCCCTCCTTCTAACTGTTGTTTGAGTAATCAAACAGCTTAGGATTTCGTAATAGAGCCAACCGGCATGACAGGTGGTCGCTTTGCGAAAGGTGGTCGTTCATGGAATCCTCTTTGCCTGTATCAGACTCCTCCTCGCTTGTCTATAAGTGTCGAAAATCGCGAGTAGAAAAAGTCCTGACACGTGCCCTCATTTCGAGTTCTTCGTCACCGATCACGGGGAAAACTCGAGAAGAAGAAACGTCGCAGAAAAAGTAACTGAATACTTCTTTGAGGCCTTGACGATAACTGGAACTAAACAGAAAATAAACACACGGATTGATGGCGCTGATGGAATGAGCTACGAAGTACACAATGAACACAGTATGCTTGCTTCCGCAAAAAGGCAAATTCCACTTGAAGAACTTTAGAAACGCGTATGTTGTAAAGGGGGTCCAACATAGAACAAACACGATTACTATGACAACAGAGAGCTGTAGGACAGCTCTATTACGCTTTTCGCGAAGTTTTCTCGCGTTTTCGGTTTGGTGTTGTCCTGGGATCTGGTGTCTTTTTAAGCGCAAGATAACAGCGCTGTAAAGGGAAGCGATCGTGCACAAGGGAAGAATAAAAAGCAAAATGTAGAGTAGGACAAAGTAGATTTTCTGTGCTTGATTGTCGTCCGGGAACGGCGGGGACCAGTTTAGCAAGCAGTACGCTTTACCGTCGCGTACGTAAATTCTATAGATATAGAAGTAAGGCGAGTGAAGCAGCACTGCGATGAACCACACCAGTGATATAGTAATCTTTACAGCCTTAAAGCTCATTACCGCTGCTTTAACCGGAGAGAAAACGTTATAGTATCTATCCGCGGCGATAAGCACTAGACTCTGCGTCGACACCGCGGTCGAAACGTCTTGAAAGAGAGCAGCAAGCTTGCACGTGACCAGACCAAAGCTTCCCGCTATCATCCAGCGATTGGCGCCAAAATAAACCGCTGTCATCGTTCGCGGCATAGCAAAAAGTGGTAGTAGCAAATCGGATACAGCCATATTGGCTATCAGAAAATTCGTTGTGGTTTGCAGCCTTGGCGTTTTGTAGATGACCAAAACAATGGCAAAATTACCGATTAGTGACATTAACATGATAATGGCGTATGCCACTGTCTTGCCTGCCTTAGAATCGGCTGTTTCGTTTGTAGTTTCACACGGTGGAAAGCTTGCGTTTTGAACTAAGACGGTTAAGTTCATTGTTGCGCCTTTTAATACTTGCCTTATAATGAACGAGTTGCTTTATTCGCTGTTATAAATTCACCATGTTACAAACGTGCTCTCTGCGTCATAGCACGCCCTGAATTGTTTACGTAAACTTGATTAAAATCATTTTAAAATGGGCGGAAATTTTTGTCAATATATCGAGCAGTTTTACAGATTTTAGACAGTGGAGTTTATATATTAATCCCTTCGTTTCTAAATACTTTTAATTTGCGGCATGCTTTATCCATTAAAGAGGTTTTCCTCTTAACTAACTTACATTTGAATATGACACCCTTCGTTTCGAGTTCACATTTTGAAAAGATGAAAAATAAAACTTGAAATTTGTCCTCGTTAGTTTTGTGTACTTAATATAAGGAGTGGCTTCTTGGTGAATGTTCATGGCTAATTGGTATAATTTCCATTTGAAAGACTTGATTTTTTTAATTGAAGATTTACGCACATTCTTTTGAGTCTACGTAGCCCTTCTTAAAAGACAATTATTTGTAGAGCATGAAATGAAAGTTCATAAATTTTGTAAGGAATATGTTTGACATTTCATTTCCATTAATTGAAGCTTGCCGAAGTATGTAAGTTAAACGACTCAGTTACAACAGTGCGAGGAAAGTCAAATATTCATTTCAAGAAATTTTGGAGAGACAAACAATGTCATTGCAAAAAAACCACCAAACCGCTTTTACCCTAGTGGTACGAATAGTTTATACACAGTCACCAAAGATGAGGGGTAAAATTTATTGCAAGGCTTAGAGAAAGTCAATTTTTGCGCGTGCTTCCAGTCTCCTTCTGATTGAAATTCACCGCACGTTCATTGTCTCTCTGAGGATTTTCACTGCTTAAATGTCGGATGTATTCATGTATTACTTTTGAAACACACTTAATTTCCTCTTTTATGATCTTTGTTTAGAGAGAGCTGATTTTATTAAGAATGATTAAGTGTGCGGGCCGGCTAAAGTAATTACCTGACAAAACAGATGTAGATGAATAGCATGTTGAAATTTTATTTGTAAAGTACCTACAGGCCATTACGTAAAACCTAATTTTCGCAATTTTGTGATGTTCAACCCAGCCATATTCGTTTGATATTTTCCAGACAAAAGTTAATGTCGTTAAATATATATTTTTTAAATGCTTAAGATAAAACATTTTTGACACATTGCGCGTTGTGCGTGCTTTATTCCCGAGGCTCGTTGCTGTGCGACTTCGGCGCGCGTAGAGTTGTGGGATGCATTCGGACCAGCTTTCATAACGCGTGCTTTGCACCATGTTTGCTTGTAGATTTCATGAATCTTTCTCTAGCAACGCCTTTATTTATCATGAAAAATTAAACTTGATGAAGCGTGAAGTAGATAGAAGCCGTTCCTTTAGCAACATTAGGGAGCTTTAGCAACGACGACGGCAACGGCAACCAGGACGCCAAAAAAGCAATAGGTTTATTACGCAAAACAACAACTTTGCACGTGCATCACACTTTCTTTGTACATTTCCTTACCGTCCTTGCACGACTACGACGCGAAAATGCCTAATTGCAAGTTTTATGGAGGACATAAACAAGCGACGACCAATCTCTTTTTCTCTCTCTAAACTTGAGTGCGGTCCTCAAGAAATCAACTCCAGGGAAATTCGCCTACACTTGTCACTTTCAGTAAATTGGAATAAACGCGACAAAGATTGAAAAAACGGGAATTCATTATAAAACTGACGTTTTCGCTGCCGTTGCCGTCGTCGATGCTAAAGCTCCCTATTGCGAGGCTTCGCCGTGTCGCCAAGACGGGATTTCGTTTTTTCGTGTTAAGCAGGCCATTAAAAACATCCTTGTGCTCTGGAGAATTTAAATGTAATTTTTGGAATTATGTAATTTGTACTGTTCGATAAATCATAGAAACAGAGAAGATTGGACAACATCCCGCAAAGAGTCATGGGGCGAATTATTGAGGAGCTCAGTTACAAAGAAACCGTCGAGCAGGACGGATCTCCATGATCCACGTGTTTTCGCCGATTTTAGCCACAATTATGTGTTAGAAAGCAGCTCTTATGTATTTAACTAAATTGCTTTAAAACATGTTTAATCCTTTGTGTGAATGCGGCATTAAATCAAGTCACCCACCCGGCGTTTTGGGAAAGATGCTAAAGTTAAATTAAATTAAAAATTAATTAATAAAAAAAGAAAGAAAAAAAGGAGAAAAAGAAGAAGAGGAAGAGGAGGAGCAGGAGGGATGCTACAATCCTACAATGCCCAGGGGCGTAGCCAGGATTTTTCAAAGGGGGGGTCACAGACAGGGACACCATGCGGGGATCGCCGACTATATATGGTTTATACCGCTGCTCTCCCTCGTGTATCAGCGGGCTTAGTCGTATTATCTCGGCATGAAGGCCCATATTAACTAAAGACAAGGGCCGTTGACGAAAATACTTTACACAAAAAAACAGGAGCCGATTTGATGGGTTCCTGGAAAAACAAATTTTAAAAAAGTGGGCTTGTCAACAATGGCTTTTACGGCCAAGATATTGTCATGGCGTTTTCGCCACCTGAATATTGTAGGTTGTTTGCTCAAAAGAAGGTCTTTTCAAGGGGGGGTCACGGGCACCCTAGGACCCCCCCCCCCTAGCTACGCCCCTGATGCCACGCGAAGGCCGCAAGAAGCAACGAGTGTTACCTGAGGGCAAACCAGTCTCCACTCCACTTTGTGTATGGTAACAAACATCAGAGTAGAAGGCAAGTCATTGAGTCGCGAAACCGCAAACATTTTGTCCTTTATTCACCTAAACTTAAATATATTTACAGTACAAGAAGGCGTGACCATATAGATGAATGTCATACATTATTTGCTAACTAATTTCCTTGTCATTAACGCCTGCTATATCAGGGTACATTCAAAGAAATATTTATTTTTACGGCCAAGAAGATTTTTATGCTTGTTTTTAACAAGAAATAGACTACGAGTAGTCCCCATTTTTCCACAGGGATAGTAGAGCGAGCGAAACGCGAGCGCGCGTGAAAATCAGCACACGCGAGAAAGGCGAGACGCGCCGTGGTCTAAACAAGAAATTACCGTTATAACCTTGTCCTCATCCGTGCATTATCGAGTTATGTACGAAAGGTGGAATCTTAACCCTTCCCCACCCAACTCATCACCTCCGAAAAACATGCGGATGCAGCTCCTTAAGTGTTTTTCCCGGATTCCCTCTCACTCGAAACGTTCCGCTCTCACTCGTAATCTGATCACGCGTGTTTTTACCATCTGTCAAGTGAAACGTACGCAGGCACAGCGTTGGAGCAAAAGCGTTTTAACCTTCTATCGTTGTCGCCCGCTTGTCGTAACCTTTGGTTATTGACCAGTTTAATGAATATTATGGTCATGACTAATTACGTTAAACTCTGGTGTTGCTATAATATTGAAGGTGCTTTACTAACTATCGATGCAAAACTATAGTCTAGCTAGGAAAAAATATTGAATTTTTGTCTCAGACACAATAACAGCGCCAACGTTCTCAGATAAGGTAGACGTTCACAACTCCTCTACTTTATTCGATGAACGCGCGAACTGGAAACAGACGTTTCGCACTTGTTTCGCTTGCTATTTGTCGCCTTCCTTCCACTATGCGTTGAGAAGAAAAAAAGAAGGACATGAGCTTTGTCCAATGAAGGTGGGGCATTTATGACTGCTAGAGAAGTGTGACGTCACGAAAATTCGAGTTTGTGAAATTATGGGATAGGTTGGCATAAAGGAGAAAGGAGAAACTTTTGCGCCTTTGCTGTCGAATTGTCGAAAAAAAACGAAACAATACAGAACAAAAAACAAAAAACAAAAAACAAAACAATCAAATTAAAAAAGGAAGGAAAAGTAAAGAAAAACGTCTGTGGACAGACTACCTAACCCCTAGATAACTACCTTCTCGCAGTTCACGATAACTACCTGTCTCGCGTTTAAAACAAAAAGGTTATCTTACAAACCGACCGAGTATGGGACGGTATATTCACTGGGCTATGCCCGAAGACAATGGATTAAGAGTTTTTTGTTTGACCACTACCGAACACTAGGCAAACAGCTGAGAACAAGGATTTAAGTAAGTTGAGTGTGCGCCCCCTGTTAAGTATTAGCTATTGAAAAGCCTAAGTAAGTAAGTAAGTACATAGTGGACAAAGTAATGAGCACAGTGTTTTCTAGACTTCGTGAAAGGCATAGCTCGCACGCCGCGAGGGTCCGGACGAGAAGGGTGAAAACCAAGAAATAGAAAAATATCCTCCAAATACATCTTGCAGATTTTCATACCTGCGAAGAAACGAGAAAAAAAAGTAATGATTCTAAGGGAAAAGGTTACTAAGCAAATTTGTTTTCAATGGTGTAGAAAAACCAGTGCGAAAGTGTTTACAAAAATGCTCGAGGGGAGGGGAGGGGATGCTCGTCATCTACCCTAGCCGTGTAAATTGTAGATTTTAGTCTTAGTTCAGAACGGAAAGCCAATATTTTTGCCCACATAGGTATATGGTTTTGCGTAAAGAAATACCCATATAAAAAACAATCCTGACCTACTGTATGGAGTCTTGAGGCAGGGAGGGGTTCTTACGGGAAATACCTATCCGGCTGACTCCTCCCTAGTTGTCTCCTTACTCAGCCTGCGTGGCAGGCGTTCGAAAGAGAAGAAAGGGGATTTTAGGCACGAAAGAAGTGCCTTCTCCCTTGCGCCAAATTTCATCCCTTTAAATAGTAGACCTTTGGATTCGGGGACGAGGACGAGACTTAACTGGGGACAAGAGAAACTCTAGCTGGGAAGAAAATACAGTGCATTATGGGGGAATCGAGATAGAGAATAGTTCTTACTTGGTTGCACTGTATGTGACTCTGCGAGTAGAGGTTTCTCTCTTGCATGGCTTTAAGCGTTTATGAAGTCGTTTGTATGGCTTGTTAGTCACCTAGTTGGTTTTTTTTCTGTCGGGGGCGTAAAAACACTGACAGTGACGCAAATGACTTCGTAAATGCTAAAAGCAATGCCAGAAAGAAACTTCCGCTCGCCGGGTAACTAACGTGCAACAGAATATCATGTTTCCGGCTTCAGAGCTCGGTTAAAGCCTGCGCTACTTTCAGATTGGTGTCTTTTGGGGTTAATTACGATTCAGTTGTTTTAAAAACAGTTCTTTTGTCTAAATAATTATTAGTCGACTTTTGACCACGTTACTTGGGCGAATGGGTAAATAAACAAGTCAAAGAATGTAAAGGAATTTGCATGTTGACATTGCAAACAAAAACAGTCCGTATGCATTCCATCAATTCTGCAATCCACACTTACACTGTGTTCTTTCTAGATACTCTTTCCTTCTTTAAATTCTCTATCCCCTGTGGAAAAGTAACAAAAAAAGTAAAATTATTATTGTTGTATTTCTTCAAACCCTTAAATTTTTCAGTCTTACCGCTGGTGTTGCCCTCTATGCAGACGATCTTTTGGCTTTCACGCAATCCTTCTCATTGTCTGCCTTGTGGCAACGTTGACTTAAGCCGTGTGAGGAGCCCATAACCCCAACTTCCATGCTAGCCTGCGTGCCAGGCGTTCGAAAGGGAAGGAGAAGGGAATTAGGACACGAGACCACGCGCGAGGGAGGAGATTCCTGTCATAGCGTTTTCACAGACTAGCATATTAATTAATTTTTTAGCTCGATTTTAGAGCGAATTTGAACCATTGCGTAACTGGCGTAAGTTATACAAACGTTCATACCGACGTTACCCTATGTGCAGACGTACTTTTAGCTTTTACACATTCCTTTCCAGTGTCTGCCTAGCTGGCTACGTTGATTTAAGCCGTGTCAGGAGCCTATAAACCGAAGCGAACAACTTCCATGCATTCGTGTCATAGCGTTTACACAGACAAGCTTATTTTTAGATTGATTTCAGTGCGAATGAAAAGGTATAGACCGACGGAAGTGCAAGTTCCATTTTTGCGGGAGAAAGTAGTCTAAATTGTGTCTAAAAATAGACCGGTCTAAGAAAACGCCGCGACATACGTCTGCACAATATGAGAGTTGCCCACTCCGTCGGGTTATGGGCTCCAGGCCGCGTGTTTCATATCTCGACAATTTAAAGAATACCTTTGAAGACTTTGAATTAGCAACGGGCGCGCGCCTCATATAAAGAAGAAAATTCATGAAAAAAAAAAAAAAAAAAAGAGCAAATTGTGACCAATTTACTGTGTCACTCGCAATTCTTCGAGCATTTAAACTTAAAGTCTCTTTCTCCCTGGCTAAGTATTATTAGATAGAAACTTCGGGCCAGATACATCCCTCTATCTAATACAGGCAAACGATTCACAGACGTACCGTTTCATCTTTGACAATGGAAGAGACTTGAGTACAAAACATAACAAGCGTAAAAATTCCAAACAACAATCCCTCAAACACTAGAAATATCATTAACAGAATGGCAGACGCGATTGGTAAAAATGTACAATCTGCTGGGATAAAAAAGAAAGTGAACAATAATTTTAGCATTATGGAGGGTGTGGGTACTAGTTATAGAAAGTCCTCATGGGTGTAGTATGGGTATTGGTCACAGGGGAGCATTACCACAGATGGTGTGGGCAACCTGTGAGCAGACGCCTCTTTTTGTCTTCTCGAGTGAGGAGGGGAAAATGAGGCTCTGCCTGAATCACATCAAGCCTTTGAAATCAAAGCAGCCTGACCTTCTGGACTAGTCAATCTTGTTTTCTCTCATCAAACTGGTTTTTTAGAGTGAGAGCATCTTCTTATTCATAAAACAATGGTCATAACTGACCCCTTTGCAGGGTGTCCAGTGGCATGGTTGCTCAAAAAAATAGGAAAATAGGAAACTCAGGATTGAGAAAATAGGAAAAATAGGAAACTTTGCATTAAAAAATAGGAGAAAAATAGGAAAATCAAAAGTGCTCTTGTCGACAAAGATAGCTTCCGTGCACCCCATAAGGGTTATAATAAAGGCTACGAGTCCTCAGATTCTATGCTCACAGGATTTAGATCAACTTTGGCGGCTAAGAAGGAGTGAAAATGATCAGTAACGTTCAGATTATTGGCGCAGTTACGCTGTATTAAATCAGAATGATATGATTGACTACAGGTTGAGCATGGTTCTATAATCAAAGGTGATCAGAACATATGGAAATTCCCTTCAAGTTGACGGCAATTCTTTCAAAAGCTTTGAAGAGTGAAATTTCTTAGGAAAGAAATTTCTTACGATTGAATTGTCATTGAAGGATATAGAAAAAAGTCCTTTGGAAAGCTTTCCTTCCATTAATCTGCAATCGGTGGCTGGTTGAGAATATACTTGTTTGAGTCAAAAAACCGCATAATTTTAAGTACAGAACCGGGCTCTCCGTGGTGTATGCAAAATGACACTGATCTATTTGGTACCAGATTGTAAGTGTGTCATGGTTAAGTTCTAAGAAGAACATAACACTCTGCTTAGCTATGACTGAAAGACCGATTTTGCAACCAAAATACTGGATCCTTCACCAGTTGCTTAGGTATAGCTGTTAACAAGGGCTCACCAAGAGAGCTAGTGCCATAAACTAAACTTTAGTCTGTTCTGTTCATGTAGCATCCAGAATCAGCTAGTGATTGGTTTTTTAAACAAGAAGCTGATTGGATGATTGATCTGGCCTGTGTTGTGAGAGGACAACTTGATCCTGTTTTCAGTTTCAAAGATGAACATAAAAGCGAGCAAGACTTCAAAATAAAATATAACATGTACAGATACTGAAATGCAGTTTCAGTGGGCTATGCAAAATATTTATCAATTATTCCTCGAGCCCGAATGGGCTCTGAGTCAATAGCGGCCGAATTGGCTATTGACTCAGAGGCCATGAGGGTGAGAGGAATAATTGTTTTAGTAAAATCCAACTAGTTGGTCAAAAATATAGAGAATAAAAAAATTTTACCTAGTTAAAGCTAGACTTTAATCCTTTTTTGCCGCCAAAAAGCCCGCACTTTTCGCTACGAGTGGGCTATAACATATAGTCGAGTAGTAGCTCAACCAATCAGAATGCAGCACTGATAATAGACCACTAGTTGCATGGATTTTACCAATATTCAATAGTCATGAGGACTATAACACTTCCTACAACACATGCTGATGCAGGTGCACGAGAAAATTATACAAAAAGTAAGAAAAAAAAATGTCAACAGAACTCTAATAGACAATAGAGGTCATGGAAAGAACAAACGTAACTGTCATTTTTACTAATATTAGAACATCAAAGTCAACATATTGCTACTTGCTTTATGATAAATCTCACTTAAAAACACATACAACTATAATTCCATTTTCAATTTTGTTACAAATTTTGGCTTCACCAGCTAAAAAATAGGAAAAATAGGAGGTTTTAGTTTAAAAATAGGAGAAAATAGGAATAGGCTCAAAAAATAGGAAAAAATAGGAACTGGACACTCTGCCTTTGTGCCGAGTGCATGGCTATAAGGCCTGCGTTTGAAACTGTATCCTAGCAACATGCAGTGTATGATCAACAAAGATCTTGCTCAATTCATGCAGAGTCAGTTTCTTGATCATACCCTTGAGTATGCCGAAATGGAGCAAGCAAAAGAACACACTGATAGCAGCTGGGTGGGTGTGGGTAGTGGTGTTAAAATGGTCCTGGTCTTGGTCCTTGTAGGATAACTGAGGGGGTAGTTGAGAACAGAAACAGCTAATAAGAAGAGGTGGATAATGACAACATAGCAGGGGTGGAGTGAGTAGAAGCAACAGAAAATAATCGAGAAAGAAAGAGATATAGATCCTTTGGGTCATTCTGCCTGAATGGATCATTTGCATGGAGGCGTCATTTTTGCCGCTATTACTGGTCAGAATCCATTTTTTTCTTTCCTTCTTTTACTTAAATTTGGTAATCCTGGCAAGGTTTAAACAACAAAAGCCCTGACCTGCATAATAAAGGAAAAGCCTGAAGGATTCTGGTAGTAGTTAAGTCAAAAGATGTCATTGGCAAATCGCCTTTAGCAATAATTTTATTCGTGATTGAAAGGGCTAGCCTTGGATTGTGTGCATGCATTTAATTCTAAAAATACTAGGTTGATGGTCAGATGTTAGAGTGCTTAATGTTGATGCTGTTATTGCACTTTAATGGTTATAGTGGCAGGCTATAGAAATATTTAAATGGTTACACAGACTTTTAAGGTGTTAGTATAGTGGAAATCTTTCTCACCTTGCCATTCTTTCTCTGTACAAATGAACAGCTGTCTGATTGTTAAAGCTAGAGCATACACTGATATTGTAAAAATGTAGAGCTGCAAAAACAAAGAGCCACAACACTCTTTACTTGACAAAAATGGTATTTCTGACAGGGTGCATATGTGTACACTGTTTTTTACCCACACAGACCAGAGGACCGGGTCCACTGAAAAGAAATAATGGGTAGCCATCTAGGATGTGTACTGTTATTCATTCTAGGTCAGTATTCACTCAAGCTCCAAGTAAGTTTTTTTTTTGCTAATTTTGTTATAATATTATGTGTTTATAGGCATTTGGCAGTTGCTTAGTTTCCTTGTACCTCTACCGCCGAGTTGTCAGCACCACAGCTGATTTCAGCAGGCAGGGGTATACATTCTCTTTTTTCCTGCTAGTGCTTTTGGCAGTGTCAATACTTAATTTCTATACAAAGTTTGTTTTATGTCTTGGTGGGTTTTGCAATCAAGTACGCACTTATAATCTTACAATACTCTATCAATAAACTGACTTTGAGGTCCTCATAAAGGCCCCCGTTTCTACTTTTGTGTGTGTGTGTTTTTTTTCTGGATAGCGTTGGCAAAATCAATAAAATGTTACATGAACTTGCAAACAAAATTACCCAAAAAGATTAAGGGTTCACTCAACCTGAATAACAAAAGATACAATAGTTAATTACTCACCGTGAATAAAACAAAAAATTTTTGATTATCTTCACCAACACAATTATTAATCCTATAAGAAAAACAAAGAGGGAGCAGTAATTAACCCAAGATTATACAGAAAAAGAGATAGTTCATTAATAGAAGGACAAGAGGTTGGATGAAAATTGAACTGAGCCGGAAAGTATGCCTGCAGTTTTTTTCTTTCTAAAAAGTTTTCTTAAAAAATACTTTGCTAAAAAATGTTCTCTAATGAACATATAGTGTTATTATTGTTATAAATTTGTAATAAATACAAAAGCATTTGTATGCCTTACCATGGACAGTGATGATCCATTTTTCTGGCAAAATAGAGAGTGAAAACAAAACCAGAATTAACTCCCTAGACTAAAAGTCTTCTTAAAAAAACCTTGGGATAGTTTTCAGAGCACTGTACACCTTTCCTGGCTGAATGCAAGTTTGTACTAAGAATTTGCTGCATACTGACAAGTATGTTATTAGTGGAATCAAGGGTGGGCAGGTTTGATACAACCCTTCCTGCTTTCTTATGTAAACCACGGTAACATCCTAATCCCCATGCTGTTCATATATATTTTCCAGAAGAAAAGTGGCAAGGTTTTTATCGAAACAAGCAATTTCGACTCAGCCTTAGATTCACTCAAAGTTGTGGTACTAGGCACACAACTGTTAAGCTAAAATGGTCTGTAATCTGATCTGGTTTGCTAGTCTTTCCAGCAGGGGTTACTGGCAACTGGTGGGGTGTGAACCCACATGTAACTTAATAAAAGAATAAGCACATAATTATTATCTGCTTCAGGAAGAGAAACTGGGATTAAAGAACAAAGATCAAAGGGGAACGTTGATGCTAAAAGTGTTGAAAAAAACCACTGGGAATTAGGTCAAACCCAGAGAGGCACTACAGAGCTAGAGAAAATACTATTATCGCAGAATATAAGATGTTAAAATGTGGAGATCTTTATAGTGTATATCAGAAAAAAAAAAACAATGAAAGACTTACCTAATGCATCTCTCACAAGTGCTAAGAGCAAAGACAAAAAGAGCAGAAGTGAGTAAAACCTACATAAATATATCATTGCACCTCTGCTCCCATATTGAGTATTAAATACCTTAAATATAATATTAACATCACTACTCTATTATCAGATCAAAGTACACTCAGCAGTAGCAAATTGCAGTGGAGAGCAATCAGAGCCCCTATGGCAATAAATATATGTTGTAGTTAATTTTTTATCGCAGATAATTTTTATTTTTCTTTTGTTTCAACTTCATTAGCATACATTACCATACTCAAAAGCAAAAGAAAAACAGAAATTACCTGAGATAAAAAATTAACTACAACATAATATACAGAAACATATATACCTACTCTCTCCATATGGCAATAAAAAGATATTGTAACCTTTTGATGAGAAAAATTTTGGTTGTCCATTTGACTATACATACAGTGTATGACTGACTGTCTAACAGGTCAATTTACTGTCCTCACTGGCCTTGTAAGCCAGTTTGACATTCCACGCTAAAACAAACATGTCAACAGTCACATTAAAATGACAATTAATGCTACCACTTTTCTGTGAGTCTTACATTGTTGTATATACCATCCACATCAAAATAAAATGACAGCTGCTACAATAAGGCAATTGCTGACTGGTATCACATGACCATATCCTGAGCTGGGGTGCCCTTACCATCGAGGCAATCTATTTTTGGAAGTTTCTGATATTGCAAGCTAAACTTTATATTCAACCTTCCATAGGGGTACCAAATTGAACAACATGAAATGACAGTAACCTTGAGATGCTATTAGGATGAACCAGCTTACCTAATTAGAAAATGGTAATTTACATTTAAACCGATTTACATAACAATAACTGAGACTCTACACAGTCTGCTAAATCCACCATTATTTCCACCAGGAGGAGGGAATCAAGCGCGCGATCTTCTGGATAAGTGGTCTGTATCTCCTTGATTTAAGACAGGTTGAAATCAACCTAATTGCAACACAAAGTCCCCGGTTTTCCCGGTAGTGCAATGCTGTATTGTAAACCAAATCCCCCTATAAGTCCCCATATGAAGTTGTATTTGCCTGGAGATCCCCCTGGGAAATGACCAATGATAGGTTCATAAGTGATAACATTAGTACAGTACCTGCAATGATGTGCACGATCAAGTTTTATACACTCACATCTGGTACATCTAAGCACCACTTCTCCTTCCTTCAGCTGCAGTTTCTTTAAATTTTCAGAGGTACAATTTCCTAAAGGGATACTTCCCTAAAAGAATAAATAAAAACAGAAAAATACATAAGAATATCAAAATAAAGATTGTTAGCTAAGCTTTGCCTTTTTAACATGGTTTTTTAATCCACCCTGATTAAACTTTCGGTTGGTAAGTCTACCTGATACCAAATAAAACAGAGTTAAATAATAGCAAAATATATTTTCAAATGAAAAAAAAATGATGCTCTAAACAAAATGTTTCACTAAAAGTATGCTGCATTTGAAAAATATGATAATCATTTACACAAACTGCAATACAACATATAGGATGACATCGACAAAATTTCTAATTTCAGTTTGTTTGTCTGGTATGTATTCTTTCCACTTAGAGATCTTCGGGCAGCAACTGAAACTTTAAAGCTTCACTATCATGTGACCCTTGCATTAAAAACAGCAAATATCAGAGCATAACTTTTGAACGCAAACATACTCATGTCAATACATTACAATTAATTCGCAGCTGGTAGACTGCATCTGCAGACAGTTAAATGGTCGGCGCTCTTAAGAGCCCAGCAAGTAATATGATCTTGTGATTTCCCTTTAACAGGTTTCTATCGAAAGGAAAAGTACTTACAGGATCACTGCACATCGCTCTACTATGAGCAACAAGAGCCAGACACGCAAAAAACGTAAAAGCGGTGGCGTGGAACAGGCCAAAAGCAGCTGCTCGGACAAGTTCGGGTAAAAGCATGACAAAAACAACGACAAATTCGGCATAACCTATGAGTAAATACGTGAAAATTGCACAGCCAATGCCAACACCATCATTCACGAACCAAGAGAATTTACAACACTTGGATCTGCGGCCCATGATCGCTGCTACACAAACGGAAGTGCAATATGTGTTTTACGACGAGACGCGATCGCCATTTTACAATTTGCATATGCGGCATGAACTGAGCCCGCGTTCAAATTCGATCACCTCTTTTTGTTGTCATAACAACGGTACATTCATCCGGGATATAGGGGTTTGAGTGTTGTCTCGAAGCAACAAAAGTACTAAACTTATCTTCTTGGGAAAGCTGAGACAGAATGCCTGAGCAATCAGCTGAAATTCAGCCCGAGACTAAAGAAACAGAGCTCGAAGATGGCACCATCGATAAAGAACAAGATGGTAAGTCGACAGAGAAAGAGCCCGAAGGAGATGACAACAAAAAGAAAGAACCATACGATGCCATGAAAAATGAACCTTACCTTGTTGATTTGATCGTTCAATCGTACCTTGGAGAGAAAGACGAGCGCGGTTTCTTTCGTGGCATCGGAACGGCTTACTTCAAAGGAAACCATGTTTACTCTGGCTCATTTGTTAATGGACTGATGGATGGGACAGGGCAATATATTTGGTCTAATGGTATAAAATATGAGGGCGAGTTCAAAAACAACGTCATAGAAGGCAGGGGTACATACACCTGGCCAGATGAAAGCACAT
The DNA here is from genome assembly GCA_964035705.1 of Porites rus. NCBI lineage: Eukaryota > Metazoa > Cnidaria > Anthozoa > Scleractinia > Poritidae > Porites > Porites rus. The sequence continues at coordinate 24,010,606 of OZ037993.1, forward strand.
ACGAGGGTGAGGTGATGGGTGGCCTTAGGCATGGTCAGGGCACCTATAATTGTGGAACAATTCCTTCTTCGTATACTGGAGAATGGAAATATGGCAAGCGCTCGGGAGAAGGGATTTTGCGTTATGATAAAGAAGGGTTGTCATACTATGACGGCCATTGGATGGATAATAATAGACACGGGTTTGGAATGAGGAGGTATGCCTCAGGGAATATATACAAAGGAGACTGGAGAGACAATGTCAGGCATGGTATGGGAACCATGCACTGGTACAATAAGAACGAGAGATACGAAGGACAGTGGGAAAATGGCATTCAACATGGCCATGGAGAGCATTCCTGGTTTTTGAAGCGCATCCCGGGATCACAATACCCCCTGCGTAATTACTATGTGGGGGAGTGGGTTAATGGAATGCGACATGGCCACGGGACATTCTACTATGCTACAGGTGCTAAGTACGTGGGAGAATGGATGAACAACATGAAACATGGACATGGGAAATATGTATTCAAGAATGGCCTGGTATTTGAAGGTGCGTATAACATGGAGCAATGGAGAGGAGAAGTTATTATGTCACCTTGCCATGGTAGCCAAATTTCTGGATCTCTAAAAACCATGATCCTGCAAATATGGCAGAAAAAAAAAAAAGAAAAAATTAACATAGGACCTTTCCGTCCATGATTGCAATCAGGAACAAAACGGGAGCCAGTAATTTTCTTTCATCGTTCGACAATGCAAATGGCCATCCCTGTTAAGAACCAGAAATTTTGCTACAATGGTAGTGTAACATCACACTTCTCCTCACTGTTAACGTTGTAAAAATACATCTTTAATGTTCTACAACCTCCACTGCACATCACATAGTATTACCTCTGGTTTTCCTGGGCCAAGTCAAATGTAGAATGAAGAACAATATTAGCAAAAATTCCATGCTTAAGGTGAATTTTTGCTGTTGAATAGTTTTCAATTGTGTACTGCAGGTAAACGTAAACTTGCTTGAGTGCATAAATAAAATAATACAGATGATGTGTGAGAGCTCATGGGTCAAAGTTTAAAGTTTCTCAACTTAAAAATATTGAGCTGCATGTAGAAGAGGGGTAGGTGGGGTTTTGTTCAGTGGTACAGTACTCTCCCTGCTGGGACTCCCATATAAAAGTGACAGGTATGTTTGTTGTTTTGCTTATTAGGTGTAAATTGCAGATTTTGGTCTCACTAAGGGTGTTTGGGACGGAAGTCGCCATATTTGCCCATTCAGGTATGTCCCCCGGGAGTACTCTCTTGTCTGATTTATTTTGCAAATTGCAGGTACTTTTGAGTTGGATCACATGCTGGACTTCCCTGATATTAATCCATCGGGAATGATGACACCAGACATCACAAGTTCAGGGCTTCCTGTTCGACCTGGCACTCCGCTGGCACGATCAGCATCACCTTTTATTGGCTCAGAAACCTCTGGAAATCCACTCAACTTGAGTATTGATCTGCTTCTGGATGAGAGGGATCTTGATTTGTATGAACGAGATGAGGAACTTCAGCGCGTCACCTACGTCATGCTGAGACATATCAGTAAGCTGAAGAAGATCTACAGTTACTACTCTTGTCTTGGCCAGCAGGAGTCTGTTGACAACACATTTGTAATGAGTCGGCTTCAGTTTTGGCGCTTCCTAAAGGATTGTAAAGTTCATCATCATGGATTCACCATATCAGAGTTAGACCGTACCATTGCCCCTGAGAAAGGAAATGACGTCCACGAACCTCAACATGAGGTGCTTATGCGAGAGTTTTTGAATGCAATAGTCATCATTGCTTACCACCTGTATCAGGAGGACCACCAAGGCAGTGAGCGTCTCCTCCCATGGTGTGTGTCACGGCTCATAACTGAAAATATTCTTAAAAATGCTTGCAAAGTTGGAGGCACCCTGTTTGCTGATTCCTCAAGAGCTGTTGAAGCTGTTAAGTATATGTCCAAAAGCTGGGATATTTTCTGTGAGCATTGTGTACCTAACATACGTTACCCACATGATCCAATATTCAAATCCAGGCAGTTTATGTTTATGCTCAATGATTTTCGACTTATAAACACAGAGTTGAGCTCCAAGGAGGTACTAACGATCCTGGCAAAGGATAACCCAGAACTAGCACAAGATGATTTCTGTAATCTGGAACTTGAGATGACATTTTTGGAGTTTTTTGAAGCTGTTATTGATTGTGCTACAGTGTATGTAACAGATTCAGTTATCAAAGGACATCTGTCACCAAAAGGAACCCCAGCACCTTCTTCAAGATCACAGAGTGCAGCAAGTTTTACTCCAGCTACTTCAAAGCCAGGATTAGAAAGCCCAGATGAAGGTACAGAAATCTTAATCGAAAATAACATGCACCATGTTTCAATAAAGCCCAACAAAATGTACAGTGTGCTTATGCCTTCCAGATTTGCCTCCTGTGAACTGCTGCTCCTAAGTTTTGTTCACTTGAAAAAATAGAAAATTTAAAATAATCTAAAATTTGACTTATCATTTTGACATAAACTGTGACCACAATGTAACCACTGAAGAGTGGCTGCACTCCCATTCCGGCAGTGTGATTTGCTACTTACAGCAAAGGTCAAAATGTGATAAGATTTCAAATTTCATTTTGTGACATGTTGAAAAACAAACAACGCCATGTGAAAGTACTTGCAAAAAGGATTTTTTTGTATGGTCACACCACAGGATTTTGTCCACTCTGCAATTAAAAGGGTTGCCCATGTGGGTTGCCTATAAACCTTTATTGCTCATCTGACTTAGCCTCACTGTGTCCTTTATTGTCAAAATAGATCAATACCAGGCGGTGAACTCAGCTGCTGAGACCCCTGCTGAGAGGGAGTCACCTGAAAGGGTGTCAAGGGTCATGTCTGGAGTGTCAGAACCCAAGTCTGGTGGTGAATCACCGACAAAAAGCAGGGAAGCTGCCCCTCCTGCACATACCACTTCTGGTAGGTGTTTATAAGTTAACCCATTCGCTCCTGGAGATTTTTCTGAAAAACGCGTTTTGAAGCTAGTCGAGTGGTTTTCTGGTCACTGTCGTGCTATAAAGAGCTAAAACTTACCACAAACGGGTTTACAGGTCGTACACTTCGCGGCCTTCTGATCCAGATGCAAAATATCAGCTTGCGAAGTTCGGGCATGCGCAGAAAGCAAAATTTCGAGATAGTTTTTGGGTTTAAAAGTGACAAAGCAGTCTTGACTTTTACTTTTCGCTTTCTCTTCTCCCTTCTTTTTTCGCTTTTCTTGCCTCATTTTTTTTCTCTTGCTGGGCATTTAGTAGGCTTCATTTTGGTGGGAATAGTTTTTAGGAAAGCTTTTACGATCTTAGGATTATAAGGTGAAAGGAAAGGTAGGTGGGCAATGGAACAAGATTTTCATGGAGATTTTCAGGTCCATGTCACGTGGTTTTTTGCTTCTTTCTCCGGTGTCCTTGACTGAATTTTGCTCATTCTGGTATGGTTTGAAAGATCTCTTCACTCTGCACAAGTTAGCGAAGAAAGTTGTCCTTGACTGTTAAAATTGATGACGCCACAAAGGGTAGAAAGGACCTGGATCTCCACGGGTGGTTACGGGCGGTTCAGGGGCGAATGGGTTAATGCAATGCTAAATTAATTTAATGCCCTCCTTCAAAAAAAAAATGCCATCCCTTTGAATTAGTACCCCACTAAAGTTTAAGAATATTATATTAAGCACCCCATCCAAATAATACCCTGCCCAACCTTCCCCAAGAAAGCCCTAAAACATTACAGTCAAACATCCACTAATGGCCACCTATGTTTAAAGGCCTCTTTTTTCTGTCCCGGTGGACAAATTTTCTGTACATTGACTCTTGTTAAAACCTCTCTACAACAGCCACCTCTTAATGGTTTCTTCTGTCCGTAAGGTGGCCATTGTGGAGATCAAGGTTATTGATTCACCTGTAGTATTGATCACAACGTTTCTCAAATGTTTCTCACAGCAAAAAGTACTGAGCTTCTACCTAATTCACAAGAGGGCAGTAAGAAAATTCAGTCAGTGCACTCCAGTGCCAATGTCATACAGCAGTCTGGTGGACCTGCAGGATTCGGAGAAGGAGAAACTGATAATCTTCCTGGTTTGTTTATTTTATGCTCTGAAATGTTCTTGTCCATCTGGGATTTTTGAAACCTATTATTTGTAATATTTTTTCCCATGTAGAGAGGAGAAATGTGACATCATGTTACCATGGTTGCAAAATTTCTGTATCTCAACAACCTATCTTGGCAGAGACAGCCATTTGTATTGATGAATGATGAAAGAAAAATATGGGCTACCCCTTTGTTCCTGAGTGCAATCGTGCAGTGGATCGAAAGTCATGCATGTCAGTTTTTTTTTGTTTTTTCTGTCATATTTTCAGGACCATGGTTTGTTGACATCGCGAAATTTTGTTACCATGGCAATGTGACATAACAACTGCTCCTATCCATTATAATTCCCCCTTTTTCGGGCCAGGAACTCTGCAATATTTTATTTGACCACCCTGTTATTATGAGTCATTTTTTCTTTTCTTGTCCAGACAAAGTTCAGTCATTTCTTTATCTTGCTGCCAACCCCAGGAATACAACTAAACTCTTGGAGGCAGCAAAGGTGGCTTTCTGTAGTCCCTAGTTTATAGGATCATTCTAATGCCTGTTGATATTATGACTCTTAAGCCCGAAGAAAGCAATTAATCAGTATAGCGTCCTAATGTGATGTTACCTCTGGCTGTTAAGGTGACCACCCTTTATCTATGAATATACCTGTATGAAAATGGTGCCCTTATTACTAGGTAAAAAATGTTAATATAACCAGTATTTTATGTTTTTTCTTCCTATCAATCACCCTAATGGACTTGTCTGGAAACCTCTAAGTGGGTTCAAAAGGTCATCACTGTAGGTTGTGATTGGTAGATCTGAAACCATTTTGTTTGTTTCCTAATGTCATAATTATGAAGGAAGCAGAAAATATGACTGTTGGTTACTTTTTCGTACTCTGAGTTCTTATTAGTGCAGTAAAATAATACAAAGGTATAAAATGAGGTTCCACCACAGTCTTGCAACTTGACAAAATCCAAATATGTTGTCTTTAGTTGAAGTTCAGAGCCCAAGCCTTGGTGTTCCAGCAGATCCAAGTCAAGTTGAGCAGCCTGATCAACATAACATCTGGTGCCTGCAGCTGGAAATCTTCTTTGAGAAATTTTTTCAAGCTTCTGATCATTTGGAAATGATAAAAGTAGCACAGAAATCCTGAATGCATTGAAGTCACAGTTTATAAAAAGGCTTCTCTGGTCTCTTGAACCTTGCTTTCCAAAATGCTGACTGGTTTAAACAGTCGTCCAAGTGTGACCTGTTTCCACATAAAGACGTTCTGTTTGATAGTTGTAGATGAACCAAACATGCCTTATTTGTGATGTGGATGTTTGGTATAAGGTGTTCAATGTGTAAATAGTTAAAGAGAAAAGCTCTTTTGCATTAGTAACTTTTAGTAGAATTTTTGAACAATTGTGAGCTAAATTTAGATGAATTTAGCAAAACTTTTCATTATCATAACAAGATGGTCTTAGAAGTTAGCACCATTTTTTGGTAGCCACTGTCAACTGCAGTAAATGTCACTGCACGTGGTTGCCTGACTATTTTAAGTAGATCTATGTGCACTGTAAGTATTGTTCTGCAAATCAATATTTTGGTATTCTCAAGCATTATTGTGTAGCTGTATATATATACTTTATTTGGCATCAGCTTTGTAAATATTGTAGCTTTTCATTAAATTGGCTGATTAAATGTTCACATATAGCTACATATGTTATTTCAAGAACAAGCAGTTAAATTTGTGGCACTTAAGTTTCTTGTTACTTTCTCCCAACAATGCTCTCCCGGGGTGGTACTCTCCCATAAAAGTGACAAGGGTGCTCCTTGTACCTATTAAAGGTTTAAATTTGTGGATTGGTACCGCTTAAGGAGCTAAAACCCCAAATGACTGCTATCACTGGTTGTGTTGGTAAGATTTATGATAATTCTTTCTAAACGTTCTTGAGAAGAAAGTGTTGGATAGTTATCTTTATTACTATTAATATTTGTAGTGCAGTTATATAATTTGTTGTTGTTGAATTGGTAACTCTTAGAGGTGGAATGAATTTGGGACATGCCCATAAAACAAGATTCTGGTACTTTTAAAGGGTGTTCTCGAAATTTTCTGATGAGCACACCCATCACTTTTACAGGGGAGTAACCCCCGGTGGAATCCTCTGCAACAAACAAGCAAACAAATAAAGAAGTAAAGAAAATAATAAACAGTTCAAACAACAATTTCCTGCCCTTGGTCAAACATTTCCTAATGACACATTGTTTTGACACAAAAAATTGGCTTATGCAAAGTTGAAAATACCCACTAATTTATATATGGAATGTCAGTCACAAATTATTAACATTTATCCCTTAGTTACATTGTCAGCTGAGAGAACGGGTCAGGATCTCTGAGTCACAGTCCGAGTCCTTCAAGTTTTATAAGTCTCAGTCTCAAGATCCAGGGGAGGGGCCTGGGGGGCCCAGGCTAACCTTTATTTTTGGTTAGGACCAACCTGAGCCCGGAAGTGCCGAAAACAATTTTTTGGGAGACTGCCCCCCCTTCGTCCCTAATCTAAGGGTCTGGATGACCGCCCCCCACCCCCGCCTTATCTCAAAGTCTGGATCCGGCACTGAGAGGTGAGGTTGAGGGTTTTGGGTGGAAATGAGCCACGCCCTGATTAACCAAAAAAAGGGCTAATCAGATTTCTTACATGATTTTTAGAAATATATAATACTCCATTCTTGGAAGCTTGTCCAATATGGATGCCCTTTTCTAGATTTTCTTACCACCGCGACCTTGCAGCTCTCGGAAGATCCCACGGGATTGGTTGGGAAAACAATGAACAAGCAAAGTTAACAATAGAACCCAGCACGAAAACAAAACATGACAAAAGTGCTGGTACCCGTATAGAGATCCAATTAAATTAGAGCCGAATAGAGGTTCTGAAGAGCTGCAAGGCTACTGACTTTTTGATCTACGTTTTTTATAGATCACACGGCGAACTTTTCACACGTTTACCCTTCAGAAGTATTTACACAAGCGATACCAAATACATTACGTAAGCGGATACTCTCTTTCCCCGGTCACCATCCCGTCCCTCCCAGACTCGGGATATTTTTTTTGCCCTGCTGACTTGTCCCAAGTGATTGTGGGTAGGAAAGTGTGCAAATGGCGTGTGGTCGGCCCTCGAAAGGAAGGGTTGAATATTATTGATTTTATTTCGCTTTTCATACCGTTATGCTGTGATTTGGTACTCTTCAAACGCATTAGTTCGACACTGACGCGATATAGAAAATTAAGTGTTTATAGAACGAGCTTTTGGCCCCAGGTGAGAAGTCAGCCATAGTCTGTTTTTAGTGCTGTATACTATTTCGATGGTAGCTTTGATCAAGCACTTAAAAATAACACCGAACTTCTTCGTTATTCAACCTTTTTAAAGAAATAGGGCTATGAACCGCAAGAAAACTATCGACTACACTGTCACACGAAGGCCAAGAGACTCGTACGGTCCGTCAAGTTCCTCTAAACCTCGGACGGAGAGCCGAGATCAACGAGGTCGAGGAGATGGGGACCGAGACAAGAAACCATTTTGGAAGGATGACAAGAATGTGGTGAGTCTTTGTAGGGAAATGAACAACCAGCCGGGAACGCTGTCTTATTTAAATGACAACTATAAAGATATTTATTCATTCGCTTGCACAAAATATGAAGTCAGCGTAAAATATTTTGTCTTTGCTCTGACTTCCTGAAACTTTGCTGCATGCGACAAAAGAGCTTACCTCTTAATTTTCATCTCACAGCCGTTTTTTGCAGCCCAATACCACAGCATGAAAAGTTAAAAAAAGGAAAAAGCCAAAGAAATGAAAACGCAAAAAAAACTGTACCTCTTTGTTCTCTGTATTCCTTTAAACTGTCAAGTCTCCAGGGTCTTATGAAACATGGCCTATAAGTCATGAAGATAACTGCTAATTGAGGTTTATGGGCATACTGATCATTACTGTTTTTACTTGGTCTTAAGTCATAGAGGTAACAGCTGATTTAAGTTCTCACACACTATACACAGATCAAAATATGGGTATGAATCACCAGAAGAATGGCCATGAATATATTAACCAATATATATGACTGTAAAGTCATTTGGATAAATAGGTCAAAATCTCAGTGGTTCTAAGAGAACATATAAATATATATTATCAAAATTACAAACGAGAAACTGAGAAATTTATAAATCTGTTTGTTACTAGATGAATTTCTACTTTTGAGTACAACATTTTACACACCTTGCCAAAGTTAATTGTCTAATAGTGAGTGAAGAAATATAAGAAAATTGGCTTGTCCAAAGAGCAAGGTGTTTTTTTGATTACTTGCCAGTGAAGGAAGTTGTTTTGAAAACACACTTCCTTAAGGTGGCTCCCTAGAGTAAATTGGCCGTGCGCAGCCTGAGCACTAGTATGGCGCGAGCTTTAAAATCCGCGCGACGTCCACGCAAAAATTAAAACAAACATGGCCTCTCAGTTTCGAAATATTCCCCCAAAAAACTTTATTGACTTTCTATTGAAGCTCATTGTGCAAAAAGTTAGTATGAGAGGAGACAATATTACACCGGTTACAAGTCACTATCGATATCCAAAAGAGTAAATTGTACGTAAACACAAATTAAAAGCAGAAATTTTCCGAAGACATCAATTCTTTCACTTCAAAAGTAGACAAAGGTTAAATAGTCGAAGTAAATGGACAACGTTTTTGCACAACGAGAAATAATTTTTACTCACAGATTGACCCTTGACAAGAGCAACAGTTGTCCGTCGAGACCCACGGTTTTGTACATGTAGCTGAGGACATGATGTACGATTTATAGATCGGCGCCATCTTTTGTAATTTACAGTAGACTTTTAAAGAAAAACCTCGCCGTCGAAATTATCCCTAAAGAAGAACAAGGTTGAAAAAGTATCCGGAAGTGGGCTGACATTTGAAGATCTGCAAACAGTGTACAGCAGATTAGGAAATGAAGGGCCTATTGCGATCCTTGCACAACCACCGTCTTCATCGCCGACGATCGCCATCCTCACGAGTGACCACCACGGTTCGAATTTTAGCTACAATAGTCAAGTACTTCGAAGAAAACATCCTGTGTTAGGTAAAAAATTGAATCCACTATCTCTCCTTTTTCAACTGGCGAGATATCACCGTAATAATACTGATAAACGGCTTCAAAACAATGGCTTTCGTACTCTTCAAAGAAACCACATGTTTTCAGCAGCTTTGTGCATTATGCGCATGCGGGCGTGATGGCTCGCGCGCGTATTTTGCTCATACGACCCCGAACCACGCGTGTTTTTCGGATTTTTGTGACGTCAACGTAGTTAATTAACCGTGAATTTCTCGCGTTTCCCTCGGTAAATTTTTTTAAAAATCGCCTCATTTCTTAACAGTTGCAGTACCTTTGTACCGTCCTATTTTTGTTAAAATCTGTAAGAGCTAAATTCCTCCATTAAGAAAAATAACAAATTTCAAAATATTGGCAAAACCGTCTTAACGACCCCATGTTTTTTCCACTTTAAAATGTTGAGCAATATCGTTAATATAAAGTGGCAAAGTTTAAAGACATTTCACCGAGGGAAATAAGAAATATTAAGAAAAAATGATCAAAAATGACAAAATTACTGTCTGGCTAAGGATGCGATGTTGCCATGGCAACGGCCTTAATCCAGAAAATGAAACTTGGTAAAGGAGCCTTCTTATATGGGTAACCTTAGTTGTGAATCTCGTGAACAAAATCGCAAAGACAAAGTGACTAGGCTTCGTTCTGTAACGTACGCTAGACAGCAAGGGTTATTAGTAAATACTCTAGGAAGCCACCTTAAAGCAATGTTTATGTTTAAAGAGAGATCAAAATTAATAACTTGCAATCCAAAGAGCACAATATATAACAGTAATTTTGTTTGGACCCTGTGTTTTTTTTGTCTAATACCCACGCCTCTCTTTATCCTCTTATTTCCTGCTGGAAGTTAAGTCGGAAGTCACTGGCTTTTATGGTTCCGTTTTTTCTGTTGTGCTCATTTTGCTGATACCCTTGCCATAAATAGCCTGTCATTTTATACTCTTCAACAAACTCACCCTGATACATAGGGTTAGGTGAGGTGATCTGTTTTTATATGGGGTCTAGGACTCCTTTACAGTTCATCCTTTGGTTTTTAATCCATAGATTGTAATAAATCATATGTAATACTAAATTGTAGGCCAGGCTACATTTAAGTAAGTCTGTTGGGAGTCCCAAACCTCTAACCTGTGACATCCAAGGTGCTCACCTCTTGAGCTTTCTGTGAAAGTTAAGACCTCTTTGTCACCCAAGGGCAAAGTGCGTTTCTAGGGGCAACCAAGTTGCTGTATAGCATAGCCTGGTTAGGATACCACATTGGTATTTGAAGGTTAACAATATCAATACTAATCTTTCAGGATAATTGTAACAGGGACTTTGTTACAAGTGATATCTATGGTTTTGCACTGCCAACATTGCCTTTTGTTTCTCCTTATTACACTGTAAGTCAAAAATACCTGATTTGTGCCTACTATACATGGACATTGCTAAAACATTAAATTTTTTATCATTCTCTTCATTGTGTACACCATTACAGGTTCCAAAGAAAGTAAAATTTCCAGCTTGCCCCAAAGCAAGTTGTACCCTGTAAGTTAGGGGTGTCAGAAAGTTTTGAAGTAGACGGCTGAGTTGTTAGCAGCCAGTCCAAGGCTATTTTATTTACAAAATGCCATCCGTAAAGGAATGCCAAGCAGAGTAGCCAGCCAATACTAACCAAGTAGGTGGCAATTTTTGCTGGCAGCCGGCTACTTTTGACAACCCTGCTGTAAGCAGGATGTACCAGACAGTAACATTTTCACCAGCAGGAGTAATTATTGCTGCATGCTGTCAAGTAAGCTACACAGTACTGGGCTCTTTATTATCTGTGCCAGATTGCACATTCTGGGGGAAAAAAGTAACATTTGCATTGCTTAGATACAAACATGTAAAAGTGAGAACAAGACAGGTCAAGATCGTTAATGGTGAATCGTTGACTTAAAAGGGTTCTCCCCTTATCATCTGCCGTGTTTTTTCCCCAAAGTTTCATATAGAGACAATCATGGACAAAGAAAGGTTCATGCTCATTGTGAAATTAGTCATAAATATTGCAGGATCAAGCATCTGAATGATTTGCAACCTGCCTTCTACTTTCTATTAGAAACCTTTAGTAATAATCAGTTAAACCCTCACTAGTATGGCCCCTGTAAGTATTGATGGCCCTCTGTAAGTACTGTTCCTAATAGAAATACAATTAATATGGTACCTGGCTAATAACATAAGGTGTTTTTACAGATACATGTATCTGCCAGTACTGTCCAATATATTTTACTGAAGATAAACTGTGTAGCTCAGTCATAAGCTAAAAGTTTTTGCTGAACAGTTTAAACTTCCATATAGAAAGGAAAAATTCAGAGAACTTTTACTTTTAAAATTAAAAAGTTTTTTAACACTAATTTTAACAAAGGCCAAAAAATCTTTGTTACACGTTTTTGTTAAGCACACACTAAAATTATTGGCTTTATTAAAAAAATTGTCTGAGAGGCAGTCATGAGAGGACTAATGGGTAACTTATGTAATGCTTACAATGTATGTTAAGGGCACTGTACAAAGGCAAGAATGAATAAGACCATTTGCATGGGCGTCATGCCTTAAATATTCTTTCCAACATTCAGCATAACTATGAGGCAGAATTCTTGGTGCAACTGAACATATCGTTTGAATTTGGATGCTGTCCCCAACAATTCAATTTGAGGAAGTTCTGTTTACAAGTTGAGCACATTGTTCTCCTGTTAGGGCTTGTCTTCATTGTGAGAGACTGCCCTAAAGTAACTAATCAAACTAATGGTATCCTTTATTTGTCTGCTATCTTCAATGTTGGTTCTGTCAAAGGCTGGGCTATCTTCCCCCTCCCACATCCACTAGGTGGGTAGCCCATTTGCCATAGCTAACTTTCAAGTGTAATGTAACAAACAGTTATTTTTAATGTTCATGTAATTTACTCATCAGTTAAAGTTGTCATGATCAATTTCTTTTTTAAAGATCTGGTTTAGTAAGCAGTATTCACCTCCCTTTCCAGTAAAATATCACACCCGTATACTAAAGCTTCTTACAGTAGGCTACAAGACTTGTAGCCTACTGTAAGCATCCAAACCAGTTTTCCTTTATAAGGAAAATAGACCAAAGGATATTACAGCTAGTCAACAAAAGAACATTACCAACTTTAACAGGTCTGTTGGCTATTCCTATCCCTATAGAGATTTTTAGCTTTAAGCTTTTGACCATCCGTTTGTCAATTTGAAGTACTAAAGTCATATGTTAATAATTGTCTTGTCAAAGCTTTGTCTAACCACTCATTGATCCAACAAGTTTCTACCTGAAAGTTCCTTACTACTGGCAGATGGAAACCTGAGAAGTTTATTTTGATGCTAATGAAGTGAAGCAATTTTATTAGAAACTACTGAGGAGGCCTTGGCAAAAACCTACACATTTTTTGGTGCAGTAGGTTCATCTAAGCCTATCAAGCAGATGTCTGGTAGTTTTGACAAACACAGTTGTTTTTCAAGACTGTCCTTTGTAACACGGAGATGACAGGGTCCTGAAAAATCGTTCATCGAATTAACATCCTCCTTAAGGAGAAAGATTCACTGTACAAGATGAGCTGTGCTGTGCTGCCCTTTGGGAAACAAACAAGTCTTAATAGACTAACAGAATATATTTTGATCTGCACCATGGAAAGTCGGGATCTATATATTTTTGCGCAACCATTCAAGTCACCAGATGTTTAAAGGGTATGTTGTTGGATTGCTTACCTTTCATTGTCAGAAATGACATCCATGAAACTTTTTTAACTTTCTGTGGTAATCATTTGATTTTTCATTCCTAAGATGTTTAGGTTTGGGCTTTTAGTTGTGGCATGCAGTAGTAGCAAAATACCTAGCCTGTGTAGCGAGCGTTTCCTCGCGAGGTTCGTCTAGAAAACTGGGACAAGAGCAAAAAAAAAATGAATGACGGGGGAGGGGGAGGGGGAGGGGAATGAAGGAACCGCTTGCCCGCAAACCCCACGATTTTGAAAAACTGCGTTCGCCCACGAATGCAGCTTCTGATTGGTGCGGTGCGGGTAGTGTTGATTACTTATCATTGGAAGCATCAATCAAACCAGGTATGCTTTGTTTTTGTGCATCACAGATCTGGTCTCATCTGATTTGTGGTCGCAGATTACAAATGCTTTGGACTGATATTTATTTAAATCGTGTTTGTGCAAAGGTTTATGAGATCAGAGTCTTCAAAGTATAATTGGAGATCGAGCAGTGGAGACTAGGGAAGGCCAATTTATTGAGAATGATGTCGTGCGGATCTGACTGGAAAAAATGGACTGTTTGTTGGAGATAACGTCAACATAAATCAGAACATCGGTACTCGACATGAGCTAAAGCTGCCATGGACAAGCGATTTGTCAGCTTTTTGAAATGAACATATTCTTTTTGTTTATTGGAAATTTATTGGCATCTATTGTAGAGAACGTTTCGACAAAGGCTGAAGAGCAGCCGCTCTGCAAAACTAATACCCGGCGGAGTGAATTGTTCTGGACAAATCATTTTTGACGTGTCGACAAGGTTTGTGACGAGATAAAGCCACACAATAAAAAACAAGAAATTCCGCAGCAATCAAGCAATCATTCATAGTTTTAACTTTCTTTTATCGTAAATCTTTTTTATTTAACTTCTTGCAATTGCCTGCAACGTGTTCTTTTAGAGAACAAGTAATTTTTACAAATCTGGTAATCCAGGGGTAATCTGTTCGTCATGTTTCTATTTTGACGAGCTGTCAATTTACAAATGAACCGAACCGTGAAATATCAAGGGGCGTTTTCCATAATCGTGGGGTTTGCAGGCAAGCATTTCCTCTTCTCCCCTCCCCCTCCCCCTTCAACCTTTTTTTTGCTTCTGCTCTAACTTTCGCACAATAACTCGATTGGAAACGCTTGCTACGCAGGCTACAAAATAGAGTAAAATCGCATGTTAAAGCCCTGGGTTTATATACCTTCATAGATTAAAAATTTTGATGTTTGTAAAGAAGGGCAAAAGGAGGGCATTTACAATTGTACATTAGATGGGCTTATAAACAGGGGAGCTAATAATATCGGAATAATATCTTTGTTAGCAATTGGATGGGCTTAAATGGGGGGGGGGGGGGATTTTACACCCCGAAGTGAGATGGCAAGTATCCCCATCACTTTTACATGGAATTCCCCCCCCCCCTCCCCCTGGGCATGTTAGGCTCAAAATTTCCTCTTCACAGCTTTTATGGTTAGGTTGGGTTGTCACTTTATCCCTGGGTTTTATTTAAACCAATCCAATTCAATCCACCAGACTTGTAATGAGTTTGGGCTACCTCCTCTGGACCTTATGTGAGAGGTCATGTAATGTAAGTTCCAAAAGTTCTGCACTGCAGTGAAACTGTGATGTTCTTTACAGTTTTAGTAGTTGCTTTGGCTCTTAAGGTCACAGTATATACTCCTTATTTTGTTACATGGGCAGTTTTTTCTTCTTTTAAGGTAACAGATGAGTTGCAGATTACAGGCCTGCCAATCCTGAAAAATAAAAATCTGGAATTTGACCTTAAAATGTGGAGATGCTTGAAGAATAAATTGGATACTACTTTTGTTACTCTTCATTGGGTCTGAGAGCGCAAGTTTACCTTACAACATAGCTAGCTATATAATAGAATGGTAACCAGAAGAGCAGTCACTGTAAGGATGAGACTTAGAGTTTTGATCATGAAATCACAAGTACTAAATATAGAAAGTTGTGTGACTCTTGGCAGGTCTGTGGTCACACTCACAAATTGTGATATCTTGGCTGAATTACTTTCACTGTGGTCCTTGTTATGTATGTTTACCCCACTCCAATAATCAGTATAACTTATGTATGATTATTCACAATTATTATATCTGGCGACTATGGATTAATGGGTTTATTGGCATCACATTTAACTGTTGAAAGTCAGTGTCTTTTTAACTTGTCTCGTTTTGTTTCTTTGCTGACTTTGAACTTTTCTTCTTCTTTCAGGACTTTTAAAATATATTGTTCAGGTTATAATGGCAGGATAAGGATACAGACTGTACACAAAGCATATGTTAATGAACAATTTGGGAAATTGGTTGATCAGTTGACCTCTATATTTCCATTATATGAGCAACTGTTATAGGTTATTTAATTGTTTACTTCTCATGCTTTGAGGTATAATTTTCTTGTATTTTCAAATTCCAGTTTTAGTAATGCCAGTAGGCAAGCATTTTTGATTTTTTTTTTTATTATTTAATGACTACTTAATTCAGTGGTGAGCATAATCTTAGTCTGGAAATCGAAAAGATATACTAGTGGCTCAGTACCGCTTAGGAACCTGCATTTGTTAAATGTGGAAAATAGTGCTGTACTTTGTTCAACAGGATGACAGGTGTAAATATCTTGTGAGAGACCTTACACTTTGTTTGCCCGTAACTCCAATTTTTATATAGCGGATTTGCCTGCCCTAATTTCTCTCCCCAAGGGTGAATACATGCTTACACATAATAACTTCCATGAAAGAAACCTTCTGAAAGTTGTCCATTACATTTGGCTGAGAGCTACTTTAAAACTTAAGCAGACACCATGGTGGGGTAGAGAAGGTAAGATTTGGTGGGGACCAGAATTGGTAATGCACATAAAATACTTGAGCTCTTCTTTTCCCAAAACATTAAGAAACAACTTTGACAAACAAGGGAAGTGCACTTTGCTTCCCATTAAAGTAGGAGCTTTTCTGTTCTGTTCATTGTTTTGGTGAGCCGTTAAAGAAGCAACTATTTTTCAAGAGATTTTAATTCTTTTGAAACTTTTTTTCAGGGAAATGAATCAAATTACAGCACTTTAGAACAATTGCAACGAGAGGCTGTTTTGAAGGATCTACAAGAAGAAATATCAAGATCTGTCCTTTCTCAAGAAAGTTTGTTATTGTCTGGGCGAGATAATAGGGACAGTTATTCAAGAGATAAAGTCAGAGGTCCAATTTTAGATGAGTTTTCAGAAGATGCACGTGACTACCGCAGCTCAAAATCCATTAGGAATGACTATAGGGACAGTAGAGACCAGCAGCTAAGAAAGCATGATGACAGTCGCTCAAGAAAAAGGAGTTACAGCCCTGCAGATGACAGGTCATCCTCTTCCTACAGAAAGAGTAGAGAGGACACCCCAACAAAGCGTAGTCGCAGTACAACTTCTGGCAGCCGCCATGATAGTGATGATGATTTACGAAATGTACTAAAACAGTACCAAAAGAGTAAATGGGAAGATGAAGATGTCAGTAAGGACAGAACACGATATAACAGCAAGGACTTTGTCAGTAAAGTTGATGGCAAAAGAAACAAAGAAAGCCTTGGGGTGTCCTCTTCTACCGACATTTTCACCATGTCAAGCCAAGGAACTCTTGGCTCTTTTTCTTTGGAGTCACTGCCTGGTAGCAAGGACTACTTTGATGCTGGTTTTAGGGAAGATTATAGAGAGAAGGACTGGCAGAAAGAAGACAAGAAAACTTACAGAGACAGCTCAAAGGACAGAGATTATACAAGTAGCAGGTACAGATCTAGTAAGCAAGATAGAAGAGGAAGCTTAGATTATGGGCTAAGGTATGGACCAGTTCATAAGTACTCTAACAGGGATGACTACAGAATTAATGATCAACTTTGACTGCGGTAAAATCTTAATTGCTTCCTTATCAAGACTTATGTGGCGAGAGTTTTGATATGTAAAACCTTTTCCATGTATTACCACCTAAGCCTTGTGGCAGGTGAAATGTGCAGTTGCTTGACCATGAGTAGTAGCTTTTTTATTCCTTAAAGTGCATTTTGCACCCTGCATTGTGAAACGCAATTGTCTGGAAAGCACTTTTTCATGTTAACAATGATTTCTTTGTTTCTTAGGGGCAATGATTTGGAGAACGTGGACTCTAGATTTAAAAATGATGACCGCGAATTTAGTAATGAGGCAGATTTGGATCGCATTTTGTATCAAAACAGAGAATCACCTAACTATAGAAGCTTGGGCAGTGAAATTCTTAGAGACCTCTCAGTGACAGAGCTAGCAGGATTGGCAGGAGAGAAGTTCAAAACTGGTTTTGAGCTTGGAAGACCATTTTTTGGATTTGACCGAGGTCAACAAAGAAGCAAACCAGGTACATTCGTATTTACAGGTTAATAGTTTGAATTAAATTAGTCTTAAGGCTATAGCAACAGTAATGAATATCTAGAGGGTCGGACAATTATTTAAACAAAAACCAGATTTCAAGTCTGCAGTATCGTAGTGAAACGTTACTGTGGCATCCAGCTAAGTGTTCTGGATGTGAAAAGTCTCTTCTCCAGGGTGGTTTCACTTTATCAACCATTGTCCTTATTGCCGACTTCGTGAGACCTCTAAGATACAGTGGGTTGTTTTATCTTTAGTGTACTATTCCTTAAACCACAGCCGTCACCAGCACTGGATACCTATTAAGAAGGACGTGGTAAACACGTTGTGCTTAAGTAATGTGACACATGCATGTAATTTAGCAATTACCTACATAATCCTCTTTTTCCCCTAATAAACGAGTCTTTATCAATAGTTGTTTCTTCAAAATGGAAGCTTTTTTCTAGGAATGCTTCAATCTAGGTATTATCAAGGGTTAATCAGTCAGGTAGGGCCCAGTAAGTAAGTTAATTGTCCTCATTTTTTTACAGTTGATCGGGCAACTTGCCTATTTGTCAACTTGCCTTTCCAATATCCCGCTTTGTTGTTTACTCCTCATTCTGAGAGCGTGCTGCTCTGAAGGTTTTAGCCTTCCAGTAGTTGACTAGCAGACCAAAGACCAATGTCATGTGAAGAATTGACCAGAATTCTTTGAAACCGCGACTTCGAAGACAAGTATACGAAAATAAATAAATAAAATTGCATTTTTATATTGATGCTGAAGTGTTAACCAGGCTTTATTATATTAGGTTGGCAAGACCAGACAGCTGCGGGAGGAACTACTACAGACAGCATTTGGAATGAATCTTCTGACTTGTTGCTTGAAGGACGAGGTAAAAGCTATGGCAAAACCTACGGCGATGATGACTTTTTGCTGAACCGTGACAGAAAAGACCATAAGGAAGACAAACCATCAAGCTTTAAAACACAAAAGAGAGATTCATATAGTAAAGATGATAAGAACGTTAACAGTGGGCAAAGAGGCAGTTTAGCACCATTGCTTAAGCCCGCTAAAAGTGTCTCATTAAACAAAACGTCTGGGGGCACTAGCTCAAAATTATCTGCCCCTTCAACCACCAAACCTGGGCCAAAACCCTTGTTTCCATTAGGGTTTATGCCGAGACAAGTCAAAGTGCCACAAGGTAAAAGTACTCAGAAAACGCCATTAAATAAAGGCAATCAGTCGCCACCATTGTTACCAAAGAAGAGCGGCTACTTTCCAAGACACACGGAGACGAAATCTAGATCGCGCAGCAGGAGTTCTGAGAGAGTTTTTGAGAATAGCGACTTTAGAGCTAACACTGGCGCAAAGAGACAGGTGAAACCTCCCACCAAAGGAAAATTCACAACGCAGAATTGGTCAAACCCGGGAGATAAGAACAAGAAAATAGAAGGAAAGGAAAACGCTAGTTTAAGAGCCCCTCAACTTTTGAGTGGCACCCGAGGAAGAGGAAACATCTTGACCAATAACCGTGGAAACCGTGGCAGAGGAGGATTCCAACAGAAGCCTGGTGTAGGAAGGGCAGGTGCAGGGATTGCTCAGAGAGGCAGAGGAAGAGGTGTTAGAGGTAAAGGTCCGAGCAATAGAGGAAGAGGTGCTTCTAGGGGAAGAGGTTTGGCGGCACGTGGAAGAGGCAGAGGCGTAGCCCAACCTCCTGTTGGGGCAACAGTGAGAAATATCTTTCGGAGAAGTAAATCACGCAGTCCCAGACAAGGAAAGCACAAAAGATCCTCCAGGTCCTCTGGCAGTCCAAGGGGAAGTAGAAGCAGAAGAAGAGGTAGCAGAAGCCGAAGCCGAAGTCGAAGCAGTAGCTATTGCAGTACTTGCAGCAGTGGTAGTTGTAGTACTTGTCATAGCTGGCGCAGCGTAAGCGTTGACAGTCTTAATGGAGATCAAGACAAAAAGAGACGTGGTCACCATAGAGGGAAGAGTGGCAGCAAGTATGATGTGGACAAAAAGTCTGAGAAGTCTTTGGATAAGTTAAAAGACGATATAAAACATATGGAAAAGCAGCTAGAGCAGAAGAAGGTCAAAGATCACTCTGTTTCAAAACCATTAGAAAAGCCATTTGATAGTAAACAATCGAGCAACAAGACGAACGAAACGTGGCTATCAGAGACAAGATTATCAGATAAGAAACCACCAGAAAAGAAACCATTAGACAAGGCCCTCGTTGATAAGAAGCCACCAGGCAAGAATTCAGATCAGAAGACGTCAAAAGATGCCCTAAAAGGGAAATCGGATGTCAAAATGACAAAGAGTGACCCAAAAGCAGGCTTCAAACAAACTAAAGGTGGAAAATTAAAAGACCAGAAAGAAAGTGTGTTAGATAAAGAGGAGAAACCTGAAAGACCATTCGATGACAGGAAAGACGTCAAAAGAAAGACTGACAATTCCAGAGAAGTGATTTTAAAAAGTGATAAGCGCAAGGAGTCTCCTCTTTTCATAAAGAAAGAGAAAGAATCCCCTGCAAGAGAAGTGAAGATCGTCAGTGAAAAGAAGAACAAAGGTGACAAAGTCCTTGATGAGTCTAGCTCGAAGATGAAAGCGGGCTCGCTGAAAATAACAATCGATCAACCTAAATGGTTGATTGACGCCAAAAAGAACAAAAATATCGAAATTGATCATCCTAAATGGTCGACTGATACAAAACAGAGTAAAAATATGGAAGTAGAAGTTGAAAGGACTGTCGATGTTAAGAAGAAGCCTTCCAAGTCCCCTCCTGGCAAGCAAAAGAAGAAGGACAAAGAAAAAGTGAAGTCGAAGAAGGCAAAGAAAAAGTCCAAGAAAAAGAAGTATGACAGAGATAGCGCTGATTCCGGAGATGAGTCAGTTTACAGTAGCATTTCTGGACAAGATGACTTCCCCTCTAGTAATGATGAAAAGTCCAAGTATTTACAGCCCTACGATCAAAGAATCGTAGAATTCTCTTCTGGAGCTTTTGATGCCAATATGATAACTGTGCATTACGCTAAACGAAGTAAAAGTTCAACCCGTCCAGTCAGCCGATCGTTAACCGAAGGAGAGACCTCAAAAAGTTCTCAAAGTAGGGCTAATTTAATCACCATTCCTGTTTCCAAAGAGCCACCTTTGTTGCCAGTTGTTAGCCGTCCACGAAAAAGCAGCGGTGCTCCTCCTCCTTCTCAAGACAAAGTGTTCGATAACGATAATAGTGATGCGCATTACTCTGAGATATCGTATACCGGAAATGAAGCCAATGTTGATTATGAAACAGCCGGGTTTGCTGGGGAGTTTCAGGGTGAACAAGACTATGGTCGTTCGTACCAGGGCGACGAGGATCTGGGGCAAGAGTGGGAACCAGGTCATGGTGAAGAAGGTGAATACTATTATGAAGAGGGAGGAGAGGGTGAAGGATATGAGCAGGAGTATTACACCTATCCTCAGGAGGGTGAGGTGGCTGGCGCTGGTGTCGTCCAAGAAGGAGAGAACTACCAAGAGTGGTATGAGGGTGAATATGTGGAGGGAGGTACTGTGGAAGGTGAAACTGGAGGTGTCGAGTATGAAGGAGAGTATTATCTTGCTGAGGACGGCTTGTATTATCCTGTTGAAGGCGAAGCTTATGAGCAATACCAAGGGGAGTATGTTGAGGGTGGAGAGCATCATGAGGCGGAGGCAGTGCAGGGTGAGGCTGTTACTTATGATGAGTACGGTTATCAGTATACTGAAGAAGGTTACCATTATGTTGAAGAGGGTCAACAATATGCTGAAGAAGGAGCAGAGTGGCAGCAGTATGGTGAAGATGGTGCTGCCTACCAGTCTGGAGAAGGCTGGGGTCAGGGTGAGGTGGAAGCGCAGTGGGAAGAGTACCAGGAAGGATACCCTGCTGAACAGTCAGAGTGGGGCCCTGAGTACACTCAAGGCATTGAATATGAAGGACAGGAGTATCAAGTTGAAGGGGCTGAGACTCTGCCTCAGGAGGGTTATGACGTTAGTGACGTGTATGAGCAGAGCCAGTATTACCTGGAGGGTTACCAACAACCTGAAGAGTCAAATAGTGTTGAGCAGAGTTTTGAACCACATTTACAAACGGAGCATGATCAGATCCAAGAGACTTCGGCAATAAAAGACAATTCCGAAAATGTGTCTGTAGTCCCGCCTAAAGTCGAGGACAACAAAAAAGAGGCCAAACCGCTCAAGTCCATTCTTAAGAAGGGCAACCAGGCAGAAAGCAAAGGAACAAAGTTAGTCAGTGAACGACTTGCTCAAATGAAGAATCAGCCCGGAAGCAAATTGGAGACGCCAGGACTCGGTAGTACTCCAGCTTCATCTTCGCAAACAGCTGAGACAAAAGGACAAAATCCCAGGCAGGAGGAAGAAGCCAAAGCCCAATCTGAATCGGATCGTTATCGTGAAACCGAAAGAGAAATTTTGTCTTCCCAACCCAAAGATGCCATCGGCACCGAGTTTATTGTGCGAGTACACGGTACTGGGATGTCCAGTTTCTATTGCAAACTGTGTAATTGTCGTTTCAATACACTGACAGCCAAGAACTTGCACGTCAAAGGGATGAAGCACATAGAGCTGTATATCCGCTTAAAGTCCCAGCTCTTACAGTCTGTGATAAAGGACACAAAAGTAGCTACCGCTAAGAGGCCTGCTGAAGAAGGTGCCTCTGGTTCGCAGAAATTTCCTCGCATACTTAACTAAAAATGACAAGAACCTTTTTTAGCTTTAAACTTAATATTACCCTCTGTGATAAAATATGCTACACTCGATATGTCACTATTATTATCTGATCGAGTTTACTTGGCATTTCTTCCGACTGGCATATCTTGAAAGGCCTACAATCTTGGACAAAAGTCCAGGATTGGGATTGGGACAGTACTGCAATATTTATATTTCTCTGTCATTTCTCCGTTCCCTCTTAAAACGGTGCATCCGTTTCGAAAATTTCTCGCAGTTCTCCCTCCCCCCACCCAGTACAAAGTTGAAACTGGAAGAAAAATTCTGCTTACACGCGTCCAACATTGTTTGTGGGGTGAGGGGAGAGGTTGGACCTGTGTGAATTGGGAAATGCCCCAGGAATGCAAAAGTGTCCCAAGACTTTTGTCTATGATTGTAGTTGCAAGCGTAACCATACCATTCATCCGGACGTTTGGTGTATTATCCTCTTAGTAGATAAGAATAGTGACGTGTCAAGTCTAGTTTATTAAGGGATTAAGGCATTTTCGAAGGGAAGCCCATGTTAATACTCACTTCCATATAATCACCTCGGCTGTTGTCAATATAATTTCCAGCTTCTTCCCCAACAAATGATTGGATAAAATTCCCAAATCTGGTAAAATCGGCTTTGGGCGATAATTGTGTCTTTTGAAAATCTTACTTCTCTAGACTGGCCCACCTTAGTAGAACGTGTCGTTATTTCATTTCGTTTGGCCTTGAAAATGTTTATTGTATTTACGTTTTGTTGCTTACTTTCCTTGTATTTACTTATATTTACGTCATCCTCGTAGACCCGTCCTCAGCGGCGTCGGGGCGAGAGAATTCAAACGAAAACTTTGTCGTGCCGACTTTTGCTGAAGTCTTGAATTCTTCCACCTGTTTCTCGGTCTCCGATGGTGGCGATGTATTTAAGTGTGCAAAATGTTTTCAGGGCAGAGTTTATACGAAAGTTTCTTTGGAAGTGTAATCTTCTGTATTTTGAGAACACAGATCTTTGACTGGTAAAATTCAAATGACATGAATAAGTAGTAAACTTACAAGTACGTAGCCTCCCAGGTAGACGTTCTTAGGGCTTCGTCACGCGTTCAACGTCATCAATACAAAAAGTTCTCAGAGAAACTGCTGTTGTTCATGAGTTATCGGCGCCCTTCTCAAGTCGTGGAATTTGTCACGAGGCTTCAGTCAATTCATCTGACAGTGTCTTGGTGCCCCGCTGAAAGTTCGAGACCGCGTTTCCTATCAAGAGTCGCGGAATTACTCCGGACTTTAATAGCCACTCTTATCCTTCTTCGATTATCCGTGTACTGGGATTGTTTTTCACTTGTATTAGCTGAAGTCACGTGACCAAATTCACTGGAGAAAGGGGCTGAGATGGGCTAAATGTAACTTGTTTCCCTTTGTTATTTATTGTGTATAGGAACTCAATTTTTTTCATACATTCAAACCTTTTACTTTTGATTAACTTATGTTTGAAAATGTAAGAGTATAATCAGCTATCAGTTCCTTGCTAACATCAAAGACGTTTACAGTTTACCATGTCCGTTTCTTCTCTTGCAAGATAACCTGGACTGCACATATTTTGCACTGATTTTTTATACTTCTTAACCGGATAAAGGACTTGCGTTATAGATCCCTATTTGATTGAGACGTTTACTTAAGTTAGATTAGTTTTGTTTGCTAAAATGTGACTGTTGTAAAAGTATTAGAGCTAACAGTTGTAGCAACAGCAAGGCTCTGTTAATTGATTCAAGGGCAAGGAAAAGCGAATTGATCGGTTTTGTAAAAGTAGTTTCTTTGTAAAGTTGCTTGAGAGCATTGAAAAAAAAAATAACACGTGAGACTAGAAACATAAGCTCTTCCTGTTTTCGTACTAAGTTTTACAGTACTTTGCATTTGGCCTTCAGAATCACGGTTTTACTTACTAACTTACGTACAAACCCATACTAAAGTTGTTACATTTTCCACATACAGCTATTTCGAGAAAGGTTGTCGGAAAAAGTACACGCGACAATCCCGAAAGGTTTAGTGGGTGGTTTTGAGTAAACTGCACTGGAGGCCACGGACATATGTTTGCGAGTGCTAAAGGAAAGCAACAAAAGTAGCTTCGACAGCTACGGTCGTTACGAACAGTGTATTGATTATATCCCATATTACCTTTCGGGATTGGCGCGTACCATTTTTTTCGACAACCTTTTTCGAAATAGCTGTACGGAAATAGTAATAAGAGTTATACTAGAGGTTAAGATTTAAAACACGTGAAAGATCATTCCAGTTATTATGCAACATGCAGACTCAGGCCTCGTCCAGACGAATCCGGATATTTTTAAACCTCTAATTTTTTACACGAATTTGCATTCCTTCCATACGAAACCAGTGATTCCTCTCACCGAAACTGTATCTCTTTGAAACCGTTCTCCAGATTGGTTTACTAAGGCCCCGTCGACACGAATGCGGGTTAAAAATATGAGATTTGAAAAATTTCCGAGTGTGGACGGGGCCTCAGAAAAACTGGAAAAAATAGACTTGAAGGGGATTCGAACCCATGACCCTGTGGTATTGGAGCAGTGCTTTAATCCTTTAAACCCTAAGATCAAATTGTTGCCTCTATTCATTTCTTATAGAAGTAGTGGGCAGAAGTTGGTAAAATATCAAGCAAATTCATCTTGTGTGATCATGTCCGTAATTCTCATGACCACTCTGTTTTACCACTTATTGACATTACAGGGAGAAATTTGATGCTGATGACTTTTAAGGCTTAAAGGGTTAACCAACTGAGCTATCAAACCTAATCTGAGGGAAGAGAAAGATTTGCATTTTCAGGAAAACCTTATGTTTCGTTGTCATTTTCCAATAAAACCTCTCTTTTGGGGTACCTTTATTCAGCTGACACCAATGTTCAAGTCACACATTGTTCCCCCCCCCCTCCCCCAAAAGCAAGTTCATATAATCTTTTTATCAGTTACTTCTATTGAATGGACACCTCTATTCAGGGGACATCTGTCCTGGTCCTGAGGTTATCCCCTGAATGGAGGATCCACTGTATTATGTTTGTATCAGTTACCTCCGTTGTAGGGACACCTCTTCTCTGGGGACACTTGGCCTGGTCCTGAGTGTGTTTATTTGAAGGAACACATCTATTCAGGGGACACTTGCCTTGGTCCCAAGTGTGTTTATTGAAGGGACACCTCTATCCAGAGGACACTTGGCCTGGTCCTGAGTGTGTTTATTGAAGGGACACCTCTTTTCAGGGGACACATGGCTGTCCTGGTCCCGAGTGTGTCTCCTGAGGGGAGGCTCCACTGTACTATGAATAGGCCATTTCCGAGTTCCCAGGCCTCTGTATCAAAACGAGGTTAAGTGCCCAGCCTTTGATATGGAAATGATTTTCATTCTCATGCAAATAAAACTTTTCACATGAAAGGTTGTGCACTTGGTCTCATTTTGAAGATGAGGGTTTTTGGAACTCGGAAGTGGCGAATTTGTGGGGGAGAGAAAAATGGGGATGTTACGTGAAACAAAGTTGATTGATTGCCTGGTGGATTGTTGAAGTCTCCCCAATTCTTTTTAAAGTTGGGACGAGCATTAACAGTGTGATACACAGTCATTAAATAAAGGCATCCATCTTATGAAGTTGTCTATTAGGACAGACTGCACTATAGATTCAAAGTAGTGGCTGTTCTAGTGTATGTATTTCGAGAAAAAGGCACAAAGCTTCCTTCTAGTTGAGAGCACGTTTGTTAGGACATCCATAGGGATGTGGTGTCGTGCTAGTGGAAACAGTATACACTGACTCAGAACGGTATTAGGGTCTACCGTATCACCACGTAGCACATTTCCTGTTAATAGGAGCTCCCTAATTTCGTTGACAGGTTAAGTTACGATTTCCCACTGTCCATTTCAACATATCCAATAATACACTTGTGTTTCAATATCATAAATGTCCCCTACGGCGGCTCTGTTTCCTAGATGTACAGTTTTTTTCTTCGTTGTTGTTAAAACATTCCTCGTTATGATGTGCATTTATGACATATTTTATTCCCATCAGTAGTGTAGTAGGGATGAAATTAACCTTTTTTCTGAAGTGGTTTCCATTAACGTAAAGTGATATAAATAAACGTTGATCACGTCTTTATCTCATTAAGACAAGGTCTTGTGCTATTTTAGGGGGCCTAACCGGTTTGATAGGTTGTTTATTTATTTTAGGTTCGATGAATGTCTTGGTTTTTGATTGGCTGACTAAAACCTAAGAACAATATTATTTTGGTTGATTCATGTCTTGATACACAGAGTGCTCCTGTAGAGTTTAATAAATTTCACCAGGGAACAAGAACGGTAATAATTTGGGGGTAATTTTATTGCTGGCATAAAGTGACCAAATTGTTGCAATTTGCAGTCTATGTCCATCCTTGCGATCCCTAGCAACAGACGACAGGACAGGTTTCAGCAGTGGCGGATCCAGGAGAGGGGCCCGGGGGCCCGCCCTCCCTTATCTCAGAGTCTGGATGACCGCCCCCCTCCCTTTCTGAAGGTCTAAATCCGCCACTGTTCAGTGCCTAAATATGATCTTCAATTGGAATTCATTTGGTGCGAAGACATGTTTAGCTTTTAAAAAAGACAGGGAATATCGTGCTTAGCTCCCTGGAGGATTTACGTTGTTTTGCCACCGAGGTAGCTTTTAAATCAGCTGCCCTTGAGCTTGGCTGACAGTGGTTCTTGATATTTCTTGTAACAGTTCATACTTCGTAATTGCAATGTCTGAAACGGTTTTCAACATTCGTTTTTCTCAGTTTTGCACAGCGAAAATACTGTTATGCATTTTTGCTCGGTCAAGGCTTCATGCTGCGGTGACTAAGCGTTCGTGTAATTGTGAATAATTTGCGATTTTTAAAAGAACATTTTCCTATTTATCTGACCTGTGGTATCGTCAATGATTTACGTGTGAGACTAACCTAGGTGAACGTTTAAATCAAAACAAACGCGCACACAAAGGGTCATCATAGAATTTGTTTAATTCTATTTCACTTTCAGTTCTGATGTCAAGAAAACAATGTTGAAGCAATGCAATGGCAAACGTCCATCTCTGAGTCAAGAGTGTATGTACAGATAATCTGTCATGGCACAAGACAGTGCCTAACGTCCACCCCAAGCGTACATGTACAGAAACTCTACCATTCATTGTACAAGGCAGTGGCTAACGAACATTTCAAGCGTACATGTACGGATGCTTTAACGGTCACTTCCTCGAGACTGTAGTGGAATTGACAAGTAGCTCTCCGTGGAGGTTCCTTGGTTCCACCTTCCTCGCCACAGTTACAAAGCAGTGCCGGATCCAGTCCTTGAGTTAAGGAGAGAGCAGTCATTCAGACCCTGAGATGGGGAGGGGGGCAGTCTCCCCCCCCCCATTTTTTTCGGCCCTTCGAGCCTCAGTTTGATCCAAAAATAAGGGGGGGAGCGAGCCCCCGGGCCCCTCCCCTAGATCCGCTACTGCAAAGTTTGTATCGGAGTTGTGCCCTTCCATTCAAAGTCGCTAATCTACCCTTGGTTCACGATCCCGGGCAAGAAATGCTGCGGCACAGAAGAAACGGTCTACTCCCTCGTCTACTCTTCAGCGCTCGTATTTCTTTTGCTTCTTAGCGGAGCAAAACAAAGTAGAGCCTGTTGTGACAGCATGAAGAACGTTGGCATGACACATGGTAAAAAACTTCGTAGTAACGGCAAAGAAATGTACAAAAATGAGTGGTGCACGTGTTTAGCTATTGTTTTGCTAATCTGTACTTTACTGTCGTCGTCGTCGGATGTTAAGAGGGAAGTTACATGTAAAGGTGATGTTACACTGGACGATTCGCAACGACGATTTTTAGCGTAACACAGCGTTGTATCATTGTTGCGACATTGTTTCGAATGGTTGCAACATTGTTCCAATATTGCAACGCTGTGTTGCGCTAAAAATCGTCGTTGCGAATCGTTCCCTGTAACATCACCTTAAGCAACGACGACGGCGAGGGTAGCGAAAACGTCACTGTTAAAAAGTACTCGCGATTATTGCAACTCACTCAAAATGTCAAATGCCAGTAAATTTCCTTGGTATTGAATTCTTGGGGACCGAACCCAAGTGTAAAGGAGAAAAAAAATCCGTCGTAGTGTGCTTACGTCCTCCATAACACGTTCTGTGAGGGAATTTCAGTTTGAAGTTGTGCAGTGACGGCAACGAAATGTACAAAAAGAGCGTGCTGCACGTACAGAGTTGTTGTTGTTTTGCTTATTAAAGCTCTCGCTTTTTGAAGTTCACGTTGCCATTGTCGTCGTCTTTGCGAAAGCTCCCTAAGGTCTCCAAGGACGACGGGACGAGAAGATAAGCGCCACGTGCCGTTGACTTCTTTCCATGATGCCACCCTACGCCTTTCGATTCATTAGCGTTGTCTTGTTGAAAAAAACTACCTTTTCACTGACCCTTAGTAGTATAGGACGCACCGTCATAGCCATCTTGTCTTTATCTCATAAACAAAATGCGGTGGTCTCATTAAGATAAGGTCATGTAATTAGCTCATGTACCACTAGCTGGTTCAACCGGTTTGACAAGTCTTTGACCGATGGTGTCAACCGATTGGTTGACCAAAAACTAAGAAAAGTATTCTTTGGTAGACGCCCTACGGATTAGCAGAAAAGAGCAAAATCATTCAATTCTTTCAGTTTCTTGCTTGATTAACAAGGGTTTGCGTATTGTATCTTGGTCAATGTTAAGTTCAAAGTAAGGGTAGACTAACGATGGCACTACTATAGCCCTGGGCGAGGATTCTGACATCGATGTTAGGATTTGAAAGAGTGATATGGATCTGTAGATAGCCTAGACGTATCAACAGATGGAGTGGATACTCCGCAATTTTTAAACTCTCTTGATATTTTTGCCTAACATATATTAGTTTTGTTGAGCTTGTTACAGTTATGAGAATAAACGCCTCTCTCCTTTAAACGCCTCCTGTCTATCAAACGCCCCCGCTTGGACCTCTGAAATTAAATAAATAGACGCCCCGAGCGTTTATGAGCAAACATAACGAAATGAGGACGAGGCTCGGGTGTACGATTTCATACAATTTACTGAATTTTGTCCACCCAGGCCTCGAGTTGGTGATTTTGTTTCAGGAATGCGGGAAAGGTCTATTAGGTCATTTACAGTAGGCTATTTTACAGTCGTGTGCTGAGTGCCCTGGCTTTTGAACAGAGGTGAGCCTGGAGGTGACCCTATTTTGTTACAAGCCGTCTAGTTTTTCACGTGTAAATGATCATTGTCATAGGTTGTTGGTATAAGAATATTACTATTTGCGTTTAAAAAGCAGAAAGGTTTGTAGCATAACAAGGTCAGGCATTGAGCACGCAGCTGTAAAAAGGCCTGTTGTTCCAGTTACGGTTCACTGATGACGTCGTCGGCGCCAATGTTACCTCCTCAAGGAAATGAGATTCCTAAAGGGAGTAACCTGCGCGGTCTATACTAGTTAAAACCTTTGATTTCAAGAATGGTGCTTCAACCCCTCTGGATATTCTCCCGGCCTCTTTCTAGGGCATCTGTTTTTTTTTCCTTGTTTGTTTCTTTGGTTTTTTTTTTTTTTCCGGGATGTGAGACATTAATTTATCGTCACCATCATGTTTCTTTGCGCCACAAGGCCGTAGAAATTCACCATAGAATATTCGCCATTTTGGGAGCTTGCTCGTGAGATCGGGTCGGTGTTGTGTCGAATTGCACCATGGGATTGTTTTGGGGATGCTATCGCTTCTTTTATTGGCTATTTTGAAGTTACACAGGAAAGTGGATCCGTATTGGTTCTCCGTATTGGTTCCACGGTGCTATTCGACACAACACCGAACTGTTTTCACGCGCGTGCGTCTTAATATCGTCCATTTTTCTGGCTTAAAAATCTTTACAAAATTTTACATGTCCCGTCTTTCAAAAACTTAGTGTTTTTCTCACTTTCAGTTGTCAACATATATTGCGTTTAAAAAATTTTTGCCCATATAGGAACATACTCAAGGGAGCGCCAAGCAACAACAGTTATTGACCAACTAGAGAGTGACACCGGTCTTTCGAGGCAGGATCTTGCATCTGCAGCACCCCATCAAATGATGATGGCCAACAGACGGTAATGGGACAGACTCAGAATCAGTGCGCGTGCGCTTCAAAGATAGATAGATGGGAGCATACGTTTCATGTCACCCGCAAAGTATTTTGGGTAACAAGGAGGCAGTGCCTGAAGCAGAGGTTCGATTACCGCTGTGCGAAGTGAGTGCAGGCTCGTACGGTGACGATTTCCTAAAACATTAGGCCATTTCCAAGTTGCCCAAAGCCTCTGTTTGAAAGCGAGGCTAAATGCGAAACCATTGACATGAAAATGATTTTTTATTCTCCTGCAGATGAAACCCATTATCACAAGAAAGGTTTGGCACCTAGCCTCGGAGGGTTTTTGAAATCTGAAACTGCGAACTGTCTTATATTTCTCTTTTGAGTTACAGTAGATCGAGCACGTGCGAGGGGCGAGCTGCGAAGCTCAAATCTCTCCTCTGACGAAAGAAGGACGACCGCTCGCGGTCTAGCAACACGAATACCCACGGAGGAGAAAGGGAGCAATGTGGGTTGGAAATCCTCTGGATCATCACAGGAAAAAATAACGGATTCCCATTTTTGGATATTTTAGGGATTTAAAGAATACCCACAAAAATCCCAAATCTGGAAGAGTGAGACAAGTTCCAATCAGGGAACTTGGTCGGGAATTCCCTGGTTGGGACTTGCCTCACTTTGCCAAACTTGGGATTTTTATGGGTATTCTAAATACCCTAAAATATCCAAAAATGGGAATCTGTTATTTTTTCCTGTGAATCTATGTAGGAGTAGGCATGAATAGGAACCTTTCCATTCTAGTATATAACATATTGGACAAACGAGGAGGACAGTCTATTGTAACTTTATTATGATATAACAAAATATAATTCTAATTTATCGTTTAATTTAAAAGTAAACTTAACATGTTTTAAAAGTTTTCTATTCGCCTTGTGATAAAATAAACCTTGGAAATTTTTAAATACCACTGTTAAAAGAGGGAAGGTATTTGAATGTTTACAAAGAATCACCTTTTTTCAAATACGCTACACACAATACAAAAGAACTCTGTTTTAACAGCCAATAGGTTCTTTCCGAGTTGCCCCAAGCCTCTGCCTCAAAGCGAGGCTAAGTACGAGGCCGTTGATAAAAAAACCGATTTTCACAAGAAAGGTTTTGCACTTAGCCTCGTTTTCAAAGTGCGAGTTTTTAGAACTCGAAAAAGGCCTATTGGCTAACCTCCAACGCAGACGCTCTTGGGTCTTCGTAACGCGTGTCCTCCTTGCGTTAGAGGAACGCATGACAGCACAGCGAAATTTTCAGAAGCTTTTATAGTGATTTAGTGGTCAACGAGGTACCGAAAAAAACGAAAGAAAATTCATGTACCCGAGTAAACAAAATTATGACGATAGCCGTTCTAGAGTCATTTATTAAAAAATGTAACGAAGTTCTGAATCTTTGAGTTTGGTCATAAAACACTATGGGGTAACCATTCCACTGAAGCGTCGTCAATTATTTATCAGGCTGTAAAAACTAGCTGAATCTGAAGATGAGATCCTGTCATGTGACTCTTCAAATAAGACCTCTTGAATCGTACTTTCATGCGATGCTAGAGCTTGGTCATTTAAATATTTCTTTCACCATTCTTTTGGAACTACAGTGAACTGTTGCTTTTGTTTCCTTACGTTCCTAAGTATTTAATAAATGGAGACATCTCTTGCATAGCCCTAGGAGTACAGTGTCTTCCCAGGCCTTCTCGGTCAATGCATTTTGGTGACGTTTTTTGACGTATCTGAGACGAACGCTCGGGAACTCGCTTGGACCACGTGACCCGAAGCGACAAGGCAAGGCACCTCTCTAAGACGGACTTTTTGGTGCAGGTCCTAATGCGCTCTGCCCGTCTTAGACAGCGTTGAGGTGTCTTAAAAATGAAATTTGGAATTTTCTTTGTATTTTTAGTTTTGTTCGCCCCCTTGATCCCTGGTATAGGGTAAAAGTAATAATTTAATACTAATTTTTCACACTGTTGTCCAATGTAACATCCTGATTAAACTAGAAAAATAGTTATAATACATCAATATTTTCTTAAAAGTACTTGCCCGTACAAAAGTACTTCACGGTACATTAAATAGCTCTCCTATAAATCAAGTCATTTCTAAACATTTCACATCTGCTTACAGCAAAATAACACTATAACAAACAGATGGACACTTTAGAACTGATTACTTGAAGCAAAGTTTTTGCGCCTTCTTGAGATAAGGATTTTCCTGACAATTACAATGAATGAAGACTAATTTATTTTTTTAATGGAAAAAATATAATATTTATCTCAGTCAGACAACTATTGTGCTTACTGGTAGTGCCCTCAAATAATCTACCTCCTCTCTACAACCTAACTTTTAATGTCTCCGGTTATCTTCATTTTCAAACAACCCAGTTACCTTGCAAGACGTTTTGTCAGCTGGTCTACCAGCAAATCAATAATATAACTGACCAACATTCACCTAATGCATCACCTTAAAACTGACTTTTAAAACAAACAGCCACCCAAAATCACGGCCCTCGAAGCCTTGTTAGCTTTGCCTAGTGTTAAGACGGAATCCATCAGGAAATCGAGTAATTTTAATTTTCAATGGACAAAAATCTTGCACCAGAATAATTTAAATAATATTGCATTCTTTTTTTTTACATTTTTGAAGGGCTAAAGATGTAATAAATCATCTGTAGTAACCCCAAGGAAAATTTCTCATGGAAGTCCGAGAAAAGGAATGTCAAATTTGACAAGAACTGAGATTTCACAGGTAAAATTCTGAAAATTTCATGTGTAAAATGTAATTTTGTGAAATCTGACATTCATTTTCTCGGGTTCCCATAAGAATTTTTTTTTGGTGTTACTACAGATGATTTATTACATCTTAAGCCCTTGAAAAATGTGATAAAGATTTCAATATGCTTTAAGGTGGCTCGATACAGTTTTTCAGGACCAATACCTCCCAAGTTTGAGCATAAACTACGTCGCCATAAACAAAGTTTTGCAAAAATTGCCACCACAGTTGTATCAGATGAAGATGGAAATTTGTTATGATCAGGGTTGCAACGTCATCGGAGTTGTCATAGCAACGAAATGACGCTATTAGCTATTTTACTTGCAGCAGTATATCTCGGCACTAGGAACTGTTCTTCGAAAATCATTCGCGAGAGCTTTTTCCTCCAATAGCAGCCTCGACGTTCGTGAAGTTTAAGCGAAATCTGTAAGAGCGTTATCGAGATATTTTGGGATAAAGAGTTTGTGGTTAGAAATACAGTAAAAAATAGACAATCTTGGTGTTCGGCTGTTATCTGTAGAGAACGAAGCGCTTTTGACATGCAATTTCACCTCAGGGTAGTTTCAATCTTTTTAAAAACATGAGTGAAAGATCAAGGAGATAGCTTCAGCCGTTTGCTAGAAAGAAGGATTTGATTAGTATGTATCGAGGCGCTCTGTTAGCGGTTTTTTGAACATTTTGGTCTACTTTAACAAATTAGCGAATAATTTTTAAACCGCTCGATAGATTTTT
The DNA here is from genome assembly GCA_964035705.1 of Porites rus. Lineage (NCBI taxonomy): Eukaryota > Metazoa > Cnidaria > Anthozoa > Scleractinia > Poritidae > Porites > Porites rus. The sequence goes on from OZ037993.1 coordinate 24,044,352, forward strand.
TAAAAAAATTAAGATTCTTGAGATTAACCTTCCTTTTATATGACCTTTTAGTTTCAAGATTATTGATATATTGTAAGGCAGTAAAATAAGGGCTACAATTCGCCAATATTTTGGCAGAAATTTTGTGTTTACAAGTGTGAGCCTCTCATTATTCAGGGTATTGTGTCCAAGTTTGTTATTTTCGTGCACAACAATAGCTAACATTTTTGCATATTTCAACTGCATTGTTAGTTACTACTGTTCACGTGAAAATGAAACTTGGAGACAATGCCTTGAATAATTAGAGGCTCTCACTTGTAATGACGAAACTTCCAATAAAAAAAGTAACAAATTGTAGCCCTTATTTCACTGCCTTACAACATATCAATAATCTTGAAACTAAAAGGTCATATAAAAGGAAAGTTAATCTCAAGAATCTTAAATTTTGAAAAAAATCCATCGAGCGGTTTAAAAATTATTCGCTAATTTGTTAAAGTAGACCAAGATGTTTACAAAACCGCTAACAAGAGCGCTTCGATACATACTAATCAAACCCTTCTTTCTAGCAATCGGCTGGAGCTATCTCCTATGATCTTTCACACACGCTTTTAAAAAGATTGAAACTACTTTGAGGTGAAATTGCATGTCGAAAGCGCCTCATTTTCTACAGATAACGGCCAAACAACAATATTGTCCGTTTTTTACTGTGTTTCTAACAATAAAAATTTTATCCCAAAATATCTCGATAACGCTCTTACAGATTTCGCTTAAACTTGACGAACATCGAGGCTGCTATTGGAGGAAAAAGCTCCCGTGAATGATTTTCGAAGAACAGTTCCTAGTGCCGAGATATACTGCTGCAAGTAAAATAGCTAATAGCATCATTTCGTTGCTATGACAACTCCGATGCCGTTGCAACCCTGATCATAACAAATTTTCATCTTTATCTAATACAACTGTGATGGCAATTTTTGCAAAACTTTGTTTATGGCGACGTAGTTTATGCTCAAACTTGGGAGGTACTGACCCTGAAAAACTGTATCGAGCCACCTTAAATATTATTATTCTGGTACAAGATTTTTGTCCACTGAAAATCAAAATTACTCAATGTCCTGGTGGATTCTGTCTTAAAATGTTGGCCCCCAGTTGGATTTACTTTCTCACAGACTGTTTAGGGCTGTAATTTTTGGTGAACACAGTTGGGTCTCTGAGTAAAGACTCAGCAATTCAGGTCAATTCACTTATCACTTGATAAGAAAAATTACTAAAATTTCACTTTATCCTAGGTTAGATTAAACCATCTTTCGAGAAACTGTAGCCAATGATTACAGACCAAGTGAAACCACGCCTAAGGATCGGTTCTTTCAAAATCAGAAGCTACATGTTCAACGATGGTAATCCATATTATTGCTCAGAAAAAAGGACCAGTTTCTTGTACAAAACACATTCTGAAACAGACCACGGACAGATCGCAGTACAAAGCTGAATCCTCCCGTCATGTTCAGTAATTTGGAGTTGGTTGCTTTTCTGAACAACAAGATCTTTTTGGATGTTCCTCTGCTGGTTTGGGTCGCACAAGAGTTTGCCTCCCTGTTGGAGTATCTGCATTTTCTTGAGGAAGTCGACGAGCTACAGATATTAAAGATAATTTCAATTTCAAAGCTTTAATTATACATCGTCATCTTATAAAGATTTGGATTGTTATTGGATTGAAGTTTATTTAAATTATTTAGTTACGGTAAATTACACCAACTGTTTCTCATGGCTGCAAATAATTTGATATTATTTGCAGCCCTGTTATTTGTGACAAGAAAGTCATTTCCAAAAGTGTACACTTTATTTGTACCAAATGTTCCCCTCTCTTTGACTTTCCTTTCACCAAAACTGACAAAATGATTCATTACAAAAATTAAGTAGATTCAGCTGATGAGTATGATTAACTTCTATATTACTTTGGCAGAAGAGTTTTCAAGCAAAAATGCAAGAAAATTATTAAAATGCAAATAAAACCTCTTAAAACATAAACTAGAATGTTGACAATGATTTTTAAATTATTTACAGTGAGTACTTACATAACTCTTCAAATAGCCAATGAACATTTTTGTTTGTTCTAGCACTTGTCTCAACAAATATTGCTTCTACACTACTTGCAAACTCCTCAGCTACTTCTTCTAAAACCTGAAAAAACAAGAATAGAGTTTTCACTTACTGTTTACTTGACTTCTGTACTAAAACCTTACGGAAAGAATTACAAAACAACTGAAGGTCCTGTCTATCTCGGAAACCACAAGGTGAGTTTCTTTTTCAATTCCAATGGACCCAGTAGACCCGTGAACCACCTAATAAAATGGTCCATGGACCACCCATACAGACCAAGAAGATGCCCTGGTCAATATCACCAACTGGGTGATGTTTCAAGCAGGGTTTTCCTTAGTGCTTCCTCCACCCATTGCAGAGAACTGAATCTAGCCAAGTGTATCAGGGGTTCATTCAGGTATTTTTTAAAAGGGCCTGAGTCTAAGCTTGTCTCATTTTCCCTAGGTAACAATTCCTGCCCTTCCCAATTTTTCCTGCAGTCCTCTCTGGAGAACTGCATGCCTCTGATTAAATAACTTGCTGGGTAGATGCAATGAGTAGATGGGCAAAAAGGCCATTTCTGGGTAAAAAAAACTCTCACTTTTAAAACAAGGCTTAGTACAAAACCTTTACAGTGAAAATGAGTTTTTTCGCATGAGAAAAAAAAATCATTTTCATATCAATGGATTCACACTTACCCAACTCAGAAATGCCTTATTACAAAGCTAGGGAGTTCTTTAGGTTTATTTCCTATGAAAATTGGCAGGAGCAGGGTCATGCTTATAGCAGCTGAGGAGAATCCATGGTTTTCAGCCCTTAATGACCCCATGGGGGTACTTCGGATTTCAAGTGACAGGGATGATCGAATGGGGACAAAACTCAAAACCCCCAAAAATCCCTCTGGCTTCAAACAAAACCCAAAAAATTCCCTGGACCAAAATTTAACCCCCAAAAGATCCCATGCTGAATTTCTGAGCCATATCAAATATATTCACCGAACTACACAGCTGGGATACGTAGGAACTATCACGTATCTTCAGATTCTTTTGAATACCCCCAAAAAACCCCCCTTAAATCAAGCTACCCAAAAAAAATACTTGCCAAAATTTTCCAACCCAAAAAATCCCGAAATCAAAAATTTCAAACCCAACAAAATCCTTTGATCATCCCTATTACTTGAAATCCTGATTACCCCCTGGGTTAGTGACAGCCCAGGGCAGCAAGGCAAAGTACTTGCAGCTTACCTCCCTTTGGTCAGTTTTATCACACTTGTTTCCAGCAATAGCGATAAGAATATCAGATGGACCATATCTTTGTAACTCCCTTATCCAGTTTTTTAAAGCATGGAATGAACTCTAAAACGAGAAAGAATATAAGACAAATGTAATCTAGAAATTGATAGTGTGTATGTTGCGGTTCCATTTTATCCTCGGTTTAAATTTTATTTTCCTTTGTTTCAAACTCAGTAACATAGATTACCATACCCCAAAACAAAGGAAATAAAATTTAAACCAAGGATAAAATTGAACCACAACATGTACATGTATCATTATAAAGGATCCACATGAAAGATACAGTACAAATCTAGCGAGGGCATGATCGCAGGCTACTTTGTGACAGGCTGAATAAATTATTGATTTGACAAAACATGATCACACCTTCTATCATACTTCTACATGTCTCAGAAGTACAGGCATTACTGCTACCTTCATGTGCATAAAGGAGACGCTAACATTTTTCAAGGTTTTTATTATGAATCCAGTAAAACTTACATCACTTGTTATATCGTAGACTAAAATGGCTGCTGCAGCATCTCGATAGTAGAGTGGGGCTAGACTCTTAAACTGCATCAAATGAATGAAAAGTATACATTTATGTATTACAATTCTAATTTTTAAAGTAAATTCATGTTAAAAAAGATATTTTGCCGACTCTAATTTGAATGAGCTTACCCTTTCTTGCCCTGCTGTATCCCATATATTGAACTTAAAAGCCTGGTCACCAACAATCATCATTTTTGTCATAAAGGCAGCTCTACAAAAAAAATCAAATGAAAATCTGAGAAAAGTAATAATTTGAAAGAGCTGGGCAAACAAGAACATCTCTCATTTTTTATGATATGGGAGTCCCCAGGGAGATTTCCTGGTTTACCAAGGTGGTTGGAAGGATTGTATACTGGTATTGATAGAACTCATTACAGTTCAGAAACATTTTTTGAGTCTCCTTCATGACTGAGCAGACCCTTAGCCAATCACACTGAATTTTGTACATCATCTCAGAAGTTACACAATAAGCTATATGTGAATCAGGGTTCTCAATAAGTTTTTTAGTAGGTGGCAAAAGCTTAGGAGTAGGCACAGATCATGCAGATAGAAAAAAACTCGCGCCAAAGGTGCAACTTGCGAGAGCAGAAGGCTAAAGCCTCCAGGGGAGTTCAGAGGCATGCCCCCTGGAAAATTTTGAAATCTGGGCCTCTTAGAATGCATTTCCAGCATTCTGGAGCAAAAATTAGAGTTTTTGAACAGAGCACAGACATCATTATTAAATTTTGGCTTTTTTATTCAGAAGCAGCACATGAATAATTTTCTTTATTCATTTATTTCTCCTTGCCAATAGCTATGAACCATTGCTTATTTCAGTATCTGTTTTAAATCATGTCATTTGTTAAAACTGGAGTCATTTCCAAGAAAAGTAGGTGGCGAGTTCATGTGAAATAGCAGGCGAATTTTGCTGGCCGCCGGCTCTCATTGACAACCCTGTGAATACAGTCAACTCTTTTTTCACAGATCTGTAAGATCTGGACACCTAGAGTTGGTCCCTGGCTTTCTATATTCCTTTAAGTTGACTCAAAAGATGGACATTCCTCTAAAAGATGGACACATAGTGATGTTCCCAAAGGTGTCTGTCTTAGAAGGAGTTGACTTAACAAATTCAAGGTTTGAAACCATTCTTGTAGTGTTGCACAAAGTGTTGTTTTCCTTTTGTTTATGCCTCCAATAATGCCTAGTGACTATTCCATAATTGCAGGTCGCCAAATGGTGGCTTTGAAAATGTTGAGCTTTGAGCACTATTATTGTGTGCTGTCTGCAGTAACACATGTATCTGGATAATTCTCTTTCACAAACAGTTCTAGTCAACTCACCTGAAAGTTATCTCACTTGCAGTTATGTCACCCAAACTTCAATGTTATGTGAAATTTATGCTTATGTACACAGCCACGTAGTGCTACAGTCAAGCCAGGTCAAGTGAAACCCCAAGATTACATTAATGAATTTATTTTTACAAAGTTGAATCCGTTGGTAGTTCCATTTTTCCACATTTTTGAATAAATTAGGGGAAAATATTCTATTGTTGGTATTTAGTATCAAGGGACTTGGTAGAGTATTTAAAGAGTGGCGCTAGGTTTTTTCATTCTTTTGGTGCTCATTTGTGGAGGTGGTCTATGTTCATGTTTCACTTTATTTTTGGAATAAGAGATCAAGACAACACCAATTCCCCTGCTTCAGGTTTAGTCTGATCTTGAACACTCAGAAGAACTCAATCCTTGCTGCTGATGATTCACAAGATCTTTAGACCAGTTTGCTGAAAGCACAATCTGATCTTGCGTCTCAAATAGTTTTAAAAGTTCAGCTGAACAGTTACGTCTTCAAGAAAAGAGGTAATGAGCAGCAATATAATTTTAACCGGACGGTTATCAAGACTTCCAACAGATCCATAAAGGCCTTGTAGAGTGGCAACATCGCCAAGAAAAGGCAAGGAGGAACTTGCTTGAGGTATCTCTTAACTTGTTGATAGGCAAAACATCGTTAACCTAGCAGATCAGTCGCAATTCGATTGGGCAACAGTGCTGAAGAGTACCTGGGTGACAATTTGGTCGATAATGAGGCTCATGCCTCAAAAATTAAAAAGGCCAAGAAATGTGCCGCAGCACGTGATGGCAACATGTGTTTGTGGTTTTCCTTTTTGTAGGGGAGTTTAGATGGGTATTTAGACAAGAGTTGTGGATTTCAGATTCATCTCTGCATTCTTGCATGCATAATGAGTGGTGAATTCATACACCAGGTAGTTATTAAACTTTCTACCAGCTCAGTTTCCTTGAATTTGATTTTTATGTCTTCAAAGCAATTTTATCCATTCAAAGATTTTCAATCTGACCAAATATAGAGAGGTTAGTGTAAAAAGTCCACTGCTTATTATGCACGCAGGAATGCAAATTGAAGTTGACACTGGTTGCAAAAATGACTAATGGATTCCTTTTTAAAATAATTGATTCATTAATGGTATCTGTTGGGGTACGCTTGACCTGGCGTGACCGTAAAGACACAAATTATACACGGTATGTAGTTCATTTCTCCATTTTACGGAAACCTCTGTACTGCAGAGACCTGACTCTGTTCCTTCGATGTCCATATTAATAAAGGAAGTAAAATTTACTGTACCTTAAAATGAACTCATTATATTAATTTTAAGACACCAGGTTACTCAATATACTGAGATCTTTAAATTCAACCACTACTGTATCTAACTAAATTATTTTTAAAAAGCTAAACTAATAAGCTACGAAATGGAAATAAGTAATTTTATAGTTTTTATAAAAATAGTGATCAAATCTTTAGGACCTGATATTAAAGCTTAAATATTTCATAGAAACAAATTTTACTGACCCGATAGTAGGCGGAGAGGAGGCATTAAATGAATCGGAGACAAACCGATGAACCAAACAAGACTTGCCCACACCAGCATCCTTGAAAAAGTAGTAAAAATAAATAATTACTTCAAAACGACCTCTGTCAACATTTGGAACAAGGAAACGAATCTCCTCTGATCACATCAACTTTCACTGACAAATATTTTTAATTGTAGATCGCATCTTACCCCGAGTAGACAGAGTTTAATTTCCCTTATGCTGCCTCCAGGAGTGTGGTACGCTCGATGCATCTTCCCTCCTAATAACTATAACTTATTCCTTTTTGTCAACAACGATACATTTTGATATTTACACGATTATAAAGGTTTTATAGTTATCATTTCGAGAAAGTCCAAATTTATGCATACATGGCTGACGAGGGTTAGCTGAACAGAGCCTGGGAACAACTGCGGGAGACTGATGCATCGTGGGATTTATTTGGGCTCAACATGGCGGCAAAACGAGATAAGGTAGAAACACCAGAAGAAATAGTTTTTAAACATTAATTTTCTTTGTTTTATTTTGTTAAATTTGCTTTTTAATACTCTATTGCAGCAAACACCTTTTAATTGGAAACCGATTCAGAGAAAACCCTTGTAAGTATTAATAAAATCAAGGAATATAAATATTTTCAAGACTGGCATATATTTTCATCCTCTGAAGGCAAAGCTCGAGCTTAACAAGAATAGGAAAATCGTTTTCGAGACATCAGCCTTTTGTAAATGATTAACTATATTTACATGCTTTTTTGTATTTCAAGTGACAACAGCCGTGTTATCAGATTCAAATGTTCACTTCAGAATACTATTATAGACGTCCTTCGTTCCAAGGGGTGGACGGAAATCAGAGAGTAAGTTTAGCACTTTTCAGTTTGTCACAGAAAATATAATAAGCTCAGTATTGTATTAATATTTCATTACTTTTAAAACTGAAGGTTCTTAGTACTTAAAACGGCTTTGTTTAGAAAGGTTTATAGTTAGGTTTTGTTATTAGACATTTGTTACCATAGCAACGGTGCAGGGTATTGGTAGCTTTTAGGGTAACATACACTGTATATGACGAACTCAGTAATTTTGATTGACAGTTGTAGAAAAGTCGACCATTTGGTCCAACAAGTGACTCATTTCCCTTGCTATCCACAATATTATTTTCTCCAGTCATGCCAAAACAGTAGCCTGCAAAAACAGATGTTTCTCCTCGCTCATCTCTGCTGGGGGACATTTCGCTAGGAGGAACGTCTGCGACTCAGCGACAGAAATTCCATACTGGTGATGCAAAATCTGTCCGGAATCAGTTCAGATACACTGATTTGACGATTGTATGGTTACATTGTTTCAGCTATTGTTTATGAAAGGCAGACAAAGGACAAAGTAAACGCAATGAATCTATAACAAAACAGTCAATATTTGTGGAATATGTTCTTTCCTAGAAGAAGCATTTGAGTTTTGCTGGAGCTTGTTCGCAGATGAACACAACACTTTACCAAAATCAACCAGGAGAAACACAAAATTGAACGAATGTGCATTTAGAACCCCATGACTACCGGATTTATTATGTAAACATTGATTTACGTCATCAGTATGGAATTTCTGTTGCTAAGTCGCAGACGTTCCTCCTCTCGAAACATCCCCAGGGGCGAAGAGCAAGGAGACACAGCTGTTTTTTGCAGGCTAGCCAAAACAGCTGGGCTAGCTTGCCTTCTCCTTTCCCTTTTTTTGAACAACAATTTAATGGTGGGCTCCTGATTTGGTACAGTGGAACTTGATATAATGAGGGGCCAAGGAACTGGCAAAATTTGTTCACTGTAATGAGGTTTCCTTATATCGAGGACCTTCTTTTCCATAAGTTTTACTATTACTATGGCAAAGAAAATCATTTGTTATACCAAGACTTTGTTATATGGTGGTTTTGTTATGTTCAGGTTCCACTGTAATTAGCTCCTTATTTAACTTTTAAATCTTCTCCCTAACAGTGAAGGAGAGTGGGATTTTTACTGGTGTGATGTGGGATGGATGAGAGAGAATTTTGACCACACGTATATGGAAGAACATGTCAAGATCTGTCATTTTAGGAATCATTATGAGGTATTAAGATAATACACTGCTTCCCTGTTACGTTATATAAAAAAAACTTAGCTCTACTTTCTCTCTAACATTGCATCTTTGCCATCTGCCATCCATGGTTATACTGACAAGAAGCAACTAGTACAGGCAACTCTTACCTTGTAGTACTTCATTGATGTGGACAACGAATGAATCCCTTCAAGTATTGGCTTACAGACTTGGTCCCAAAATACTGTTCTAACTTGATTATAATGGACACTGAGCAGCATTTTTCAATATTGGGAGACAATATTACTACCATCAAGTTTTTTTATTATTTTCAATTGTGTAATTTTTTGCTCTTTTTCGTTTTAATAGAGGTTCTTAAACTCATTTGTTGCACACCAATAATACAGGACATCCTCTAGGTATTGTGCCAGTCCACCCTCTACTTACTGGCCAGTTATGGGAGTCCTGGTAGACAAAAAGTAATTGTCACTAAAAAATTACTGATCAATGGCAAAACCTCTATCAACCCATTCTCGCCTCAACTGCCCATCCATTGTTTTCAATACTGTCTTGGGAACTGTTATCCACCCCATCTGATACCACCCTCCTTAGTCTGAATAATTCTTTCTCATCATACTCAACCCTATATACTAATATTAGTGTTAATTATATAATGAATAGCTGCACATACAGGAAAGATGTATAATAAATTTCAAGGCAAATCTTGGAATGTAAATTGCTGTGTTAAAAATGAACATAATTTTCCTTTTTTTTTCTATTTGGAAACATTTTCTTTAAAACCACCTATATAGCTTGTAAAGTGTTTTTTAGAGGCAGAAGGTTTTCCAGCAAATGTTTTAGTTATCATAAAATCACCAAGAACAAAATAAACAAAGACAAATTTTGTGTATTTATTGGGCCTCATTATTTTTGCTTCACTGGCCAAGTTTGTTTAGGCTATGTTGCTAGTGGACATACATTGGCTTCATTTTTGATTCATTCCTTTCTCTTTGATATTTTTTAGTTGACTCGAAAAAATCTCATGGCCAAAAATTTAAAGAGGCTCAAGAAACAACTGGAGAGAGAATTTGGGAAACTTGAAGCTGCAAAGTATCCTTGCTTAAATAAACACTTTTATAACCATAGCTAGTGGCTTTGTCAGATGAAGAGACACTTATGTGGTTACGCTGGTCAACATTAAAACCATTGTTATTATTATCATTATTACTATTATTATCATTAGTAGTAGTAGTCGTAGTATCCTTCACCTATATATCAAGCCTTTTTCAGGAAATTGCACCTTGAATATAAGTCCTGCAAACCATAGTTTAATCTAGGAGTTGTTTAGAAGAGTCAAAAATCTAAATGGTAAAGAAATATTATGAAACCAAGAATCCCCTTGCTTTAGCAGTCAATTTCTTACCCCCCGCGATTTTGTTTTGATATGTGCGCTTGACGATCTCTGAAGAGAAAATAGAGGGTATGTGTGGTATGTGAACAAGGCAACGTTCCCGACACGCCTGTCTCAGCATGCACTCTTAATAATTAAGTGACCTCCTGGTGTGGGTTGCCTACAGGGAAACATGCCCGGTTTGTGCGGTAAATCTGGAGCTGAGTAGCTGTGGAATAACAGACCCTTACATGTAAAACAAAACCGCCCTTCACTTGAATAAACGCCGCGACGAATAAATACGGTATCTGCTTCTTTGTAGTATTTTGAGGCCAAGCTACGGTCACCTGGAGGTATTGAATACGTATCCTAGAACAGAAGTTTTAGCAGAGTAGATTAACCATGTGTACTCAAGTTTGCGATAGATGTTTGAGGGTAAAGTAGTGAGCTAAGCGATGTGGAGGAAATTTTCAGCAATAAAACAACTCAAGTTACCAAGGACAAAGAGGGAAAGTTTGACAAACCCGTTTGTAAGTGTTGATTTTAATGGCCCAGAACATCAAGCTTGTTTAATACCATAGAAAAAAGTAAGCAGGATTTGTTTTTACTCGGTTTTTTCCGTCATTACAGTGAAGCTCATTACGAAATAGATTATTTTGAAGACTATACTGCTGTTTGCACTGCAGGCTTACGTCTCAGATGCCATGACTCGGTGGCTCGAGTTTTGTTGATGTGTCTCTAGTATTAAGTAGTTTAATGTGCAAAAACACCCTTCCTCGGCTGTGCTTAAGAATGCAGCGGAGCTGTTTGCCTGGTTTTGTTGTCTTTGACTTGTATTGGAGAGGAAGTCGACTGAAGCTAAGACCCGGGGGGGGGGGGTAATGCCATATATAGGCTATATGGGTATGTACCGCTGTAAAGGGTATGGTTTTCAAGCAGTTTATTCTAGGATAGGGTATATAAATCAGAACATTTGGGTCTAGAATAGGGTATCATTTTTGAGATACGCTTCTTTAACAGTTCTGTGCTGTCCAGCTGTATTAGCTTTTTGTCTTTCCCTTGTTTTTAATTTGTTAGCCAATTTATGAACTATAAAACGGCGTTACAGGTTATTCCTGCTAGCAGCTACTGTCTGTTTTATTCTGGTGAGTTTTATGCCACTTCACCCTCTTCCTCTTCTTCCTCGTCAAAGTCGCCATCAAATTCAGCTGTAGCGTCTTGGTATTGCTGGTACTCTGACACAAGATCGTTCATGTTGGATTCGGCCTGTGAAAAAAAAAATCAGTGAAACTAATCACTTTTATAAAAAGAAATGTCTTCTTTGAAGCTATTTTACTTCAAGACCTACAAAGTAGGCCTTCCAATCTTCGAGTCAACTTCGCAGGCATGCCGGCGGTAAAGACTTGCGATGTTTCTTGTTGCCGGTGTCCTTTATGTCTTCATATGTCGGAGTAGTATAGGGGGCAGTACCGGTTGCTATGTCGCAGGTGCTTCAGGGGAATTGTTTATTGAGAGCCAGGCTTAAGTTATCGTGAGCCGAAACGATCATAAAGAGACCCTGAAAACGGAAAGCGAGATGTTGGCACTGCCTTGAAGAGTATTATACTATATGAAGATATTCGTTCCTGACCTCTTTTCCATACAGTTAAACCTTTTTTTACCTCAGTGAATTCCATTTCATCCATGCCTTCGCCAGTGTACCAATGCAAGAACGCTTTGCGCCTAAACATAGCGGTAAACTGCTCTCCGATTCTTTTGAACAGTTCCTGTATAGCGGTGCTATTACCAACGAAAGTACCAGACATCTTCAGTCCACGAGGAGGGATGTCGCAGACCGCGGTCTTGACGTTGTTGGGGATCCATTCCACGAAGTAGGAGCTGTTCTTGTTTTGAACATTCAGCATCTGTTCATCCACTTCCTTCATGGACATACGGCCACGAAACATGGCTGCCACCGTCAGATAACGACCGTGCCTTGGATCACATGCAGCCATCATGTTCTTGACATCAAACATCTGCTGGGTTAGTTCAGGTACTGATAGTGATTGGTATTGCTGCGATCCTCTGCTGGTGAGGGGAGCAAATCCAGGCATGAAGAAGTGAAGACGAGGGAAAGGAACCATGTTTACGGCCAGTTTCCTGAGATCAGCATTCAGCTATAAAAAGGATGGGAAAACGGCGTGTCTTAATAGAAACCAGCGACTAACACCTATGACGACCACAATGTTATACTTTGTATTTCTTCAAAAATTTCATAGCCTATTCCAGGCGCTCACCCCCTTGCTTTTTTTCCTTGTCAAATCTTTTTGCGCCTTTCCTACAATTTGAACGCCTGAAAAAAGGCTAAAAATTTAGAAAAAAATGTATAGTTCAACAAAATCAATGACTCCCAGTAGGCTAAGCTAGGCTAGGTCAGTAAAGTGGTTCGGAAAGTTACGCTCGGCTGTCTGCTCAAGGAGAACGTGAACTGAAACCTGCACGAACGTCAACGGGTGCACTTATTGTCAAGATCTTATACTCAAGAAAACGATGTACCAAGGGCTCACCTGTACGCTAAATAAGGGACCTGTGCCATACTCTTTACTATTAGGGTCCTGTGCCATACATTTTACCACAACATAATTGGCGGCGAAGAACATCAATGGTTCTTTCGGTGTTCTCTTTTTTAGATAGGGCTTCATTATATCGTAGCCTGCGAACAGCAGACGCATTTCCTGTCGTGGCTTCTCTCCCTCCACGACCGGAAATGCGTCTGCTGTTCGCAGGCTAATATATTGAGGATTCACGTTATGTTTGATGGTTTCAGTGTTTGAATACTGGACAGAGTTGCTACACTTGAGAGCTCAGCCTTTCCGTTGCCATGTAGAGCATTCGTTATGAGGAAAAACTTTCGATTGTCAATAAGTTATTTATATACGGTTGTCGGTATTGCACTTTTGTTCCTTTTTTCTCCTTATCTTTTGTTTTCAATTGACAGTTTTTTTTCTTGGATTTCGATATTGTGACTCTGAAACTAAAAAAGCAATCCTCAAACGTGAACACGAAGTGTCAAAAAATTATGACACGTAACTTTTAAATTCAGTATCAGTCCAATATCTAAAGTCCGGGAGGCGATTATTGCATTTTATACAGCTTCCTCTCTAAAAATGGATATCAGATGGACAGGTCTGAAAACGAATTTGTTTGAGTGTATGTTCAAATCAACGCAGATGAAGTTAAATTCTCGCTTTCTTTTTCTTCTATTTTTTCTGTCAAGATTGTTCTAATCAGAGATCGATCCATTACTCGAGTATTTTGGAGGTTTAGTTGTCATCACTTTTTCCTTGTATAAGACTTTGTTTTCTTTCTTGCACTAACAGATAGTTTCCCTCCCCCTCCCCCAAAAGAAAAAACCTCTTCTGTACCACATTCAGTTTGCGATATTTCTTGCTACAAAACCCACGATCTTAAGATTTTTTGTTTATTTCACGGTCATTTCAGCCTTTGGTTCTTTATATGCGCACGTCCGTATTCTGGGCGAGATCCTCTTTTCCTATCGCAAAATTTCGTTCTTTTTACTCATTCAAAAAAATCCAACAATACCTGACCGGGGAAGCGGAGACAAGTGGTAACACCACTCATCGTGGCTGAGACAAGATGGTTCAAGTCGCCATAAGTTGGTGTAGAGAGCTTCAGAGTTCGGAAACAGATATCGTACAGAGCTTCATTGTCGATGCAGTATGTTTCGTCAGTGTTTTCGACCAACTGATGGACCGACAGTGTCGCGTTGTATGGCTCAACAACGGTATCCGATACTTTGGGTGATGGTACAACGCTGAATGTGTTCATGATTCTGTCGGGATATTCTTCCCTGATCTTCGAAATGAGCAGAGTTCCCATTCCAGAGCCGGTTCCACCGCCCAGAGAGTGCGTGAGCTGAAAGCCTTGAAGGCAATCGCAGCACTCTGTTTCTTTGCGGACGACATCGAGTACGGAATCTACCAGCTCGGCGCCTTCAGTATAATGTCCTTTTGCCCAGTTATTTCCAGCGCCGCTCTGACCTGAGGAAAACGTGGCATTGCGTGTGTTAATCTCTGATGCAGATATTTGAGTGTCGCTCATTATTTTAATATTGCACTCACCGTAGACGAAGTTGTCAGGTCGGAAGATCTGTCCAAAAGGGCCGGATCGCACTGAATCCATCGTGCCTGGCTCCAGATCGATAAGGCAGGCTCTGGGAACATATTTTCCACCTAGAATAATGTGCAATGGACACCAATCGGTGAATGGCTACGAGACATTAAGGTTATTCAGTGCTAAGTATTCCTTAGCGCATCCTTAGGGCGCACAATTTCACTCGTGATTAGCGTGCGCACATTAAAGCATGGCGCTTTTCTCGTTGAGGATGGAGCTCCGCAGGGTGGTGACGTGTTTCTTTTTAACATCAACAGTAACTTTCTTTGTCTAGAATAAATATAGACTAATTCCCAGAGCAGAAAAAAAAAATCGTCCGAAAAGTATTCAAAACGTGTACTCATGAATATATTAATCATATTTATATTTTAAGGAATTATTGGGTGCAGACAAGTCGCTCCTGCTCCTAAACCAGTGTGGGATTCCACCCATTTTATTTCGAACTTTACGTTTCTACAACATACACAATCAGTCGGTAAAGTTTGACAAAAATCTCACCGCAGCTGGTTCTATTTCAGAGGAATGACCTTAAATCGAAATAGAGAACTACAGAAATAAAACTACCCTAAACTCTTCAACGCAGGCAAGGTTAAATGAACGTAAAAGCAGCAAGCCTTGGTGTTACAAGCCGAACATAACCTTCCGTTGAATGCTTTGATCAAAAGTGTGAAAATAGATTGCAAAGTTGGTTGTCGTGGATTTAGCCTGCGTGGCAAGCTTTCAAAAGGGAAGGGGAAGGGCAATTCGGGCGCGACCGAATTCCTTGTCCCCTTCCAAGCGCCTGGCACTTTAGCACCCGACGGAACATTGGGACCATTTGACTGACGGTTAAGTACCTGTAGCTTCGTTGTAGTACACATTGATTCTTTCCAACTGAAGATCAGAATCTCCGTGGTATGTGCCAGTTGGGTCGATGCCATGCTCATCAGAAATCACTTCCCAGAACTGAAAAGCCATGAAGAACACTGAGCGTTCTAGGCTTTTTAGATTAAAAAATGGATATATTTTAAATGTTAGGGTGTATACTATACCTTAGCGCCGATCTGGTTACCGCACTGCCCGGCTTGAAGATGAACGATTTCACGCATTTTTGATAGATTTTGAGCAAGCGAAGGAAGGCTGAACTTTCTTCTCTGTCGGTCTTGCAAAATACTTAAAGTGATATTATGGTGATTTTCGTAGGCTTCGATTGCATTAATTATTGACGATGACGTTTAATAGCTGTTACTGATGTCACGCGAAGTCCAAACAAAAATAGTTTAATAATAGAAAACAACTAAATAATTCATTTTGTCTCGCGAACTTTACAATAAGCAAAATTTCTCTTAATACAAATAATTTGCCAAAGTGTGAAAATTTACGAACCTTTTATTTGTGTTTTCTAAATGAATGAATGCCGATGGGCGGCATGCCACCGTGTAGTCATGGACTGACTTGTCAAAAGTGATGGTTTTGAATTTGTTATCTCCACGAGCTTTCGGTAGTTAAACGTATCCTAGAGATTATTTGCAAAGTTGCTATAGATTTAATCACGGCCAAAGTAGCGTACAAAGCCAATGCAAGCAGCAATACTATAACATAACTTTGTTTCAAAGGCAAAAGACAATACTTTAAGGGAAACGTAAAAGATAATTATTATAAATATCTAGAGTCCATCTTAAATTGAAGGCAGACTTAAAATTGCAAATTAATACATCCTGATGGTAATTTCCCTAGTCAAAAATAAAATATTATTATTGTTATGTAAGGCCGTCAATTAAACGTGTATCGCTCTGCTGTTTTGAACTTCGTGTTTTAACATCAATACTGATGTATTTTTTTCGTCCACTTTGAGTTTTATATGTCAGTAATATGGAATTGTATCAAGAACTTTGTTTCGTGCTTAGCCGCGTTCTTAAATCATTCATTCAGTAAGTTTCTTGCAGGCTCTTGCATTCTGTCGTTCTTGCAGCTTGTCGGCTATAACTTCCTGAAATTAAATAGTCTTACTTTGATCTTTTAGTTCCTTTTTTTACGTTCCTTAACTATTGTTTATACTAGGTGCGACTTTTTTCCGACCACATTTGAACTTCCGGTAAGTTTTAAAGTTCTATTATTTATTTATTTTTGGTTAAGTTTTGCAGTCTAGTGATTTAATAATCTACTAGATTTGAAACCTGAAAACCAATCGTAATGTGCACGCACAATCAAATGAACCAATCAGATTACGAAGTTAATGTTGTACACAACTCCAAGCGCGGGAAAACAGAGGCGTGTGCGCACAGTGCAATTGGTTATGGTTCATACTACGGATTGGTTTAGACACTGCTGCGAGACTTCCTAACCAATCACATGGCGCAGCAATGTAAACCAAAGCAAAAACAAAATTACTCTCCCCTCTTAATTGATAACCGTTCTCTTCGCCATGTTCACTAATCACCTTTTTCTCGTTTAGCGAGGTGTATCAATAATCTGTTATGTTAGAAGTGTAGGATAAAGTGTGGAGGCACAATACTTGGTGTGACGATAACCAGTCCTTCATAAACCACTTTTCGATCGCTTATTTTATTTCTTGGTCATTAAACTGTTTCATGTATTTCTTGCTGATTCAACATTTTTGGGAGAGGGAAGAGGGGAGAACCTGCCCTCCGAATTTTAACAGTCTTACACAAGCCGGTGAAGAGTCTTGACGTTTTGATTTCATGAAGAGGTTTGCATGTTTGTGAAGTTCTAGGCTTTGTAGAAAGTTATTGACTCATTTGGCTTGTGGTAATAGACGTCAAGTGACCCATTTGGCTGTTAAATCTGTGGTAACTCCCTCCTCTCACCTCCCCTCTCTTCCCCTTCCCTCCCCTCCAGGCTGGTGCACCACAAGATAATTTTTTTTATAGTACTGCTTTTATCACTGGATACTGACGGCTGAATAAATGAACATTTGCTTTTCCCTCATATACAGTATTATTAGCTTTACTTGCAACATTTAATTTTATGCTCTTAGATGGAATATCACATATTTGTAGAGGAGTTCAAAAGGAACCCGGGGACAACGTGGATCATGAAGCCCGTGAGTTTAAGTGAATAAGTACCTTCATTTTTTCCACTTACTTGCAAATCCATTCTTTACATTTGTGACTGTTAAAACTTTCATGTTCATTTTGTAATTTGTAGTGCTGTAGAAAAGTTGACTATTCAAACTAGAGCTTTTGGCGATGAAAGCTTAACGTGAAAACCAAAAAAAACAAACAATAATTCTCGTAGCCTACCACGCAGGCGTTCTTTTGGCTCGTCACGCAATTCTCCCCGAAGAACGCGTGACGAAGGCCATAATTCTCGCTGCTTCAAATTACCTTAAAATTGTACTAAGTACTCATACTTATTCTGTACTTGTAATCGGATGTAATATTTTCTATTATTAATCTTGCCTTGATGATTTTGCTGATATATTAGGTCGGCAAGTCTCAAGGAAAGGGGATATTCCTGTTCAGGAAACTTAAGGACATTATGGATTGGAGAAAGGTATTTCAACAATTATAAGTTATTATAGGCTTGTATGTTTTGTTTTCCCACTGTAGGTCATGTGATAATACTCTAGGGAACTGTTTCGTTCAAAAATCATCTTATTTCCAGGGTTCGTACAGGTAATGCAAAACTTGGAAAGTCATGGAGTTTAAGAATTTCATTTTCCAGGCCTGGAATATCATAGAATTTAATTGTCAGTCCTTGAAAGTCATGGAAAATTAAAGATTTGTTTGGTAGTTTAGTTACTGTAGAGGACAAAGCAAGGACAATGTAAGACAGATGTAAGAGTGCGAACCCTGTATTTCCGTGCATATACATACATAAATTTATGAAACGACAAAGGGGCATCATTGGGAAAACAAAACATACTAGCTTAGGAGGTCTATTGAATAAAATAGAGAGTAAATAAAATTTAGCTAAATTTTCAAAAAAGTGATGTACTTCAAAGTGGCGCATCCGGATCTCGTGGTAAGCAGGGGTAGAGACTCTCTGAGCCTCGGTTTCATCTAAAATTAGGGGAGGAGGGTGGACCTGGCCCCTCCCCGAGATGTCTAGATCCGCCACCACTTTAAAACGCGTGTCCTTGTGTACTTGTGACTTTGTATCACCAGTTTTGCTCTGAGAAACGTTTCACCAAGTCATCTTTTTCGTGGCATATAAAATGGCACGTAAAAGGCGCGAAAATATTTTTGTGACACCTAGTCATTCTTAACTCGGACAACATCCTGATTCTAAAGTTAAAAATCCTCAAATTAAGTAGCCAAGTGGAAACAATATTGTCAATGATCTTTAACTTTCTTTTCTTGTTTAACTTTTTAGGAAGACCCTTATCGTGCAGCTATGTCAGATGACAGAGTAAGTTGGTTTGACTCTCAAGCTGTAAAAACGGAAGATATCCATGGGCCCTTTTTACGTTTTATTTTTTTTCTTACAGTTTCGTACAAAAATAAAGAAGAATACTGTTCTCTTTATCTTTTAACTTCGCCCGTTTTAGTGATCTATAACTCATTTGAAATTGGTGATCTTGTGAACGCTTTAAGAATGGAGACAAATCATTAAACGAAGAATACATCTGCAGAGAAGGCGTTAAGATGATTGAAACTTGGATTTATATCTCATTACAAGGCCTCGTTCTTGCTAGAATGACAATGCCATTCTTCCCTTTTACAAACATGTGGCCACCCTTATTGGTTAATGAGTAAACCAAGTGCAACATGGACACTAGATGTTTGGAACGGATAGTTCTTTCTCTCGTTATAGGGACGCAAATGGTAATATTTGTTTGAAAACTAAAAGAGACTAAAGCCAAGAATGTTGCCATGGTAACCTCACAATATGGCACCTCACTGTTTGACGTTGGTTTCAAGTTTCAATCGTCTTTTTCTGGAGATCGATATTCCTCGTTTCATGATTTGTCGCTATTTTCAAAGTATTTATGATGTCATCAGTTTTTAAATGTCAAGAATAGTTGATGGAATGGCATCCGTTTTCAGTTGCAAAAACCATAATTTGAGTTGCCGGAGTAAATTTTGACTGAGGGAAGTGCGAGTTACCGGGGTTTTACGTCAGTGTCCATTCTACATGCTAACTGCAGAACATTTGAATTCATATTTATGATATGGTTTTAGAAAGATGATAAAGAGCCTCCAGAGGCGTACGTTGTACAGCGCTATGTAGAAGATCCATATTTAATAGGAGGTGAGTCTGTACCTGGCTTATTGACCATTTGGAAATTGCGCTAGGGACTGGGTCAGTGCAATTGTGTCAAATTGCACCATGGGATTGGTTTGGGGAGGAATGCTGCCTCAGTTTCCCGCGCAACTTCGTAATCGTCAATGAAAGACGGAAAGTGGTACTTACCCCAAATGAGTCCCACAATTCGACACAACGTTGACCCAGTCTCACTCTGAAGTTGAAAATGGCCAATGCGATCGTGGGTTTTCCCCCTAATTGTTCTAGTTTTAACCCAAACGCTCCTCTCAAGATATTCAGGGGACAGATGAATAATGATTGTCGCTGCCGCAAATATATAAATGCAGTAACCATTCATCCGTATGATGCCTAAAATGCGTACAATTCGACCATTGACCTGAGCTCAATTAAATCATTTTCAATGAGAGAAATCCTCTTTTCGGCTGTGCTGCCCTTTTTCTAAGGAATCTGGACGTAATGTTTTGTCCTGGGTACCACAGTTGGACGCTTCGATCAGCAACCTAAAGTTGTGTTGAAATTAAAGTCTAGACCCAAAATCATTAAAGCTAGAAGTTAAATCTCGACGAACGCCCTTGAGATAATGTATAGGACCATTCCTTACAACACTAAACATTTAACGCCCCTCACCCCCCCACCCCCCCTCAAGAAAAAATAGAATTTTGTTCTAGTGAGGCCTTAAACTGCTGTCTTTAAAGAATAAAAACGAAATCTAAGCTTTCGCCAATCAACGGCAGCATCTGGGGTAAGAAAATATTCCGCGTGGAGCTATATATGTAGAAAATGAGTTAAAGGTAGACTGTGTTAAAAGCGTGAAAATGGGGCAAAGTATGTAAAATGGGTATGGAATAGAAATTTTAAATAAAATGAAGATCTAATAAACTAGTGTCTCTGGACAAAGAGTCTCTGGAAACACGTAAAAATGGTCTCTAAAATACTAAAACACTAAAAGAAAAGGTCCGCACATTTGCTGCATCCCTCACAGGAGTTGAGTGATTGTTTGTACTTTCCTATGTAAAATGCTTCGTAGAGATTTGCGGGGTCGTTTTCGTTCATAATAATCTTGTCTTCGATACCTTTATAGCAAGAATAGATATATTTTTTCACAGAGGATTAAACGCCTCCTTTTTTGAATTACTGGGGAGGTGCCATATGTGTGTTGAGTTTGTTCTTGTCGTTGCTCAGAAAGGTATTTCCCCCAGTACTGCGTTTTTCCCATCTCTTTTAAAACCGGCATTTCTCAATTTGCCTTCAATTCAGAATGGTAGACGACGAACCATTTTGTAATTTATTCATTTCTCTGTGTATTTATGATTCGTAGGTAGAAAATTCGATTTAAGAGTGTATGTCCTCGTAACGACAGTAAGTGTCATACCTTCTTTAGATAACACTTGGCTTGTTTATGCTTCTCCTTAATCCGCTGTGAAACGGCCTCTCTTTTAATTTTTAGATGAAACAAAAAGTAGATCGTTTCACCTCTCTGAAGGTCTCTGTCACCCCCCGGGGGGGGGGATACTTCCTTATAAGAGGCAAATGGGGATGAGCCGCTGGATGGGGTGGCATTTTCACGACTGGATTGACTATAATGGGGTCGCATTTTCAATAGAGTTGCTAGAATGGGGTCGCATATTTTCGGATTTTTGGGGTAAGACAGTTCTTCATATTTACTGTCAGCAAACGTACCAGAATGTTTATACTGTAGATGAAAAGGAAGCTACATAAATAGAAAGTGACTAAGTTGGGATCGCGAAAATTACATATTTGCCCAAAAGTGATAAAGATGGGGTCTATAATTGGCCACAGAATAGACTATAATGGGGTAGCATTAATTAACCCAAGTACCCCCCGGGTCTGTCACCTTTTATTTCAAAATCTGCCACGTACGGTTATGTTATGCATTTAATACCCTTGTGCAAAATGGGAATGTTTATACCTTAAGAAATCTTCGCTCCCCTTAAACGTGCCCTTAAATGGTGAAGTGTTTATCTAAAGTACTAAAAATATATGATTATTGCTTCGAATGTAACGTACTTTTACAAAGATAGGCAGAGCCCATTTGCCCGTGAAGATTATCTCTGAAAGCTGACCATTTACTCCTCAGTACGCTCCAATGTGTGCCTGGCTCTACAGAGAAGGGTTTGCAAGATTTTCGAACACGCGATTCTCCTTGGACTCGATAGATGATACATGTATCCTTTACTCTTCCTGCGGTGAAAAAGTAAAACAGTCCATTTTACCGACAAAAATCACAAATACCTTTTCCCAGACTGGAACATTGTATATATTTTAGGAACTTAAACAAGCTAATGGATGAAAAGATCAAAACATGGCCTCTTCGTTTTCCCGCCAAAATTCTAATATGGAGAAGGCATTGTTCGATTGGCCAATCGTGTTGCAGTATGACGTTAAAGCGAAATATTGATTGATTTCTGGAAAGTTCACGGGCATGACGTTTTTTCACCGGAGCGTTCGCTTAACCAACCAAAAGCCAAGCGCGTTTCAATCCGTTCGATGAACCAATCAAATCGCGCTATTTCCGTTCGCTCGTTTCTGTTTTGTTCGCGCGTTTTCATTTCAAGGTCATACGAAAATCGCTCTATCCGTCCTTGACGTTTGTTCTCTGTAGATGTGCACCTCACTAATGTTGCCATTCAAAAAACAGCCCCTGATTATGATGCTGAAAAGGTAACCATCGTACTGTTTGCTTTTCATGTAACCTTATTTTATAGTAAAACTTTTTATTATAGTCATTCTTATGAAACGCAATTTTAACAAAAATGATGTGGCGTAGATCAAGAATATCGTGCAACTTGCTCAAAATATAGCAAACAAACTAAGCATGAAAATTATTACTTTTGAACTCTTTCCAGGGTTGCAAGTGGTCGTTACAACAGCTTAGGAGATATCTCGTAGCAAAACATGGTATAGACAAGGTAGGAACAAGAGTTGATACTCTTTCTCCGTGTTTGGAAGACCTCTCGCCCAATCTAAGGAAATCATTTCGGAACCCAGGAGAAGTTTTGCTTGTGGAATCCCGGGCTTTGGAATCCGGAATACAGCTCAAGGCATTCGGAATCCAAGTTTCACTGAAAATGAATCCGAATCCTTCTTTCGACTTCTTTCCTTCCCGTGTAGCTTTTTAACTGATACAGAGAGGGGGGAGGTCAGGTGAGCGCACTGTCGGCCTCAGGTTTGTTACTCTGGGCCGGGTTCCTCGCAAGACGGTTAAGTTGAACCCAGGATTAAGCTAAATTTTAAGCAAGGTGTTTTTGTCTGAGAACATGTAACTCGAGTTTATAGAAATACTGTTGAGCCTTTTACTCCGTGATACAGTAATGATAAAAAAATGTTATTCTAAGCATACTACACAGGAAGGTAAAATACAAAACCGGAACAAAATTTTAATCCAATATTAGCGCTTATCGGCTTTTCAGGAACCGAGCCCGGCGACTGTTTCAAGCTACCGACGTAAAAAAGGACTCTTCCCCTAACCGTTACCTTTACCTTGAATCCAAAATCGACGGCGTGAAATCCAGAATCCAAACAGTCTTGAATTCTTTTACATGGGGCAAGAACGCGTAGAAATGGCGGTTCCGTTTCCATTAGGAGATGTGAAAATAGTACCCTCAATTAGTACTATCGCTGTAATTACATGGACAATTGAATTAAGTACGTATTTCTTTTTTTCAGGTTGAAACTTTGATGAGAGATATGGATAATATCTTCATCAAAAGTTTACAAGCCGTACAAAAAGTTATGATAAATGATAAACACTGCTTCGAGTTGTATCCTTTTATTGTAGCTGTCTGTGAAAACGTTTATAACGTAAGACATATCCGGATCTTTTCTGTGGTTGTCGACTTTCACTATACAACTCTGACTATACAAATGAGTCGTCATTTTGAATTTCCTATCTCCAGTGACGTCATGAGATCGACCTTTTCTCTGTTATGTCATTTTTATTTCTAAACTAAGATGGCAATACAGGTCAACACAGGCAGTTTTAACGAGATGCATCGCAAACGCAATCTTGATCCCAGACATTTTAATGCGATGCGTCGCTTTGATTGGTCACTCTTCAAAGGAACCCCTTTTATAGCCTGACTCGCGCAAAATGCCGCGTTCGGCTCGCATTGCTCTAAAAGCGCCTGTTATGCAGGCTACCCCTTTTACTACAGTACAACGTGATTTAATAAAAAGACATAACAACAGTAAGATGTTACCTAACTCTTAAATCCCAAACACAAAAGCAAATTATAAAGATAAATAATACCTTTTGTTTTTGGGTCTCATAGTAATTGTAAACTTGTTTGCCCACGAAGCACTAATAGTGTCTGTGCACTTCATATGTCCCTGCGTTCCAGATCGAATTGGAATTTGCGGAAGTGTTTGTTTTTGAGAGAGGGGAAAACCGGGGTATCCAGAGAAAAACCTCTCTGAGCAAGGGAGAGAACTAACAAATTGAACCCACATATCAACTATTAATGGTACCATTTATTTTATCTTCCTACCTTCGAATTTTATCTCGTTCTTTCCCTTAATAACTTAACTGGCAGATATGGCTACGATATTCTTCTTGACTCAAAACTTAAACCGTAAGTAGCTCACGGACTTGCCATCATATATCTTTACCACTGTTGGCGCATTTAGATATCTCTGCAGGTGAATGAACCAGCCAAATTAGCGTGTAACTTGGCTCATAACACATGCGTGCGTACTTGCTGTTGTAAATGTAGGTACCAAGAGAAGTTTCTGCAGGTGTTCTTAAAGTGCATTTGCCACTTTAGAAACGAGGAAACTAGTACCGAACAAACTTTCGCAAGGACATCTGGGATTGTTACTAGGGACGGGAAAAAATGGCCAATAGCAGATCGGCGCAAGTAACGCGCAGTAACTATCCCAGAAACAACTGCGGGGTAAGTTTCGGCTCCAGTCTCTCCCTCGTTTCTGAAGTGGCAGATTCAGATGTAATTGAAGTTTTCCCCACAAGTGAATGCAAGCGTACTTGCAAATGTCTCTGAATGCGTGTTTTAAATGAATGTAGATCATCGTTAATTGCCCATGTTCGCTATATTAAACTTCTAACATGATTCCGAGGCTTTATGGTCATTTTTCTGTATTTGGTTTGGTCCTAGTTAGTAGAGAAGAGTGGGTAGGAAAGTTGAAAACAAGGTGCTGTAATTTATGTTGGAAGTTCCATGACCATGCACAATCCTTTGTTTTTTGTTCACAAATTGTGACTGAATAAATTAATGCAATGTTTCTATTGGTCAGTAAGTTCAAAATGATAGGAATGCTATTGAACGTTGTGCACGGTCAGGTCCAAGAAAGCTAACAAAAACATATAACAAAAGAGTCTGACGAGTTTCCAAACCATTCCACTTTAATAACTATAGTTTGGTTTTCTTTGTGTTCAAGTCCCTTCTGGGAATTGCGAAACAATGGAGTCGTCAAAATTTTGCTATTCTCATTCGTATAAAAGCCGCCGCGTGACGATTTAAGTGGCTGTCCACCTAAGAGCGGTCCGGCGAGTTTGGGATCGCCAGTAAACCTTCCCTTTGTTTTTTGTGGGTGAAAAGGACTTAATGAGGAATGATTAAAATCGAACTAATTTTTTTCAAAATCCTTTTCTGGGCTTCGCTACAGCACAAAACTTCTTTCCTGTCTGAGAGCGCTTTTTCAACCTTATTCGATGGCCGAAATTCAGTGATTTTAAAAGCCGCGCTTCTTCGTAACGGATAAACATCGCTAAATTCTACTTAGTACTATGGATTTAGCTGCAGTTGGCTTGTCCTATGACGGAATATGGAATAATTTGACGCAAAATTAAATTAAATTAATAAAAGCAAACACAACCCCCTTTGCGTTTTTTTTCCCTCTTGACAAAATTCTTCCAAAGTAAAAGCTAAAATCTCCAAAGCGGTACAAAAATCACAGGTAAAATGCACTTCACAGCAAAGATCTTACCTAATTCTGTCAGAAAATAAAGTCAAAGGTGCGGGTATCGTTCTGGGTTGGACGTGATCAAACGTTTTTAAGAGCCTCTGTTCGGCATTATTTGCATAGATTTGCCCGCTTAACGGTTAACACACAACGACTTTAATTTAGTAGATATTTCTCAGTAGCTGAGAATGTTGTTGTGTATCCTCAAAATAACGAAAATGTGTTTTCTTTTCATTAGGCGTTTTAAGTTTGTATCAATGAAAGCCGAAAAAAATACCATTAACTAACATTCTTGATCAACCCGTCGGATATGCAAATCGTGCTTGTTTACAGACAGGTTGTCCATTTCAGCTATGTTAAAATCTCAAACTACGTGCGGTTATTAACTTCTTCTCAAATGTAATCAATCTTCAGCTTGGAAACTCAGCAACTGGATACCCTTTTTAAAATAGAAATTTATCTCATATTCCATTTGAGTTTCTTTTTCCGTTTCGAGCATTTGACATCATGATTTGAATTTGAATTCCCACATCCGTGTTTATCCCTCATTTATCATGAACATGTCGGATTCTCTCACCTCGGGTGACTTTTCTCGTGTACTACCTCTTGAGAAACTATTATGAATCACTTTAAGTTTGGTGAAGGGTATGTCTGTTGTAATATTTTTCCGAGTGCGGGTAATATTGAACGTTTGTCCCACACGCCTTTAGTCATATGCTAATTGGCATTTTTGTCACGCAATATACCTCGTGTATCGATCCCTTTCTTTCCATAAACAAATAAAGGGTGAACCATTACCTTATTAATAGGGGTGGGGAGAGGACGAGTACACCGAGATTAAAAGAGAATTTTACAGGGCTGGAAGGATAATATATATTATACATACAACGAAGTGCCAGAGTGGTGTCCTCATCGATAGGGCTCAAAAACTTAAAATTAAGGTGATTTCAAAAACTTATAAGGCGTAAATATCTATATATTAAATATATTCAAGTGCTCAATAGTTAACCTAGAGCAGAATAGAAGTAGACTGATGAAACTGGATTAAATCTTGAACATTTGTTGCCACCCAGAGTTTCAGTTCAGTCACAGTTTGCGAGGCAATCATCAGGCAACTGCCAAAATTAACGGTTACAATCAAAGATATAGGTACAACAGAACTGTAAATACTAGGCGTGGCGCGTGGCGCGTGGCGCGTGGCTCGTCGCGCTGTTTATAATTTGTAAACCTGTAATGTCTACCCTGAACAATAGAAATGAACTAATCTCAGGTTGCAGGCACTCAAAGAAATTTCTACTTAACACTGTCCTAACTTGGTTTTTTCTTGTCGCAAATTTGACATGTTGTAAGCATCACTTAAGTACGACGCACCACGCACCTACGCCACGCCTGGCATTTATTGTTTTGTTTTACCTGATGATTCGCCTCGCAAGAGGCATGACTCTCTGAGTAGCAATAAATGTTCAAGATATAATCCAGTCCCATCAGTCTACTTCTATTATATACATACATATATACAGCTTTATCAAGAAGCTAAAATTAATGCAGCCCCCTAATAAATTTTTAGTCTTCTTCAAGCTACAGAAAATTCTGGGCAATTTTGCTTCTCCGAACAGATATTCCACAGAAAACAGTCGTTGGGTGCCGCTGATATGCATTGGTGGCTTTTTTACGTTATTTATGTTTTATTGCCAAAAAGTGAAGTGTCACATAATGATCTTAACTCATATCTATAAGAAAAAAATTCTATTAAAGAAAAAAAAAACTGTCCTGCGAACAACTTTTATCCTGTTGGGGCCCAGTTGTTCAATAGGTGGCCATGGATAGCGCTATCCACCGTGTAAATCACTATCCACTGGATAGAGCAAATGGTTTCCCTAATACTTATCAATTGGACAGAGATTCATCCGATGGATAGCCCTACCCAACTTTTGAACAACTGGGGCCTGCTTTTTTACTTGTATTGTAAATAAAGTACTGAACGAAAAAGCAGGTCACATACTTTTATGGGTTGATGTCAAGTTATAAGTTATTTGAGATTTATCGTCTTATACAAGCATACAACCACCTTGAAATTTAAGAGAAAACACTTCCACGAACTCGGCCTAGAAACAATAGGAATTTTCTAGGCAACTCGGCCCACCCAATGCAAAGGGGCAATTTGCCAGTCCTTGGCCATTTACGGGGTGGTGCGGCAGTAACTGCATTCTTTCACCATGTCTGTGATTGTGTTTATTAGAGCAGCCTTTGTATCTCAAGATTTGAACGACTGTTCAAAATATTCGGAGATGTTTTCACATTGAATTTTGAGAGTACTTCTTGGTTGGTCTGCTCGCAGATATCATGGCCATCGTACCTGATGGGATGTATTACGTCCACCTTGTTGAAAATATGTTAGACCTCCTTGTCTCTACGTTCATCATCTTGCAAGAGCACTGAGAGCTCACTCATTCGTCACAAATTTCAACATTCTCGGCTTTGGCCAGCCCTTTTTTTCCGGCTGATTGCAGACAGTCTGGAAAAGAATGATTGAACTTGTCCCTTTGTAAGCCATTCGTCTCTGGAACGTTCTTGAACTACCTGTGTTTCTGGACGTTCTCATGTCCGTTGCGACCTCAGAAAGATCTGGTTTCCTGCCAGCTTGTGTATCAACATCAAATCGTGCGGTGAGGTAAGACTTGACTTTCTCGCTAAACCTTGTCCCGCCTCCCCTTAACTTCTGTAGCCGCTCATCCACTAGCCTCGAATTTGCAGACACCACTAGGAGATTTGTTGGAAGCTTCTCGGTTGGCGGCAATTTTTACAGTCTGACCCCGACACTCTGTCACATTTCAGCACAAGTGTGTTTTCCCTTATGGTCTGGGTATCGGCATTCTGTGCGGCCAGTTGGATTACCCCAGTCCTTCCCTAGGTTCGCACGATGTATCGGACATACAAACATTTGTTCACCTTGTTGGGCAGTTTTACCAAAATACCCAGCCCGCTGCAAAGTAAGTTCGCTCTCTGTAATATTTTCTTTCGTTAAGCGACATCGCCTCGAATCGAGCTGTAATAACGCTCACCTGTTACATTGACTAAGAGGCAACAACTTGCTTTCTCCTTTAAACTCTCCAAATCCGCTTTCATTGCGTGACAACAATCCTAATTAGCATATGACCATGAAGAAAACCCAAAAGGAAATTGAGCTGAATTCAGTCTTTATTAAAGAACCTTTTAGTTGCTGAGACTCCAAACTCAAAACGGGCTTCGTTTGACCAGAAGTGAATTGTATTCTTTACGACTTTGAATATTGCTGAAATCGACAACCCCGCGGTAAATGAGCTTTTAAATTTGCATAATATACGAGTGGATGAAGAATTCCTACATGATCCTACATGTATTTTGTGACATTTTATGCCGGTTTACAGGCCTAAGATGGCTTACAAAACGACAAATGTACGTTATTTTGACGAAGCATACCATGATTCTGCCCCGTGGGAAAAATATCAGCCTTATCATATGAGTTTAAGTGTAGGCGCCAAACGTGCAATTTTAGGTAAATATTGACAAAAGGACCTCTCAAAAACGCTTGTTCGCGTCCGACACAGAATGATACCCGTACCTTTGACTTTATTTTCTAACAGAATAACGTAAGATCTTTGCTGTGAAATGCATTTTGCCTGTGATTTTTGTACCGCTTTGGAGATTTTAGCTTATACTTTGGAGGAATTTGTCAAGGGAGAAAAAAAACCATAAAAAGGGGGACATGGGGGTTTACGGTATTGCGGTATTGGGCTTTTTTTCGTGCGGTATTTCGGTAATTTTGATTTTAACGTGCGGTATTGCGGTATCATCTAGCTCTGCGGTATGCGGTTTTTCATCATTTTGGCTGACGGTATTCGGTGAAATAAGATTGTTCACGGTATTACGGTACCGTTTCAGCCGTTTATTTGCGCTTTCCTTTCGATACAATACGCAAAACAAAACACAGTAGGACATAAAGGTCATTAAAAGTTAATATTTAGAAGTCTTGAGACAGAACGGTAAATGATTAAACCATTGTGGGTCATTTTGTGACAGTTTAATAATGGTCGATAAGATACAATAGGGCCGTTTATACGAGAGAAAATAAGCCGCGGCTTACAATAGCCGCGGCTTACATAAGACGCGAAAGGAACCATTCATACGAATACGGCTTATATTAGACGCGAACTAAGCCGTGAACCATTTATACGAGCAGTTCGCGTCTAATATAAGCCGTACTCGTATAAATGGTTCCTTTCGCGTCTTATTTAAGCCGCGGCTTACTCTGGCCGCGGCTTATTTTCTCTCGAATAAACGGCCCTAATAAGTCGCCTCAAGTTACCTCTGACCAGGCTTTTCGATCTGTCTACGTGTGCCAGTCTGCTACACAGCCGTTTTTAGTGCCGTCACGCAACGCTCCTCCCCAGCTCGACGACACTAAAAACGGCTGTGTAGCAGACTATACCTGTGCCGGCAATTCGAGGTCTTACACGTTTTCTCACAATGACTGAGGTCGCTGAGACGGCGAAGACGGCGTGGTCATCATTGACTGTGTGGCAATTTTTTATGAAGAGGGCGAAGGAGGCGAGTATAATCGCAACAAGAGTAAGTTTAGATGGCGGGTTTCGAGAATTGAAAAACGCCTTGTAAAGTTAAAAGAGAAAATTTGGTAAGTTTGCCTCTTACCGGCGCGGCGTGTGAGACAGTCGAGATAGTTGACCCCTGAGATACTGACATACTAGACTATAGACTCATCCAAACTCGCACTAGACGGGCGTGGAAAGGGTTTTGGTTGGTTTGTCTGTTTGTTTGTTTGTTTGTTTTTTTTCGCGCTTTCGAGAGTTGTTTTTATTGAAGTTAGTTATCTGTTGGGTCGACCTACCAAAAGGTTCTTTTCAGTGAAAATTTGCCAAAAATTTGCCAACTACCAAAATATTAAAAAAAACATGGACATCTGGTGCATGCAAATGCCTGAGATAATTAAACGCCCTAGATGGAAGCACCCGTAAGTATGCGGAACCGATTATGAATGTGATTAAAATATGCGGTATCGGTATTTAGACGATTTTCGACGCGGTATTTCGGTATTTGCCATTTTTTCTTACGGTATTGCGGTATTGAATACCCCCCAATGTCCCCCTCTTTTAGGATAAGGTGACCAGTTGTTTATTTTTCCCGTTCGTTTCCTACTCATTGTATTGTCAACATTTTGTATATTTTCTGCACATTGCATTGTCAGCATACTCCGTGCCCCCTCACAGCTGTTCCCTTGAGACGTCTCACTTTTTATATTGTGTTTACTCTTCCTCACCTATTACACTTGTGATCTTAGAGGTCACATAGCAGAAATAGAAGGTGACGTAACTCCTAGATCTCAGTAACCACATTCTCTTTACTCTAGCGTACAGTCTTAATAAATTTGCACGAGTTTCCTTGTATATTATATTTTTCTTTGGCTTTTGCTTCCTATATTTCCTTACCCCACACTTGAGTCGTGCTCAGGGGGGGTTCCTAAACACACCCCTCATCCAGTCTTCGGACGGTGTCCTGACTCGACTCAACTGTGGGGTTCCCTCCCAGCCTCCCTCTTTCGCAGGGTCTTTCCTTCTTTTTATCTCCTCCCATTCGTATCTCTCTAACCGGGTTACACATGCTGCAAGTCACCCTTCAGCTTTCCTTTAGCGTATCCGGGAGGG
Organism: Porites rus; assembly: GCA_964035705.1. Lineage (NCBI taxonomy): Eukaryota > Metazoa > Cnidaria > Anthozoa > Scleractinia > Poritidae > Porites > Porites rus. Next base: position 24,075,558 of record OZ037993.1, read on the forward strand.
AAAGCCCCACAGTTGGGCCGGGCCACCCCCCCTCAATTGAATCCGTCACTTCTGCGAGGCATTACGCCAACACTGCCCATCTCTCTAAGGAAGTTTTTCTGGGTTTTTCTGAGTTTCGGGGAGATTTGGCTGTACTGCAAGTTAATGAGGTATTCTGCAATAATTTGCCGTCTTTTGGATGAGTCTATAGCACCTCTGGTGTCGGGCAAAATTTTTCACCCATAACTTATCCATCAAAAGGCATAAGGTGGCTTTTATGCGAATGTAAATTAGTTACTATTCTCATTCGTATAAAAGCCGCCGCGTGACGATTTAATCAACTAGATTACTGCGTGCTCCCTCGGGAAGCAGTCTATTGGTCCTTTATGGTCCCCAGGGAAATTCCCTAGGCCTTTTATACGCCCAAGCAAACAAATTCACCGTCGTCTCGCAAGTCTACTCTACAACGGGCAAGCAAGTTTCCCCACCCTCCTCCCCTTCAGCGGCGCTGGCAAATTTCCTCTATCAGCCCACCTTATGCCTTATGCAAAATTTTTCACCCATAACTTATCCATCAAAAGGCATAAGGTGGCTTTTATGCGAATGTAAATTAGTTACAATTTTGACCCCAAAACCTCGGAATCATGTTAGAATTTTGATATTTCGACCACTAGCCACCTCCACTTCGGTGAATAATTGTTATATATTCACTGCCAATAGACGTCAGGTTCTTACGTTTTCTCCTGACAGATGGCTGATCGAGATAAACGCTTCACCATCCCTCACTGCCAGCAGTCAGTCTGATTACGAGCTTAAGTGTCGTCTGTTGGAGGATATGTTGCACATCATAGACATGGAAAACAGGTGAAGAAATTATATCGCATATTTTTTTCATCATATTGTCTTTGCACCTAAGATAAGACGGGGTGTAAAGTGGGATATTACACAGGAAAAAGGTGAAAAAATAACGCCTGTTATGCAGGCTACAGCACGTTTTACAAGGAAACCTGAAACAACGTGGCCAAATTGTGATAGTGCTGGACGGGAGCCTAGTTTAATTTGAACTTCGCACCCAGAATATCTCTTCTTTCCGTCCCCTCAATCCAGGCTCCAGAGAGCGTAAAGAAGAGAGACCCTGGAAACGAGGTTGGTTTTAGTCCCTAGTCACCAGTTCAACTCTTTTAGTCTTTGGAGTTCCTAGCCGGAGTAGCTAAGTGCACTTCCGCTATTGACATTTTTCAGGTTGTGTGTGAGATTAGCTCGGTGTTGTTTCGAATTGCGTAATGGGATTGTTTTTGGGAACATCGCTTTTTGATTGGCCAGGTAGCGCGGGAAACTTGGTCTAAATTTGTTCGATTTTTTATTTCAATTATGTGTAAACTGTAAACTTTCCTTAGTTACCCTTAATCTTAATTTCATTTTGCACTCACTGTGCCGCCCCGAATAGCCATGCTAGCTGCGGGCAGTGCTTCTGTAATATTATCTGTTTATTGCCAACAAGCAGCCTAATAAAACCGTGCTCGACAGTTCCAAGGCAGAATGAATCTCGACGCGATATAACATAAGGTAGTGTAACGTAACTTTTATGACGTAATGCAGAACAGAGAATGCATTATTTTCGAGCAAACACGTGATACAGATCAGAGAATCCATGAACCGTGTGCTTGTTTGTGAGTCCCGTGCTCATCCCGTCTTCAACCAATCGTCGGGTCGATTCTTTTGCAACATACGCGTATAGCTGTCGCATTTGCCCGCTGGAATTTTTTATTGTAACGGTAATTCATGACATTTCTTAACAAATTGAGCAGCGCGCGGGTATGGGTAAAATCTTTGCTCGTTGGCACTTAGCAGTAGCTATAACTAGTTAATAAATTAAGTTTGTTGTTTGTTTTTGTTTTGTTGTTTGTCCCCAAAACAGTCCTGTGGTGCAGTTTGGCACATCATTGAGTGAGTGACCCAGTTCCAAACGCAACTTTTTAAAAACAACAATTGGTTTCAAAATGAAACTTAAGTATGGGAGTTCTATTTCATTCAATTACTTTCCTTCGCTCTGCAAAGTAATCCTGATACTGGTTATAGTCAGGTCGCTTAGCGTCAGTATCGTTACTGGCCGGATACAAGCATCAATTTTTGTATGCACTCTTTTTTCGATGTAAGAATTAAATTTAGTCGTGGATCCATCGAAAATATTTCCTCTATCTCATCAAAAAGAGCGTGGAAAAATTAGGTTAATTTGCATAAATTCAAAATGGTGGCGCCATGTACTAAAATTTTCAACATCTCCAAATTCGTCGCACTTGTAATACAACTATAACCCGTGTTTGTTAAAGTAATGAAAAATGATGATAGGACTGATTGCTGCAGTCCAATTCGCTCTTCAGTCATACGAGTTTAAAACATGATTACGATTACAGACCGGCATGGACAGCACGAAGATCTTAGTTCACCAATCAATACCATAACAAAATATTTCGTAACTTTAACCTTTCTAAACATTAGAGCGCGTGGGCGAGATGGCGCGTACTGTTTGCTTACTTACGCATGACGCTTTCTGATCTATTAAACTGTTCATTACGCTGAAATCAGCACCTCCGTAGGCCAATCAAAGTAGAGAATTTTGTTGGGTAGGCATGATTTAAATAATAAAAATATTATTAAATTAATGACAAAAAATCAATCGATTTTTTGTTCAATAAATCTTAATTACCCTTTTTTTACTCAGAGTTAACACGCTCTCGAAATTAAATGATCGTCCTAGGTTGTTTAAGGCATTCCAGTTAAACAGATTATTTTCCTGGCAATTGCGGGAAGTATCGAGGAACTTCCGAAAACTAGTTAGTTGGGCAACTAAAGAAGAACGCTCTTAGTGCCTCCTTTTTCCTCTTAGATCAGTTACTAAATACTCCTGATTTGAAAAATACGACTGACAGTTACTGTAAATCGGTATGTACTTTAAACATCTAAAGTTTCATCTCCTTTCATCTCACTTGTCTGAGAGCGCTGCAATACGAATTGCAATTACAATTGCAAAGCGAAGAACACTTCAAGTTCTCTTTGCCACATTTGCAATTGGAACAGTCTCCCTTGCATGTACACTTGATTAAATCTGGACAGGCTTTAGAAAGCTCTGGAACAGTTAGCCAAAGTGGGCTCCACACATTGTCTACTTGTCCCCAGCCGTAGTCGCTTGGGGAAGGAATCATCTGCTGTACTTCGGTACTTGTAACCCAGATAGAAGCTTGGTAGACAGCCATTTTCATGTGTTGTAGGAGGGTATTTTGCGTCGGTGGCATCCTTTCCATCGTGACGTTCTTTAGACAGAACATTTCCCTCCTTGTCTGGTTGATTGAAAGTGAAGCGCTCGTTTTGTCGTAGACGAGGATGATCAGCCGCTCAATCTTACGAAAGTTCACACAGTTGGAATCAAGAGGCTCAAAAGGATGTGAAGCTAAGTAGACAAAAGTGTCTGTAACCTCTTCAAACGCCATCCAAGCTTGCCAGAACGACTTCTTCCCTTTTCCCCAAGAAGCAGAGGTTTTGTCGCATCCATAAATCGCGTGAAGCATTGGTAGTGCTTGTGACCTTTTTGTGCCAAGGCTGGTGGACAGAGCATTGATGCTGTAAAGTCTGTAGTTCTTTCCGACTCCAAAGGCGACCCAAATATCAGCCTTGGGCTGTGACAGTAACAGCTTGTGAAAGACACCAATAAGAACAACAACAACATCAGTGTCCACAGTGCGAACTTGCACAGTCGTCAATCCCTGCTGAAGTGCGTGTAGTACATGAACCACAATTCTTGTGTCGGCCTCTTCATCATGATTGCAGTTTGGCATGGGACTGGATGAGCATACCGTTAGCAGTGACTGTTCCGGAGTGATGTAAACAGCCTTTCCCTCAGCGAAGACAAAGTTTGCAGCTTTATAGGTTAGAAAGTCTGACCAGTTTCGCGGTAACTTGGTTTCTCCGGATACCTTTCTGCGGACCCCCTTTCCTCTCTTCTGACGAGTCGACTCCTTTAAACTTTCCGGCCTGTATGTGTCCCATACAACGTCCAACCTTTCTGTTCCTTGTAGGTGACTGAAGATGAGGGATGAAAACCTTCCCTGCGTATTCTTTGAGTGTTGTAATTCATCAGCGCAATCTCGACTGTCTAGGGACACAACTGAGATCTGAAAAATCGGCCAAGAAAGGATTCCTCATCTTCCTTATGATTCAAGAGAGACTAGTGACCTGCAATCCAATTTTCAAGCTGCAAAACCCTTTCGTAGGAAATCCAGATCCCCAGCTGGTGCAACTGATTGATAAGATGCTTACTTCTGGTCAGGCCATGTATGTTCAAGCCAATGTAAACAGGGAGTGGTGGCTCGCGCTCTAACGAATGTCTTGGTTTTGCCTCCGGATCAGCAGCTGATCGTTTCTTAGCGTTAAAGACTATTGCCTGGCCAATAGTGAGGCATGCTTGGGACTCTTGTTTCTCTTGGTTATTCAAGTTGGATCCATTGAGAATTAAGGAAATGAGGGTCTTGAGACTTGATGGCAGCGACGTGTCTTGACATTATTCCGGAAAAGATCCGTTGAAGAGAATGCCTTCATGATTAAAAAATGTCTTTCCTTATTATAGAAGCAGTCCTGGCCAAAATTAGTGCGTCTTCTGAGAAGTCTCTTTTTTTTAAGGCGTATTGAAACATGTTACGCATTCCTTCTTTGAAAACTAAGAAAGTGTTCCTGCCGTCGAACTGTTCTTGAGCTTCCTTGAAGTATTCCAACAAGCGCTCCTTTAGCCTGGTTTTATTTACTGATTTCACACTACCTAGATCCTTCAGGCGACTTTCATATAAAGAGTGCAGCTCCGACAATTTAAACAGGAGTTTTCCAGAACTGGCGTCTTTTTTGGGATAACTTGCAAGCTCGACAAACACGCGGGAGTTACACACGTTTACATCAATATTTTGCTTATCCTTGTTTGATTTTCTGACGTGACTGCAAGATCTGTTTTTCAATTCAATCAAGCATTTCACATGACATTTTGCTCCGATCGCAATAAGATCTCCTCCAACTATTCTCACAAGTAGTCGGGAATCATTAAGCTCTGGTATTACTGTTCTTATATTTCCGTCTGTGTCAAATGTAGACACCTGGAGGAGATCTCCATCATCTTCTCGAGCTCCCTTCTCACACAAAAAACACACTTCACTGTTCAACCGTTGTCGCTCACCGCGAGAGCTTGTTTCTGTCGAATCACTGCTGCATTTTCTTTTCAGTTTTGCTCTTTCAAGTTTGCAGCTGCTAAATTTCGCATAGCAAGACTTATGCCACGACGCACGTTGAAATTCCCAGTTTTCTGCAGTCTCATCACATCCAAATTTGACTATCACTGGTAAAGAATCAATATCTTGAAACTGCTTTACGTGATTAAGGAAATCCGTGTATGCGTCTTTATGCGTCAAATATAACCACAACGTCTTTTAACTGCAAAACTACAAGTAACATTGTATACATACCAGGTTAAGAAGCACTGCATTTGGTCCCAACATAAAAGCACCACAACAACATGGCATCTCAAGCAGCGCCCGAGTGTTTTATGAACATGCTTTTGTTTTGAGGGAAATTATTCAAATTGCACGCAAAAATTCACGTGGATCCACGGATAAAAATGTTTAATAGTAATTAAGGAAACAATCTGGTGATTTTGATGCTTGTATCCGCTGTGTAACTTTTCCGCGAAAATTTGGAGTTAAGCGACCTGACTATTACCTAGACATTTCAATTTGCCGAGATCATAAACAAAAGTTGTTGAGATTAAACTTTAGAAAGTTCCTAATTTTTTTTATCACAAAATAATCTGAAGGAAAACAATAGTTCTTATCATGGTAACTTCGTATCTTAATGGTTTACATTCATTGTGTATTGCAAGGCTAACTGGACGGGAGAAGCGTGTGGGAGGTTTTGACTTGATGTGGAATGATGGACCAGTGTACATGGATGATGCCAGCGGAGCGGACTGTATACCAAATCCTTCTTATCCGACCAACACGTTCTTCGGTAGGTCGTTGTATCAATGTCATCCATAGCTACTTTCAGTAAGTTTTTGTTTGGCTTTGTGACACAGTGTACAATTCTCTTCCCTGAAATAATCGCAGCACACGGGGAAACTAATACAGGACAAAACACGTTGCAACACCAAGCAAATTCAACTTACATTTTATTTTTGCACTGTTTACAAGGCATTAGTACTAACAATTATTTTTTTAACACCTAAATCTCTTACAATTTATTCATTTTTTTGTTTTGTCTCTTTTTTGTTGGCCCGTATAGTTATATGTGAACAATTTTTTATGGTGTTCTGAGTAACCAGGGCAACAGAAGACTTCGTTTGCAATACATTTAGGGCAATGACTATGGCCAACTTTCTTCTGACTAAGGGACATGAACAGCTGGAGGAAGCTGCAGCTGAACAATGATGACGATGAAATCGCGTTCTAACTACCCGATAGAAAAACGGGTAATCAATTTGTGGGGAGGGTCATGAGAACAAGCCGAAAATCTATTTTATCTGAACGAAGATGCTTCTGTGTCATAAGCTTTTTCTTGTTCCTTTTTTTTTCCTTTTTGTCTGTCACAAATGTTCTCATACACGATATGTATTCCTGCCGCGATTGCAGGAGGCAAGCAAAGGGAAACGAAACGGGAAAGAGAATTCCCTTCCGCAGTCCAATTAAGGATCATGCATACATTAAATCTTTATTTCTTTACAGGGTGCGATAATAGCGATCGTGACAAGCAGTTAAAGCAGGTCTTCAAGAATGCTCAGTCAGTGAAGAAAACATGAGCAATGTAGACATGAGCAACATGAGGCTCTGTAATAAGCTGTTATATATCAAATGTGATACAAGTCACGAACTAAAACGAATATAAGTGAACAAGGGAACCAATCCAAACTGCTTTCTAAAAGAAAATTTCCTGGAATGTTACGTCTGGGGCCTTCTAATACAGGTTTGGCACAACCAACTTTAATGGAGGGTGGTAAAAACACGAAGACGAATTTTTCTTTCTCTTGAAAACTTGGATATGGTCTTTAAGAAAGCTGGAGGATTCGCCCACGTTTTACAAATTAAGTAAGTTGGAACAAATTGCGATGAAATTTGGAAAATAAACAAAAAAAGGAAAAGGGCGTTTTCGCCCCGAGGTGAAATGACGTCAAATTTCAGGAAAATCACGTGACCAAGCTTCAAGACAAGCCATTCATTACAAATAACCATGGTTGCAAGTTTTTGTTAAATATCGTATTTTGTTCATATTTGATAGAATTGTGATCATATGGTATTTTAAACTGTACAATGTATTTATTACACGGCGCCAGTTCCAAGCAGCAAATAGCAAAATAAAACCACGTCCTCAAATCGCTTTTGTTAGGTGTTTGGAAAAAGGAATTTTAGTAAAGTAAAATTAATCCTTTTAACCTCTAAGTGCGGCTGTTTCCCTTTTCTGATAATAAAGAAGTCCCTATTCATCTGCTCGAGGTAGTTTGTGAAAGGTCTCGAGTTCGATTCCCAGGTCTGACCTCAAATCCTTGTCTCGACTTTTTTCCTTTCCGTTTAGCTTTAAGTAGCTTTAAATACCCCTTAAAACGGAGCACCGACAGAGAGAGTGGCGTGAAATGAGCGCTCCGTCGGCCTCTGGTTTGTCAGGTCTAAGGTGAACTGTTACGAGACTAGACCCTGAGGTAAGGGGGGGCCCGGTCTCAAAAAAACCATTTTTCGGCCGTTCGGGCCCCAGTTTGGTCTAAAAATAAGGGGGGTCCGCCCCCCCCCGGGCCCCTCCCCTGGATCAGCCACTGGTTAGGTTATTTCCGATGTGCATTTGCTAAGGTTTTAATTTCCTTTTCAGTGTTAACTGAAGGGGGGTTAAGGGTGGTGCAATGGTTAGAGCACTCGCTTCCCAAGATTGTGGTCCGGGCTTAAATCCCAGTGTTGATGCCATATGAAGGTTGAGTTTGTTGTTGGTTCTCTCCCTTGCTGCCCCACATTTCCTGTTTCCACTTCCACCAAGAGTGGCAGACGAAGAACCACTACGTAAATGTGCTACCTCAAAAATCGTTCTTTATTATTTATTTATTCTATTAACTTTGTTCTTGCTTTAAGATGAGTTTCGCATTATAATATACTCTGTCTTTTATCATAAGCTTTGGAAATACGCGCTTTGTTTTGGTTTGTATCATTCTGGTGAGTTTTATGCCACTTCACCCTCTTCTTCGTCGTCTTCTTCAAACTCGCCATCCTCCTCAGCTGTAGCGTCTTGGTATTGCTGGTACTCTGACACAAGGTCATGCACGTTAGATTCGGCCTGCAATTGCAAACAGAATAAAGCAACTGGTTACATTAAGATAATATCCGGTTAAGAATAATTATTATTCATCCAAAATTTCCGATTGGCTCAGATCCCAAGGCGAATTCTTCAAAACCCAATATAGAGCGTTTTTCACATGACGTCACGTCCGCCACAGAGGTGCACCAAGACATTAGGCCATTTCCGAGTTCAAAAACCCTCACTTTAGAAACGAGGCTAAGTGAAAAACCTTTCTTGTGATAATTGTTTTGTGATTCAGTCTCCGAGTTTGTTTTTTGATAAATATCTTTGGGAAGCTGCCATTTTCTCGCAAGAGCGATGGAAAGAAAAAGGAAAGCGTGGTTTCTTTTACGCACGACCAGAATATTATTTGCAGCCAAACACAGTTGGACCACATTGCGCATGAGCAGTCCATTATTTGTAGGCAGTTATTTGCAGGTCACGTGGTGGGCTCCGACCAATGAAAAGGAAGAAAACTTTACTTGGAATGATAATGAGCTTTATTTGCATGAGAATGAATATCATTTGCGTATCAATGGCTTCGCGCTTAGTCTCGCTAGGAAAAAGAGGCTTGGAGCAACTCAGAAATGGGCTATAAAACGGCGGTCATGTTGGTGTTCAAAAGCGGAGAAGTTTGCGACATACGATAAAATGACGTCAATACTATAGGATAAGCCCTTGGAACGAGGCTGCGTTGTTTTGGTAGATCTGTAGAAAACGGCGGAAAATTTGACATGTTTTGGGAGGAAGAAACAGCCAAACTACGGCCTAAAAACAAAGCAAGGCAATTTTTTGCTTGTTCAACGTGTAATACTTTTAAAAGCCTCGTTTTCTTGGCGATCCTTTCTGTAAATTATGGATCCTCGTTTTGGAGAGGAGTCCGCAATTAGGTATTAAACCACGAAGATCTAAACCGTAAATTGATATATATCAGCGCAGCTGTCGCATTGTACAAGACGCAACGATCTAAATTCGTATTAACTATGCCAGACTAACAGCTGGAAAAGACGATCTACGCTCCTAACCTCATAACTAGGTTTCTTACCGAATGTTTCCAGATGCGTTTGGCTCAAAGAAGCTATCAAAAGAAAGGAACGCCTTTAACGCCTAGCCCCGCCCTGTTTTTGCCGCCAAGTTTAAAGTAGAATAGTGTTGACCTCATACTTACCTCGGTAAATTCCATCTCATCCATTCCCTCACCAGTGTACCAGTGCATGAAAGCTTTTCGCCTAAACATAGCAGTAAACTGCTCGCTAATTCTTTTGAATAGCTCCTGTATAGCGGTGCAGTTGCCAACGAAAGTACCCGACATCTTCAGTCCACGAGGAGGGATGTCACAGACCGCGGTCTTGACGTTGTTGGGGATCCACTCCACAAAGTAGGAACTGTTCTTATTCTGAACATTGAGCATCTGTTCATCCACTTCCTTCATGGACATACGGCCACGAAACATGGCGGCCACCGTCAGATAACGACCGTGCCTTGGATCACATGCAGCCATCATGTTCTTGGCATCAAACATCTGTTGAATTAGTTCTGGCACTGTTAGTGCTTGGTATTGCTGCGATCCTCTGCTGGTGAGGGGGGCAAATCCAGGCATGAAGAAGTGAAGACGAGGGAAAGGAACCATATTGACGGCCAATTTCCTGAGGTCAGAGTTCAACTGGGAAATCGAAGAAAGTTCGTGTCAGTTTTATATATAACGAAAGTAACAATAAGATTAATAAAGGATATTTGATTAACATAGGCCAGTTACGAGTGATGACCAAGTAGGGGTCATGTATTAAATCGATGATAATGAGAAATCTGGATTATCCAGTTGAGACTACGGACGTTCCGTTTTATAGATAGACTTGGTGACTGACTACTGGTATTATCTAGTGTGAAGCTTCTTTTACAACGGCTTACGCAGAAAAAGACAGTTTGGTCACGTGATAAGTCATGTGACCCGAAATATATGTTGAGAAAAACGAGTGTCCAACAGACGTTCAAGGAAATTTCATCCTCTTTCAGTACATCTACGAGAGAGTCTGAACCAGTTTGATCAATAACAGAACAAAGCAACAAAGAATTCGCAAAAAAAAAACTAAAAAAAATTAAGCAGTTTTTTGCCCTAGCCAAATATCGTTTATTGACTTTGCTGCGGCATAGAGCCATCGTTACCTGTCCAGGGAAGCGAAGACAAGTCGTAACACCGCTCATCGTAGCTGAGACAAGATGGTTCAAGTCGCCATAAGTTGGTGTCGTGAGCTTCATAGTCCTGAAGCATATATCGTGTAGAGCTTCATTGTCGATGCAGAATGTTTCATCAGTGTTCTCGACCAACTGATGAACCGACAGTGTGGCGTTGTAAGGTTCAACAACGGTATCGGATACTTTGGGTGATGGTACAACGCTGAATGTATTATTGATTTTGTCGGGATAATCTTCTTTTATCTTTGAAATGAGCAGCGTTCCCATTCCAGAGCCGGTTCCACCGCCCAAGGAGTGCGTGAGCTGAAATCCTTGAAGACAATCACAGCCCTCTGCTTCCTTGCGGACGACATCGAGTACAGTATCTATAAGCTCGGCTCCTTCAGTGTAATGTCCTTTTGCCCAGTTATTTCCCGTACCATTTTGTCCTAGAATCAAACGCAGCGTAGTATGTTTTAGAACATTCTAATTTCACATGTAGATATTGGCGCGTGACCCATTGCACAGATTTATTTGCGTTTAATTGTTAACACTAATTAGTTTTTAACTATTTAAATTCACAGCTTTTACTCACCGAAAACAAAGTTGTCGGGCCTGAAGATTTGCCCTAAAGGACCCGATCGCACTGCATCCATTGTGCCTGGTTCCAAATCGAGGAGGCAAGCTCTTGGAACATATTTTCCACCTATAAAATTGCCGATTCTCCAAGTTACAGTATGTCAGAAGAGGCCAAATATTACAAAATACAAATCATATACACCGCCTTCTTTATGATGAGACGAAACCAAAATGTTCGATAAAACGATTTAACAAAATACAATACCTGTAACTTCATTGAAGTACACATTGATCCTTTCCAACTGAAGGTCAGAATCTCCATGATACGAGCCAGTTGGATCGATGCCGTGCTCGTCTGTAATGACCTCCCAAAACTGAAATGCCCAAATTACGAAACGTGAGTTTATTTTAAAAAAATCATAAAAACACATTTATTCATCTAATGAACACAATACCTTTGTGCCAATTTGGTTACCGCATTGCCCAGCTTGAAGATGAACGATTTCCCGCATTTTGAACAATTTATGGCAGACTATAGACGGGTTGAGTTTTCTTTTGCTCTATGTTTGCAATATCACTCTTAGGAATTACGGGACGGATGACATTCAGCACATTTTTAAAGCGTTTTATAGTGACAGCGTAATGAGTGATTGATAACGTAACGCAAGTCATCTTCTAGAGAGCGAGTCGACACACTGGGATAACCAATGTTACTTGCTGAACAGAATGAAAATTTTAAAATAATTTTATCAGTTCATTTCGAAACTTTTGTGCAAAAGATTCTCATTTTCTGTTGCCTTTCCAGTCTTTCGCCAAGAATTTTTTCATATACTATAGCACTGACGGGGTGTATATTGTTCTCCCGTTAATATTGTCGTCTAATTTTATACTGCTTTTATTCAATATTTTCCTCTGTTTAATGTTCATTTTCTTTCATAGACATAAACAAAAGAGGAAAATAAAGTTTAAACCAAAGACGGAATTAAACTACTTTCAACTCCGTTCTGACGGAAACTACCTGATGTCGGTACTCGTCCAAGCGGTTTTTCAGTCGTTTTGCAGACTTCCCTTAAAAGTTTGGCGCTCAGAATTGATGAATTATTGAAAAAATATAACCCAAGTTCAATCAACTCGAAAAATAACGTTACAAATATCATAACTACTCAGTTCAAGTCAAACATGAAGAAAGTTTACGAAGACCACCAATTAATACTAATTAACGCAAACCGAAAACTAAACTTCTACTCCTCATTCAAGAAAGAAATTAGAAAAACGGAATTTTTAAATCTGATCAACAGTCCACAACACAAAATTGCCATTAATAAATTCCGTCTAAGCAATCATAAATTACACATTGAAACGGGTAGACACACGACGCCAAACAGACCCCAGTACATCAAAGAAGCTGCTTTTTTCTGCCATTCAAATGAAATTGAAAGAGTGTAAAACATGTACTTTTTTTGCTGTATTTTTTATGATAAGTTTCAATTACAACTTAACAACAAAATCACTACAAGGTATCCTTGCTTTAATAATTTTGATCATAACTTTAAAAAGGAAATAATATGATCCGTTTATATGTAGACTTCATTATTTCTTCTTTTAGTTTTCGAATAATGAATGTTAGGCAAGAAACTTTGCTTAAGACGAAATGATGTGAAATAATTGTTACCTTTTCTTACTTAGATAATGCCTTGTAATATGTATGGAAATTCCTAATAAATTGTTGTTGTCACGCTATTTGCTATATTTTCAAAAGCTAAAGCGTGTCTTTGCATCAATTGAATTCCAAGAATAATGCTCTAGTCGTGATAAGACTATATCTAGGCAGAAAAACATTTTACTGTCTTCTGTTGCAAAAGATGGCAAGGATGGACCTGGATTGAAACTGGGCCAACTTTGTCAAGTTTAGCCATGACTAGGCGTTCAGATCGTATAGTAGAGCGCGGCGTTCAGATGGTGGAGAGCGAGTTAAACCCTGGAACTAGAGTCCGCGGGGATTGAAAAAGGGCGAACATGAAAAAAAACTTTCCTCGTGCCTTTCAATTTCGCGTCTTTCCCACTATTTGAGAGCCTGGAACAGGCTATTTCAGGTTTAAGTGCCTCGCGGGTAAATTCTACTCCTACAAACATCACCAAAAAATTTGTTATGGCTACTTCTCCCTGGTGACATATATTTGATATCTTCTTCATCATCTGTAACAGAGCATTTTGTGCATGAGTAAAAGCACTCAGTAATGACAGACTCACAGAATTGACTTAAAACAGCAAAATCTTGGTGACATCATGCATAGCCCCTTTAACTTCCTATAAGACAAGCAGACACCAGACACGGACAGTTGGAGCCGGTCCCGACGTAGCCTGTGAACAGTCCTTTGCTATTTTTTTTGCTATTTTGTCCCCAGACAGAGAGCCTGTTCACAGGCTAGTCCCGACGTTGTCCATTCTCGTCCCCAGAGCCACTCGGCTTAACAAGACGGCCTTTGGGGACGAGAATGGAGAATATTCTGAATATTGAGAATCAGATGAGGCCTTTAACTGCCGTTTAAATTGAAATAAGAATAAATAAAGGATTCTGGTACCTAGCGAAATTAAATCCACCACTGTAAAAAAAGAAAGACTAGGAAACTGGGGCGAATTAAGTTTCGCAAAGACGTCTAGGACTGTGTTCAAGAGCAAAACATTGGCCATAGTATTTGGCCATATCAAGCCATAGCTGACCAGCGTGTCCGAAGTAACTATCCCAGAGTCAATTGCGGGACGCATTTCGGTTCCTGCAGTTCCCTTCTCGCTTCTAAAATGGCGAATGGATAGCGAACTCCAACGTTTTCTTCAGGGCCGAGTTGCTCAAAGCTGGGTTAGGATTAGACTTTCTGAAAGTCCTGTATTTTTTTCGTCATTGGTTATGCCATTTTAACTCGAGACTTCGTCGCTCGCTCAGTCGCTGCGTGACCTCAAGCATTGAAGCTCGCTTCGCTCAATTTTAGAACTTATGATAGGTCGATGTGTACAAGTTTAGGTTAGGATAATCCAGGGTTAGTGCGAAATTTGAATTCAGACTTTCTTTTTGTGTACAATATGATGATTGGATGATCTTTAGAGTATAGAGAAAATTACCAGAGAAAATGCTTCGAATAAAACAGAGAAAAAGAAACCCGGATTAAAAATTTAACCTCAGGTTAGCGCTAATCGGCCTTCGAACAACTGGGCCAGGGCCTTAGATAACAAGTGGTCTCTCTTTTTTTCAGAACGCAACACGAGTGCCCGCGTGAAAATCGCCCGACGCAGAACAAATTGTTTAGATACTATTTTCCAAGCAATAAAACAGTTAATTTTACCACAGAGCAGCTTGCACGAACCATGCCGATGAAACCAAAGAGCCAAGAAAGCTTTAGGAGGGAGAGGGCAAACAAATAAAGTACTGAGAGCATCAAGAACATCCTATTCGAACACTGGACACGGTATTATCGATTTAGCTCTTACATTTACCTTTCAGATAGACCGAGAGGCAACCATGTTAATTTCATACGGTAAGCGGATAAATCTGGGGAGGGTGCATATCCTCTATGGGGGCTTTGGATCGGAGGGCCCCCACTACCACCTTGACAATCACGCAGCTTACTGTGTGGCGTCTGTGGACTGTCTTTTGTTCAGTTGTAAAGAATGCCTTATTAGCGGCGCATTATCTCAGCAGGGGAGGATCTAGGGGGAGGGTACAGGGGTGTGCACACCCCCCCCCCCCCTGAGATGACCTGGGGTTTTCTAATACAACTGGTATTCTGCAAAATATGGCGATATGTATGATATGTATTCTCAGCAGTTCACATTATGTTATTGCTTAGTCAAAAGCCTTCCTCTTCGCATTTGCTTTTAAAATTTGTTTACGTCACTAGTCAGTTACTCTGTTCCTCAGTGGTGCACCCCCGTCTCCCCCCTCATAAGAAAAATCCTGGATCCGCCCCTGCTCAGTGTTATGAGGCAATCTTAGTTAGAGATCTTTTAATCTCTTAGCATGCCTTAGAAGCTCAACAGTGATGTTGACAGAGATATGTATTTGTTCCGGCTTA
Organism: Porites rus; assembly: GCA_964035705.1. Classification (NCBI taxonomy): domain Eukaryota; kingdom Metazoa; phylum Cnidaria; class Anthozoa; order Scleractinia; family Poritidae; genus Porites; species Porites rus. The sequence goes on from OZ037993.1 coordinate 24,090,701, forward strand.
GCCTGTCCTCAGACCCTCTATTTTCTCTTTAAAGTCGAACTGAACGAAAAGAAAAATAAAACAACGACTGTGTACGGGCTATTCCGGCTGGCTGGAATTTTAGCGCTTTTTGCTTCGGGTTGACCTAATAATTTTGCTCATTTTACCGTCAGCCTTTGTAAAAGAATTTGTAGCCTTTACTTAACCTATCAGTGTGGAGTCCATAAACATCTTATTATAATGGATATCATTACCCTACATCAAAAAAAAATTATTCGGACGAGCGTGTGTGGTGTCCGCCCTCTTAGCCATAATGGCCACAGTTGGCTAATGATGATGTTACGGTATCAAGATTGTCTTGGATACTAACATTGTTCATTCTCCTTCACGATCAAGCGGAATGAACAACTCTACTGACATAAATAAGCTCAGATGTCTTGTCACGTCTTCAAGCCAAAATGACCGCCATCTTAACAACATACATAACAGTTTCAACTATTCCTCATCAAAAACAAGAACTGTTCTATGGCTGTGTTGTTGTTGTTTTTTTTCACCTCTGATCGTTTTACTCGCAGCCTTAAGAGCTTCTGTTCGTGTACAAATAAACCGCAGTCGAAGCTCCCGCAAATGATGGTCACAATTGGTGCAGATCACTAACAAGAGTGGGCCTCTTAAGCGATCATCATATGGAAAGTGATTAAACAGTCGAGGGCAATCGCTTATAAAAGCTTTAAGCAGAAAGTTTGGCATATGAGACATACACAGTTGGTTACCAATGGCACTGTAATAATAATATTAAATAGTCGGATGTATGCATCGACTGACTATGCTTGCTATAAAATTTAAACTATTCCACGAGTTTGGTGATACAAAAGTACTTCTATGGCCAGTGAAAATCTCTTTGCGCTTCCTTATATAGTTCCAAGTTATAAGGCCGATAATAGTTTTGCAAAAGAGTGCGGATATCATTTCTCACAGTAGGGTGTGGTCTTCCTTTCGTCTCCGACAAACACCCCGCCTTTTCGCTTTTCTTCTTGTCAGGCAAAGTAACACATGGAAAATGTTTGCTTTCGTTGATATAAAAGTGCTCCTTCTTGATAAAAGGCTCGATGTCAAGAAACTTTTCTACTGCTTGCAGTTCCTTGGCCGGATTGACTTTCATCTCCTCCATGCTAACAAAATGTAGTTGCGACAGAGGAAAATACTTCAACCAGTTTCTCAAATGTTTTACGTACACTCCAATTTGTACTGTCTTAGTTGACGTTTTCAGAATCTTTTGCTCTTTACCCTGAGTAATGAATTCCTCAAACGACTGTGGCCTTTTACGCTTCTTCGTAGAAATTTGGACATAATCTGAAATCGCCCTTTCTGTTGGGTCGCGAAGGGTGACAATAAGCTTGACATTCGTTGACATTTGCCGCACTCGCTCAGGCACTTTATCAGTCACAAAATAAGCTGGCGTTTTCTCGATGGTTATATCCCCTGGCAAAGATTTAGGCATTTTTTGCCTATACCAGTCAAGCCCGAACTGATAATTCTCCTCAACGTCAAAAAAGTGAGCCTCTGTTGAACACGCTTTAATCTTAGGGTGCAGTTTTAAAAATTCCAAAAGTGCTCTAGTCCCTCCTTTCCTGACACCAATAATAATTGCATTTGGGAGACGCTTTCGAGGCCTTCGTTCAAGTTTGTCACTCATGCTACTTTCTGTTGCATTTTTTCCAGCAGAGGAGTACCGTAAGTGAGTAGGTGGCTTAAATTCGTTGAAGGAATTGTTTACATCATTGTCCAAGTCAAACAAATTCTCGTCATCTTGGGCGGCGTAGTGTATCTGTTTAATCCGCCTTTTTGGCTCAGTTAACATCATACTGTAAAGGCAAAAAGACAGCAGCCCTGCGAGAGGAAGAGCGACGCAAACTTTCCGTCCGTCCAACCACGCTGCCATGTGGTGTTATATTTTCCTTACCAAGAATGCTGTTATCTCTTATTTAAACTTGACAGAAAGGGAATTAGGAACGCCTGTAAGAAACAAAATAGAGACAAACTGAAAAGGAAAAATAATTTGTTGATAAAATTAGCTAGTATAATTAAACTTGATAACGAGTACTTCCATCATCAAAACCTGTCCTAAACAATTTTCTGGTACCATTTATTTTGAAGAATCAACAATCGTCGACAAAATTGTTGAGACACTTTTGAGAGCTAGGAGGTTTTTGGAGAACAAAATAATCTGGACCCACAGTTGGGTTGTTTATCTTTTTTTTTTCTGCAGAGCTTCCCAGTATAAATGAAGCTTCGGCTGGCTAGAACCCCCCTTCCCCGTAAAAATTTCCCCAGAAAGAGATAGTTTCGAAAAACACTGGAGTACCATCTCTTTCCATGACATATCCTGGTATACTACAAATTGTAGATCTTTGGTGTCCGTTGTATCCAAAGCACCTATAAGAGGGTACTAATGGGGTTAACAGTTTGCTGATAATTGGCCAAAAAATAACAGTAATTAACCGATATTTGGCCACAAAATTAGTAGTTAACTGAGAATTGGGTACCCCCATTAGCACCCTCGTATTAGTAAAAGGTTCCGAGGCCTTTGGTCGAGACTCAAGTCTCAGTTTTCATTGGCTCATCAAGTACAGCCGCTCGATTTTAAACAATTTTAGCTCAATTTTGCGAACTTCGTTCCCCTGATGAGGGCGCATTTCCCTATCAGCAGCGACGGGAGTCGAACCTGGGTATCGTATGGAGTTTTAAAGTTTTTAAATCTCTACAAATATTACTGTTTCTGAGCTGTAGTGCAACACACTTTTACGACTTTCATGAGCCAATCTATAGGTCTCTCTTACAAGCACCGCTACATTTGAGGTCTTTCAAGCTTCTTTCAGGACGATTTAGCTCACGGCTGAAAAAAGGGAATAACTCAAAAAAATTATAAACCAAAAAACCTGAGATCAGAAAAGAATAAATGTACAATCAATACACACTACTGTTTTTCGCGCAACCTCGTTCTATTCTTGACTTGAAATTAGCAGCCTGTTGGAGAATGCGAAAGTATCGGCCTTTCATTGCTTGTACGCGCCGCTACAGATGGCAGGCGCGGAGACCAGCGGAAAAAAACGGGAAAAAATTTCTTAACATTTTCTATAGCTTGAAAAGGCTAAAAATTTGTTGATGACCGTTCCATTTATGTACAATTTTCGTAGCATATCTAATAAATTCCCTACGATTTTCTAAAGGTTTAATTTCGCATGTTAGTCCCCAAGTTAGGCTATTTTTCGTAGGAAAAGGAAACCTACAACTTTCGGATTCGAAAGTGAGACGGAGAGAAGAATGAGGAAAAATTCCAATTTTAACTTCATCTAAAATTTTCGGGAAAGTAATACCGAAGCCCTTGTAATTTCGAAAAGACTTAAGTTGCCCTAGGACGACCGAACAGATACAAATTTATAGCAGCGCTTAGAATGCATTTCTAGAGATCTAAAATTACTCTGGATAGCCTAAAAAGTGTTTTCAAATGCATTTAGGAGGAAACCGTCGTTGGGTGCCCCTGAGATATACATAACGGTTGTAAGAAAATCTGGTAACTACAACCAAGTAGAAAAATACCTCTGCTGACTATCAATAATCCTCAGTGGTTTCAGCATTCATCATACTTGTGATAAACAAATTTGACCACAGCGTAACAACCGCGTGTATTTTTTCGTATACGTAAGACTACATCCGAATTGGACTCCACTCAATCCTATTACAATTATTAAATGAGATTACGGTACTAGGGTGCGTTCGATTATCGTTAATTCCGGAAAAAGATTACCCAAAAGTTGCGTTACAATTCTCTTCTACCGTGATATTTGAACCATCGTAACTCGAAATTCATTAGAATATTTATTTCAAGCAGACCTCTGGAACTGTTCTAGATATTCTAATGCAATGAATGCCAAAACAAACGATTTTTTTTTTCACGAACCGTGCATAATTCAAGCACAATAAGGCGCCTGACGAGTATTTTTGGACGAATAAGCGAGTCCACAAGCAAATTTTACGAATATTCCGGGTATGGTAGGCAGAATGGTGCAAAATTCAACGAATCAAAATCACTACCAACATCAACAACCAATCTGCAGTTCAACATTTTTTTTCTACATCAACAATAAAATCCATCCAACTTCAACGATTAATATAATAATCAGCATTCGAAATATGCCTAATTCAACAACTAGAGAAAATCAACATTAACAAAAATTCCTCTTTTCTTCAACGACGATTTGCCTCACAACCAACATCGGACATCGACTTCAACAACAAAACACGTTCAACAATTTGGGGACGAACGACTGGCTATGGTCGAGGGAGGTTGGGACCCAGAAATTCTAGGAAAAAAACATGGCGGATGAAGAGGAGAGAATCAGGCGATGTGTCCGAGAGGAGTTAAAGCTAAATCTTGTATCCAGGACTAGAAATTTAATTCATTCGGCGGCTTCGAGTTCTGTGCCTGAATTGAATAATGTTTTTGCTGGCCAAACTGCACAAAGGAGCTCTTTTGGGTCGTCAACTCGACCGACTATAAAAAGACAAAACATTCTTGGCCCGCTGAATGTGGTACTTTTACGGATAGAGACGCAGAGAGGAATTCAAAAAGGCTGTAGAGGGTGCTCTCAAGTTCTTTCCTGGAATAAAAATAAAACCCGAGAAAGAATTGTGTTTTCAGAGCCTCGTATACGTAGTTAAAAGGAAAGATGTTCTCGGAGTATGGAAAAGCCTCATATACCCGGCTTCTACCTGAAACGGAGAAGTATTGTCGGAGTATTGGTTTCACAAGACCGGGACAAAGGAGACGATATCAGTGCTTCAGATATCTAAGATCTGATTTATAAGATCCTGCCGTTAAAAGCCGGGTATTAGGGACCTTTAGCATCAGGTTTTTCGTGGGAAACGGCAAACCGCAAACCGCAAAATGTCACGTGACCAAGGCCTCGCGGCCACGTTTGCAGTTTGCAGTTCACGTTTGAACCGCAGGAAGGGCTTCCAGCGGTAAGTGATTTACGGCAAGGTTTTTTGTCACAAAAAATTGTACAGCCTCGCGTTTAAAGGTATGAACTAGCTTTTTGTATCCGTTTGCGATATGTTTGTCGGATTTTTGACCTCGAATCAATGAATTATTGCTGAGTTTTGGGCGATTAAAGTGATGCACTTCGACTTGATGAAAACAACATGGCGGCCCTAAACAAGGAACGCGTAGTTCAAATCAATTTTATATTCCTTTCTGCCGTACCAACAAAGGAAAGTATTCTGTTCCAATCCAGAGTTAATTTTTTTTTTCTGTCTTGTTTCTGAATTCATAACTTAACTCAGTCTCTGTTTGGTTCCTATTTTAAACGTATCACTCCGCGAATATCATCTTATTTTGCTTATCTCTTTTAGACTGGGGAGCCCAGGCTTCATAAAGCCTTCTGGTTACCTCAGGGCTCCCTTGCAACCTTACAATTCCTATATGTATTTTTGTATTGTACTGTATTTTGGCTAAATAAAAATGAACTGAACTGAACTGAACTGAACGCCTTGCTAAAGTGTGAAATCTCGGCAACGCGAAACTGCAAAAGCGTAACTGCGGTTTGCGGTTTACCTGATGCTAAAGGTCTCTATTGTTTATACTGTAAATAAAATTAGAGCGAGGTAGCCATGTATCGAGAAAAGCCCACAGCATCGCCTGCGTCCATTTATTCCCTAGCGCCTGCTATAGGGGCACCCAACGGCAATTTTCGCAAAATGTCTGTTCGGAAGACGATTTGAGATCTAGAATTTTCGGAACATTTGTTGTAAAATTTCTAGCTTACCTGCCTCTCCTAGGATTTTCGAACATCTACAAAATGGTATAATTACCCATTTTTAACGGATTTTTACCCTAAAAAAGGCCACCTAGAATTTTCGGGAGCCTTTTCCTGGCTGAAATTTTCGAAAAGGTAAGTTTTGATCCCTATAATTTTCGGATCACTAGACTTTCAGCTAGGAAATCCGAACAGATGAAAAATTTTTAGGGGAAAAAAATATGGCTATATCTACCATTTAGATACTAAAATACGTTCAACAATGCTATGTTAAGTGGTTTTGAACTATATTCTCGTTGGGTGCCCCTGCTGCTACGCAGGCTACCGACAGCACCAAGGCTTTAGCTTGACTTTGCTTGTGGCGGTTACGATAGCGTACGTGACTGGAATTCGTTCGCTTCCTCTTCCAATAAAATGTCTTAAGCTCAAGCGGGCGCCATCATATTTCACCAACGGGAATTGACCCGGCTTTGCTGTATGCTCTGACTTCTTTCTTAACTGAACTTGCAACAGCTTTCACGAGCTGTCTGTGAAGTGGTTTAATTTGCTGCTGCTTGATTATTAGGGATAGGTGTTTCACCATCGCACCTTCCTATTTATTCTTGAAGCTCCTTTCAACGTACCGCCCAAGAAGACGAGGGATAACCAACAAACCTAAAGAAAAAAAATAGATTTTCCCTTGGACGATTCTCGGCCTGATCTACATCAGCTTTTTAGCTGCCAGCCTCTCAGGAACCTGCTTATGAATGAGCGCCTGTTGTGACTGTGTAAACAAAAGCAATTTACAATTTTCCGGGCACACGTTTATTTACAAACAGAGTGTTGACGATCTTACACCAGCAAAATTCCTAAAACATGCCATAACTCCTCAAAAACGGCGGGTTTTCCATCGCAAGTATTCGAAAACTCCTCATTGGAGGTTTCAGAAAAAAGCGAAATCGTAGCAACACAAGCACCGGAGCTCGACCAGACAGTAAGGTGAGATTTATTTTAGGCGAGCTTTTTGAAGCTGACAACCCAATGGCCGGAAATGACTTTGATTGGATAGTATCGAATCATGCTGTGTGGGGGTGGAAGGCTCCAGTAAAAGCATCTGTGTCAGGCTTTTTTCTCCTTCAGCTCTCTCCGTTTTTCGCTTCCATCTTTCCCCTTTCCCCCCAGAAACGCCTGATACCCCAGGCTTCAATTGATCATAACCTAAGACTAACTGTTCCAAATCTCTAAAAAAGAAGTTCCACACGATACTTTGCATTTGGTTGGTAGCTCCGGCCGCATGTTTGTTTCCTGGAGCTCGTTTCTCGAAAGTCCCGATAATTAACGGACCCGTAAAGCAGTTTTGGTTTACATGCAAGATAGAGGTTTCAATAGTCTTGCATCTAACATGATAAAACTATCAGTTAATGAAACAAAATGGAGTAGTTTGCTAGCCAGGACCCTCGCTCTTATTCTTTACATTTCGATTGGAATATTTGATTTCGGGCCAGAAAAGTTACCGGGACTTTCGAGAAACGGGCCCCTGGTGTCTCTATTTCCCAGCATGCCCTCTCCTCTCGGACACATCGCCTGATTCTCTCCTCTTCATCCGCCATGTTTTTTTCCTAGGATTTCTGGGTCCCAACCTCCCTCGACCATAGCCAGTCGTTCGTCCCCAAATTGTTGAACGTGTTTTGTTGTTGAAGTCGATGTCCGATGTTGGTTGTGAGGCAAATCGTCGTTGAAGAAAAGAGGAATTTTTGTTGATGTTGATTTTCCCTGGTTGTTGAATTAGGTATATTTCGAATGTTGATTATTATATTAATCGTTGAAGTTGGATGGATTTTATTGTTGATGTAGAAAAAAAATGTTGAACTGCAGATTGGTTGTTGATGTTGGTAGTGATTTTGATTCGTTGAATTTTGCACCATTCCGCCTACCATATCCGGGTAGGCGGAATTGCGATTTCACGGTCAGATTTTACCCAAGCTTTGCCCAAGTATATAACGAATTTTCTTTTGTCTCCTGGGCTTTTGTTCTACTTTACATCGGGTACACAAGATTTAGAAGCCTGGAAAGAGAATGTTCATGATTAAAACTTTTCGCGCTACGTTGTTTTACGAGATACATAGCGATTTTTTTTTCTCATTTCACCTGCACGCGCAAGTTGTAGCGCAACAATTTTAAGGCAACAACTTCTTGCAGAAAAAACCTTCTACACTGCAATTGCGCGATTGCTTGCACGTGTGATGAAACGAGCAACACTGGTTTCTAACAAATGTCGCTCAACAGGATGAAGTAAAACGTTGCCCGTATTACTTGACCTAAAAGAGACGAAACAAATCAAAAACGCATGCAAGTAAAACAGAGAAAGGGGGCGATCTGTAATTTATAACTCACGTCATCACTCAGTAAGCAATAAATCGGATAATACCATTTCATGTCGCGAAAAATAACAAGCAGGAATTTTAATGCGAGCAATATGCACTGGACCCATATGGATTGCTTTAGTATATCATCTTGAAAGGCAAGTGTATGATTAGAACAAGAAATAATAAAAACCGGGAAAATAAAACATGCCCTCAAAAGCCCTCAATAGATAAAAGCACGCGTGGCTTAATGCTCTGAAATCAGATCTTGGTCAGGTTCTTTATGTCAAAAGGATTGTTTTAGGTCTTTGCAATGTCCGAAAATATGTCGACTATATATATCATTTCTTTACAAGGCTAATCTATGGAATTTTTACCTGGTGAAAAATGTTATTAAACGATTATGTTTCTAAAAATGTGAAAAAGCCTAGAGGCAAACAACTCGAAGACAAAACAAAACTGAAATAAGGGTCAACGCAATGAAAACACTGTCAAAATAGAAATCTGACAACAACTAACGACCATCAAACTTTGACTCAAATACAAGTTTTATGATCATGACAATTTTTTTTGCGGTACGCCATAGGAATCTTTTTTGGGGATACACTGCATCACGAGATAATGTTGGATTGATTTTCATAACGCAAGTTAAAATTTAATGGTTAAGAAGGGTAAAATTTCACCGCCATGGATAAAAACATGTACCGTGTCGGCGTGCCATCGTTTGAAATCGGATTGAACCGAATGATCATAGTTCTTCTGACGGTGCTATCCAGCTAAAATGTGTGTATATAATTAAAAAAGCGAGTACTTATCTTAAATACGCAGGGCTTGATTCAGATCGAAGACCACCGGAAGGCAGAAAACCTCGATTTGTCAATCGCCAATTATGAATTTGAGGTGCTCACTGAGCGAAGACAAAGGGCAGAAAAACCATTCGATTTAAATTTCTAAAAAATCCAACAGTTAAACAAATGAAAGAAATAAATGGTAAAGAACTCACATTTCCCATAATTTAAGCGCCAAAATATACCTTACCCTTTCAAATTCTGGACTTTTGCTTGCATTCTCCAGTCCAGTGTCACTTTCCGCTTCGATCGCCTGAAATAGCTGCTCGAGAAAGCTGGGGCGAGGGTACAACTACTTGTCACGCGGGGAGAGCATGAATTTCTTCTCTACGTGCCGTACGTGGGGTCGTAGCATGTAAAAAAGGTCGCGCCTAAACGTAAAAGTTGGGGGAGGTTCAACTTTTACGTTCACGTGCGACCTTTCACATACATCTTTTCGATTTATTACGTCTTGCAGACGTAGATTTTATGCGCGTTGTCGCACTACGCACGTAAAAAATAAGCCACAGTGGAAATCCACCCCATGCCAATCACTTTTTGCAAGTGTCTCGTTAACAACCAACAATAATCTAAGAGATTATTCTCTCTTGGTCGGAGCTGGTTCTCTTACAGGAAAAGGACAAGAAACTAGAAGAACGCTGCGAGAATAATGTGGTATCAATTTATTCACGACATTGATAACATGATTAGCAGATCTGAATTGAAGAAAACAGATTTCGCAGGTGTAATGTAATCTTTTTTTAAATGGGAGATACTTTTGTTTACATTTTATAAATGTTTGCGAGATCAGTCTTGAACTGTTGCTGTTTTTTCCATAAATTGAGAAGACTAAGGGGACAAAGAAGTATGGCCCCCTCAGATGGCTTCATGCTGTAAAGTTGTATTTATTTCAATGGCCTGTGTACAGCCGTCGTCTCCAAGCACTGTCAAGAATTTTTAATTTTATCTAGCCTGCGTGGCAGGCGTTCGAAAGGGAAGGGGAAGGGAATTACGGCGCGAGGGGAAGGGAATTAGGGCGCGAGACCACGCGCGACGGAGGAGGGAGGAGGGGAACGCCCACAAGGAAGCCATTGTTTTCGCCATCCCGCCTACTAATTAAAAAAAAAACAAAAATAAAACTCCCTTTCCCTTCCCTTTCAAACGCCTGCCACGCAGGCTAAATTTTATCAATCAGGGCCGATCAACGGACAATGTGTGCGGTCAAAAATGAATAATGTCCAGGAAATTCCTTCGATGACCGGTCATGTTGTTTGATCATTTGATTCTGCTGTCCGTGCAAACTAACTTCTATTTTCTATAAATCACAAAAATAGCGAAGCTAAGCATTAGCATTAACATTTGCTTTTCTCCGCATGTCTGGTTTACACGTCTTCTTACGCTTTTTGGTATGCCACTGCCAGTTTGTTTGCACTGAAATGAGTCCTGGCTTACTAGTTTATACTTTCATCTATACGTCGCAGCTGACGTCAGTGTGCTTCATAATTCCCGCAAGGTAGAACAATTTGCGTTATCAACTTAGTTTATAAAACCAAGGCTTTATACATACAGATTATAGTTTATTCTCCTTCAGTCTATGAATGTAAACTAAAATATAAAACGTCTTGGAATTAGATTCCACGGGTCATCAGCTGCTTAGCCCGAGTATCAGGCCTTCCTAAGGGGCTAGGGAAGAGGAGATTTTGGATGAGGGGGGGGGGGGGAGGGGGAGAGGAGAAAGGAAGTTTTCTCTCCTTCAGCTCTCTCCCTTTTTCGCTTCCATCTTCCCCCTTTTCCCCAGAAACGCCTGATACTCAGGCTACCAGCTGCTGGATCACGGAACTACAGTGTACAAGGCGCTCTTATGACCATTTTAAATTTTTACAACACGGTTTTAACACGTGCACTTTTGATAGAGAGAAAAGTCGTCAGAAAAAACGTGAATAACACGTCTCAGTAACCAAAAAGCGACCTAAAACAAAGTTCAACTGATGTGTTTAAAGTAATACCAACGTTGCGCATTCCTCAGTTGGTAATAGTTAACTCCATGTTTCAGCTTCTATTTCATTTTATACATCGATCTTCCTTTTCTTTAGACTACGAGTAGTCCCCCATTTTTCCTCAGAAATAGTAGAACGAGGGAAACTCGAGCGGGCGTGAAAATCACCCCGCGCGAGAAAAGGCGACACGCGTGTCGCCTTTTCGCCCCCCTTCCCGCTCGTTCTACTATCCCTGAGGAAAAATGGGGAACTACCCGTAGTCTACCTTTTCTTCTTTCGGGCGGAGCCTCTCTGTACCACCCCTCGCTGAAGTACCCCACGATCACTGCACTCCTGTGCATTATTGGCTTTTTTTCATCTGGGTTTTGTTATCAGCTCGACTAGCTTACACATTTGTGTCATGCTCAGCATCGCTGCAGCTGTACATCACAGCTGTTTACTGAGAACAACATCGTCAAGGCTTTAGATTCGATAGGTCATCTTCTGTTAATGCAGTTAAGTCAAATCCTTTCACTTCAGGCAACCCTATAAGGAAACCATTCAAAACACTTTATACAGTCTTATGCACTTTGATTGGTGATTACCTGAAAACGGTGTACTATTAGAACATCAGTAAGTCCCCGAATTAACTCTTATATGAAAATGATGGAGGTGTTCGGTATCTCGCTTAGGGGTAGAAACTCTGTGGGAAGTGAAAGAGTAGGGGATGTATAGTAGTCCCTGGTCTGGTGGTCTATCTCAAATGCACTTTCACATGAAACAGGGGCACCCAACGAGAATATAGTTCAAAACCACTTAAACATAGCATTGTTAAACGTATTTTAGTATTTAAACGGTAGATATAGGCATATTTTTATCCCCTAAAAATTTTTCATCGGTTCGGATTTCCTAGCTGAAAGTCTAGTGATCTGAAAATTTTAGGGATCAAAACTTACCTTTTCGAAAACTTCCGCCAGAAAAAAGGCTCCCGGAAATTCTAGGTGACCTTTTTAGGGTAAAAATCCGTTAAAAATGGCCAATTATACCATATTTTTTGATGTTCGAAAATCCTAGGAGAAGCAGGCAGGCAAGAAATTTTACAAAAAATGTTCCGAAAATTCTAGATCTCAAATCGTCTTCTGTATAAAGTGTTTTTTTGTTTTTTGCAGTCTTCTTCTGATGGCTGACATTAGCCAGGTTTGCAGGCGCTCAGGTTTTACAGGATTTAGATCTCCCACCCTTTCAAAATAACGTCAGTATAGTTCGGGATGTACCGATGCATCCTGGAGTAGTCAATTAAATAGATAAGAAACAAAATCAATAAAAATTGTAAGCAATGAAATGATTTTTATTGATTGATAACAGAAAACGGTGAAATCTATTGAGGGATTAGCCTGAATCCTGATTTGAAGGAATGTCTGAAATTTAGGCCAGGGAATCTTTATCTAAGGTTGTATTTCTTGTGAGACTTGCCTGCAAGAACTGAATGTAACTGAACCGTTTTTGTTGTCATGTACAAAATAAAGGGTTTTAGAGAGAACGTTGCGTGTGTAATAGTTACAATATTTCTCGTTTTGTTTGCTGATCAGTTGTTACTGGTGGGTGTGTTTTCTCAGCTGTACTATTAAACTCATGCCAAAAAAAAACAACAATGGCAGACTTCCGTTACAAATCGATAATATCGATTTGACACAGCAATTTAGTTTATCAATTTTCACCGATTTCTGTTATCTTCCGATTTCTGTTATCTTCCGAACAGATAGTTTCCGAAACTTGACGTTGGGTGCCCCTGATGATGGGCTTTCACAAATCATCACTTAATCAATAATATTGTAAACTGCGCCATAAGCAGTCTAGCTAAATAAAATTACCCCAACCAATGTTTAAATTATCCATGAAAGCTCTGAGGGGAATAATATGATATTTACAATTTACATTACAATTTACAATGAAGGTTTTCTTGACAGAAAGCCATTATTTTTATCCATTCAGGGATCACTTAGTGTTGTGCATAAAGAAATATCTTTACATCATACTCTGTTGGAGTATGGTCTCCTTTGGGAGCCAAATAAAGCCCAAGTTACACCCAGATTCGTCTCCTTTAAGCGTTTAATTCTAGTTTTTCAGCAAGCACCCCCGTTTCTTTCATATGGGTGTCCCCCAGGGCAGTATACCTATTCTTTTTGTACTGACCACATTTTGACATCATCTACAATCTATGACTGACCAGACAATTATTAAGGTAAAATAGAATCTATTTCAATGTACTGAATACAAAAGTGTACACCCATTTTGATTGGTTTTTAAAGACAGACAGCTGAGATCATAAGGATTTAGAAACAGCTGGCAAATCTGAGTGGTGTAGTTTTTTGGTTTATGGTTAAAGTGGTTTCCATTCTATCTTCATCATAAAACTTTTAACTCTTCAGTTGCTTCCTGTGTAAATTAACCCACAGGTAAGTAAATTCTAACAAAAGTACCCCACAACACACAATGGTGACAAAATTAGTTGCGGCATTTTCCCTAAAGGGCCTCTCTAAGATTTTGCCAACATAAAAAGGGAAAATAAGGCTTTCCCTCCCCCAACCCCTCCATGCAGTGTTGTGCCGCTGTTCGAGCTACCTGTAGAAAACAAGAGACACCCAACTTTGAATGGACAGACAGAGGGGAGGGGTGTGGATTGTTTTATTTTCCAAACATACACATAATGTACCCCACTTGAGGACAACGTCTCATTAATTTTGTTGCCAATTTCAGAAAATATGTGACAAAAAGGTGCTCATTGGTTGTACTAATTTTTTAAACATAGTGACAAGTGTTTGGTTTTTAAGTGGGTATCCTGTGGTCATCACACACGTGTATCTTCCCTGACTACCCACCCTGCTTCCCCATGTATCTCTTTAAAAGCATTCACAGAGAAAACAATAGAAACATATAAGACTGGCAACCAACCTTCTAGTTCATGGAGTTTGGAGACTTTAGGCTTTAGGTCTTTCCGAAGCTTGGAAATTTCCTCTTCTAAGTTCTTTTGATCTAACCAAAGAAGAAAGGTATTTAAAGTGCTTTTTTAACAAATTTTGCAGCAATACTGTTGCTTTTAGGGAGAGATGAGGTGTAGGTAGCATACATTTTTATTATGCACACTAACCTTTTTGTAACATTTCTTGTACATTGGAGCTGGGAAGCTTCATAAAGGTGTTTCCAAAACATACCCAAGACTTGGTGGCTAAAAAAGATAATAAATTTGCTTTACAAATAAACTATAATTTAACATTAGGGGGATAATGTTTTTTGGTCTGTCTGATCATTAAAAAATGCCTTAATACATTCTGAACTTTTGCTTGCAGCCAGTGATCTTCATAATAATAATAGTTGCAGGTTGAGCTGTACGTGTACACAGCTTTTCTTTTTATGGGCCACACATTATTACACATTATTAAAATTATTAGAATCGATCCTTTTAAATAATATTATTGTTGTGAAAAGGTAACAATGGCTGATTTGTGTAAAATAGGTCTTAAAATGAGGGAATGACGTTTCAGAGAACTTAGCTCTTAAATTTGCCAGCAAGGGCAGAGCCATTTCCCGCACTCTACTACCCCCCTACCCCTAGGAAAGTACATCTCTGGTGCATATTATTATTTTTTTGTTTTACCGGCTATGAACAGTCCCTTACCTGCTGAACTAAAATTAAAGGAGAACACTGTAAAAACCGCACAGAATAACATAATAAAACTCCAAACCACATTGAAATTACCCAAAAACTTCTAAAAACCACAAACTGCTTGGTTTGTTAAAACTTAAAATAAAAATTTCTGCAAAACGGCACCAAAAACCGAGCTAAACCACATCACCGCAAAGCCTCACGCCCCCACTCAGCAGGGATAGTCCCTATGTCTAACTCAGACATAGAAGGTCATAGACAGAAGAAACAAAAACGGTGATTGAAGAGGAACAAAATTGAACTCCTTTACTGTACCAGATTTTGTATCTCCTTTTTTGAGTGTTCTCATAGCTTCTCGGTTTGCATTTCTTTTCTTGTCAAGCTCAACAATCTAACAAAAATATTTACAGAGAACAAAAGTAGAAAGATCTGTGATGTTAGCTGGAAATATGACAAGGCTTTGCAGTTAAATTTTCATGTGGAATTAAAGGGGTTAATGATGATTGCCCCTCTACTAGGACTCCCTTTCCTGTCCCATCCCCCTCTAAGGATGGCTTTGTTCACCAGGCCAGGGGTCTTCAAAGAAGGCCAGATTAGAGAAAAGCTGGCCTGTGAGAGCAACCGCTTTTAAGGCTTTTAAAACAAAGACTTAAAAGTTATCTGCTCTCGCGTGCTAGATAAAATCACATGAACACATCATGTATTTCTCAGGGCTGGTATTAAAAAAGAGTCTCTTTGTCTATGAGGGGGTACAGCAAAAATTGCAATTTCTGAAGAGGTGCGCGGAACTGCGGCTATACGCTTGAACGCTTTTTTTCCTTAGCAAGTAAAAGTAAACTTACCTCGCCTATTAGCGTAAATATTGATCATGCAGGTTTTACTTATCAGCCCAAAAACGAAGGGAAAAGCGCCCTATATAGCCTCATGGGGACGAGGTTGCAAGAGACAGATTGCATACATGGCAATACTGACTTAACTCTAAGTCACAGAATTTGCTTCACCTGATGTTTGTCTTCCATAATTTCTTCTGCAAGTTCCTCGAGTTCGGTAAATCTTTGAAGAGTCTGCGAGGCAAGTTTCCTTTCGGCCATTTTTGTTTTGACTTTACTAGTCCCAGCTTTCCCAGGCCGCGTCAAGCAAATACGTCCTGGAGCTGATTGATTTGGGCGCGAAATTTCATCTTTGTATCACCACTGATCACTATTTAGATCACTACCCCTTTGACCCCTTTTATATTATCTTTGCACCATCGCGAAGTGGAAATATCGTGGTATAGTTTTTGTTCTATTGGTAAGTACCAAAAAATACAAGTTTTGACTGCACTAGTTTACAATTTCCGGCGGCTCAGCGAGTGACAAATGCAGATTGGCAAGTAGACAATTGCAAGGAGATGCTCTCAAAACTCATGAAAACTGTATCAAGACTTGAAGAATACTTAAAGTTTGGGATAGGGATAGTTTAAGATCATTTCACAACATTTTTTACCTCGTCTACGTTCTTAACTTGCCAGTTTGCAAGTCTACAGTCTATATTTGTCACACCGCCATATTTGAAGCTGGGATTCTATTATTCATGGGGTTAAATTTTCAGGTGCGGGTGTGGGTGCAATTGAAACTGTTTATTGGGATAAGGTTCGAGTTGGCTCCTTTTGTCAAAGAGAAAAAGTTGGACATTTAGAGTGTGCCTTCTAGAGAATTTTACCTATATTTGACCAAAAAGTACTAGCATTCGTGAGCATTGCCGTGCCTTCCATTTCCATTTGTAAGGGTAGTTTGGGCCTGACAAGGACCGGGGGTATTGTATCAATGTCTGGGTTGAGGTAGCCTCCCACACAGGCAGGCTGTGGCGGATCTAGGGGTGGTTCGGGTGGTTCGGTCGAACCCCCTAAACTGAACGTGATGTGAAAACGTATAACAAACACGTGGTTAAAAAAAAGTGAACCAACTCAGCTAATAAAATAAAATATATATTTTGAAAATAATATTTCTTTGTGTCTTTGTACGCGAAAACAGCAATAAAAACAAGACAAATTTGTGCCTAGTTGAAAATGGCCTCTAGTACGTCCGCTTGAGCTATAAAACTACTGCTTATTAACGCTTACACGTCCCGCCAAAACTGACAGTTTATGCCAAATCTGCCAATCATTCCAATTCCGGCATTGCGTAAAGCCACGCCGTTCTTTGGAAATCAGAGTTGTGGATCGTTCTCTCAGTGAGTCAAAGATTGCGCCGGGAGTGTTTTGAAGAGAAAACTGACTTAAACGTTCCTCGACGTCAACTCACGACTTAATATGTCGAAGAGGACAAAGCAACCACTAATTCACCGGTTTTTCGGACCGTCATCAGCAAGGTAAGCATTAATAGATTAGTGTATTACACGAGTACGCTTAATTCTAGCAAGCAGACAGTGGTGATTTCTCGAGAGTTGCTTCATGAATCGATTTAAAACTGAAATATCATAAGTTTACATTCTAAATATTCTTCTCTAGATCGGAGACCAGCGAAGATAATGAGTCTTTTGACCAATCATCTAATTCTTCCAGCAGTTTGAATGAGAGCTCGAGTAGTGCAAAGAGGATTTGTTGCTCTAGCGATGCCGGTAAGAACATTTTCCATAACAAAAAATACTACAAGCTATCAATTTGGCACTTGTCAACACTTTTTTTATTTTGTGTTTACAGAGACCGAAAAAGTGACCCAAACCGGTAGAGGCAGTGAAGATTTGCCAGTGACCGTCGCTCGACAAAATGAGACAACTCTATCTTCTTCAAAGCAAGGTATTTCATTTTTGAAATTAGTGATATAAATCAGAAAGCTTAAGCTTCTATATGACATAAAAATGGAAAACGTCATTGCCATCATCAAAGCTCGGACACAATGTTAGGTGCAAAGCAGTGCTTCAGTTGTTAACTTCACTGACTCATGCTTTTTAAAGCAGAATTCTGTTCTCTATGTGACAATCCAGAGTAACCAAGAAAAATTTGTAAACATGCAGGTGTGTCGAGTCACGATCATTATCAGTTTGATGCGGCTTTGTTGGAGACCTTGCCGGCGGAATGAATAAAATGAACAATGTAAACAAGGTCCATTATTATGTCTGAGTTGGGCTTTTCCAATATTTTCTCAGGTGCTACCATGATGAGTCTTCCTCGCGAAGTCCTTTTGGAAATATCAAAGTGGCTCTCATTGGAAGAACGCATGATATACCTTGCACCAGTCTGCAGATATCTTTATGATGTCATGCATGATTCTAGTCTTTGGAGAACTGTTTATTCAAACGCTGAATTTACGCTTCATTCGTTTAATTCGTTATTTAGACACGATAGGGATTTACGGCATCTAGGCTTTAGACATTCGCAAAGACCTCTAACTTTTATTACTGACCCTTTTTTTATTGAACAAAAATTAATGAATTGTTGCAACTTAATATCTTTGGATCTTGCATACAATACGTCGATTTCTTCTTTACACTTTGTGAGACATATGCCTACTTTAAGGGAACTTGATATAACAAGTTGCCAAAATATTACATTAGAAAGTCTAGTAACTTCCCTTTACAAAAAAAGTACACTGGAAATATTAAGAATGCCTAATTGTTTTCAAGTAGGCGGAATTTCCTTAGTGTCTGTAGTAAAATCCTTACCTGACATTAAAATTATCGACGCTGGTGGATGTGAAACAATATCCGAAAATCAAGCTCGAGATATTTTGCAGAATTGCCAACTCTCCGAATTTTCTTTTTCCCCTAACTGGGATCACCCAAATTTGTGGGAACGACTTTTCACTGATTTTAAACATGTCAAGTTGGGTTATTTATCTCTTTAAACTAGAAGTCCACAGAAATATTTTGCAAGTCAAACACCCTGGCTTTCTGTGCAAGGAAAAAGAACATTAGTTGTATTGTAAAAATTGTGCGATTTCTGTTACCTGTCCTGTTCTAAACGTATGTCAAAACGGTATTAAAAGAATTTTAAAAAGGTAGTACAATGGCAATTTGCTTTCATTGCAGCGTCACAGACTGATAAAGATGGAGATGATCCTGTTTGTTATGGTTCGGTTCATGACGTTGATGTTGGTGCTCTTTTTCGTCAGAAAACAGCTTTTAAGTCTCTAAATCAAGCTGAGAAACTGAACATCATAAATAACCATTTTCGACCAGGAGAGAATTATGCTTTCCCTAAAGTGTTTATGAATGGTTGTAATCGGTCTTTCCAAATATCCTGGCAGCAACGTTATCCTTGGCTCGTTTACAGCAAGGAATGTGACGGTGGTTTCTGTCTCCCATGCGTTTTATTTGCCATACGCGAAAGCTTAGGTACCTTAGTAACCACTCCGTTCAATCGGTGGACAAAAGTAAGTAAAGTGTGTGGCGAACATGAGAAACATCGTTACCACATCGATGCCATGGTTGCATACGATAATTTTCTCTCGACAAGTCGGAATCCGCAAAAAAACATCCAAGTTCAAATTGAAAGCGAACGCGGGCGCACGATTAACAGAAACAGAGAAATTGTGAAAAGTGTTGCAAAGTGCGTCCATTTTTGCGGCAAACAGTGCATTGCATTGAGAGGCCATAGAGATGACAGCACTGCCGATCAAAATGGAAACAGGGGCAACTTTCTAGCTTTGCTGGAATTACGTGTTGACTCAGGCGATGAAGTTTTAAAGAACCACCTAGCGACCTGCCGCGCGAATGCACGATATTCTAGTAAAACAATACAGAATCAACTCATAATGCTAATCGGAGACCACATAAGGGAGTCGATAATTCAAGAAATCAAAGAAGCAAAGTACTTCTCAATTCTTTGCGATGAAGTCACTGACAATGCTAATCTCGAACAGTTGTCTTTGGTTTTACGGTTTGTCGACAAAGAGTGCATGATCCGCGAAGAGTTTGTAGACTTTCGATGCACCGATCGAATAACTGGTCAAGTCATTTCTTCCTTGATCTTGGAGAAGTTGGACCAGTGGGGTCTGGACATTTCAAACTGCCGAGGCCAAGGCTACGATGGTGCTTCGAATATGTCTGCACAAGCGAGGGGAGTGCAAGGCTTAATAGCACAGAAAAACCCCAAGGCCCTGTATGTGCACTGCAATTCCCATGTACTGAATCTCGTTATAGTAAAAGCATGTAGCTTACCATCAGTTCGCAACATGGCTGGCACTATAACGGAGATTTCACAATTTTTCAATTATTCTCCAAAGCGGCAGAGGTGCTTGGAGAAAGTAATCAGCGCTGATCAGCCGGATTCGCAGAGAACTAAGATCCGCGACCTCTGCCGTACTCGTTGGGTTGAACGTCACGAGGCATACGAAACGTTCGCGCTGTTACTTCCGTCGATTGTTAAAACCTTTGAGGTTATTTTGGACGAACAGCAACACAAACAATACAGTACCGAAACCCCTTGGAACTGGGACAGAGAGACTCTCCAGAAGGCAAATGGCTTCTACCACACATGTTGTTCTTTCCAGTTTCTCATCGCGTTAATAGTCACCATGAAAACTTTGGCAGTCATTAAACCGATTAGCATTAAACTGCAAAAGAAGTCTAATGACATCGTGAAGGCATACTGTATGATATCAGATACCGAGAAAGAGTTGAAGGAAAAGAGAGACGAGGCTGAAGCTGTGTTCAAAAGATGGTACTCTAATGCTGTCGAGCTCAGTTCAGACCTAGGTACCGAGCCCAGCGTTCCGAGAACAGCCTCAAGACAGCAGCACCGGGCAAATGCACCCCATGACACTCCTGAGGAATATTACCGTCGCAATCTGTTTGTTCCTTTTCTTGACCATATTACACAAGAGATGTCTTCAAGGTAATATGTTTTTATCAGGTCTTCTTGACATTTTAGCTACGTTGTTTGCAAAATAAGACGACCTTCAGGACGAGTTTCCCTTTAAAGTGATCAGATTCCATAGCTGTTCCCTTACTCTTCTCTAGTTATAACAGTCACACTACACAAAGTACAACAGAGTACAAATACGCAAATTCTGATCAGTGGTTATATTTTGAATTGTTCTAGATTTGGTAATACTCAGAAGACTGCTGTGCAGTTACTGGGTCTAGTTCCAAGCATCACCGTGTCACACACAGATGCAAACATTGATGCGGTTTCAGAGATGTACCGCTCAGACCTGCCAAACCCTCAAACTCTGGATGTCGAGTACCATCGATGGACGAGAAAGTGGCAGTCAGAGAGAAGCCAACCAGACGCACTTCAACCTGCATTAGAGGTACAGAACTTAATGTTTTTTGTTTTTTAATGTTCGCCTTTCAAATTAAACTGAACTATTTCTTTTTTGTTATCTTAGGTCTGTGACGCAGACATTTTCCCCAACATCCACTGTTTGCTGCGCATTGCATGCACTATTCCAGTGACTTCAGCTGACAACGAGCGAGCAAACAGTACCTTAAAGCTGGTTAAAGGCTACCTGCGGACCACCATGACGACAGAAAGATTGTCTGGCTTGGCGCTCATGAATATTCACCACAAGAAACCCGTGGATTATGATGCTGTAGTCCAGAAATTTGTAGAACAGCAACCCCGGAGAATGTTGCTGGCTGATCCCATTTTTGAGGAATCATGAATTTTTAATTTGAATGAATTTAAAATGTTTATCCGTCTTGATTATTGTCAGTGTTAAGAAAATCCATCCTTTAAACTACTGTAGTTAGTACAAAAATGGAGGTGACTTTAGAGCAATTAAGCCACTTCAAATTGCCCCTGAAAACGCTGGAAATCGCATTTCAGAGGCCCTAAAATAAAAAATTTTCCGGGGGAGCATGCCCCCGGACCCCCCTAGGGGCTACCGCCTTCGGCGGGCGTTTATCCGAACCCCCCTTCGTCAAATCCTGGATCCGCCCCAGGGCAGGGGAGTTCCCTTGAAACCCTTAACCTATACCGTACAATGTTAACACACAACTTTTTCCAGTGTGCAAAGAAAGTGGTGTCAGATAGCCCAGGGCTAGTGGATTTTGCTATCGGGCTAGTGAATTCTCTTTTTAACTTGTCCGACGTGCAAGTGATGTCTTTTGAGGAATTCGAATACCATCAGGAACTGTGAAATCAATTCTGCTAGTCAAAACTTGTTTGGGGCTGGTTGAAATGATGTCTGGGCTAGTAAATGTTAGCTTCAGCTTGCCCAAATGGCAAGCTGAAAAATGATTTTCTTTGCACCCTGCCTATTGTGCTCAATACAAAACAATCCCACGCCACCCCTCCCCCCCTCAAATTCCTACCAAATTCTAGACTATGATCCAGAATCTCCCATTTATTACCAATCACTTTCCCATAAACAACCCATCCTAGACTAACACCCTCTGATTTGTACAACCTCTACCACACAACACATCACACAACACATACCTCTGTAGTCCAATTATGTGAAAGTACCCTTAGTGGGATTCAGGACTTGATTTAGCGGTGTTTCATGCCCATTTGCTGATTGAAATGGCATAAAAAAACAACAACAAAACAAAAACATACCCCTTGGGAAAAACCTGATAGCTTATACAGTACTAATACTGTAGTGGTAGCCTGTGAACAGACTCTCTGTTTGGGGAAAAAATAGCGAGGAAAGGCCCATTCACTGGCTACTGTAGTGGAATGTTGATCACCCCCATGGAAATCTAAAGCAGTATGGAAAATAACGTTTGTTATTGTCACTACCAAAACTATGCTAAATGATTGACAGTGGTGTAATTTGACTGGTTGAATACTTGTTATGTTTAATAAATGAATAAATAAATATACTTTGAGACAATTAAAACAAGTAAACAAAATTAAAAATGTGTTGAAATATACAAATCCTCTGTTATTGTCTTTTTCAGTGACAACAGAAGAAAAAAATTATAATGATTCAATCATACAACTGTTAATAACATACACAATGGAACCTTCAAGAACTGCTGCTCAGGAGGTTATGTTGTCGAAGAAGTCAATAGTACTGTATCCAGCAGGAGAAGGTAATGCAAAGGTTGTGTTGGTAAAACACTACATTTCACCATCTGGTAGAAAACACAAAAACCTTAAACCAACATTCATGGACACTGAGGGTTATAGTGGTCCAAGAAGAGCCTGCAAAAGAAGGAGCCTTGAGCTGGTTGATTCTAAAGAAAACAAAGAACAGTACCCTGCTGTCAAAAGGAGAAGATCAGTGCAACTTGGGGATGTGAAGAGAACTGTAGAAAATATTTCATTATTGCATCAAGAGAGAGGAAAGTCTCAACGTCCTTGTCTTGTTTGCAAGAATAATTTCCTTCCCTGCAGGCATGATCTAGTTAGGACCAACAGTTATGAAACTCAAAGCCAACATGGGCATTCTGAACAGAACTGTCAGCCATTAACAGATGAATTGCCGTCAAAAATATTTCAAAATGAAAGGCTGAATTTCCAAAGTGATGACCAGCAATCCCATGGTTTGTGGAATAATAGCTATGACCAAGGTATAGTCTTGCTACCAGAGAATTGTGTGGATAAAAGAAATAAGGATGATTTGCTGGAAATACACATGCAAAGACAACTTGATAAGCATAAATCCGTTTTTTGTACACCACAGCAGAAGACACCACAAGTGAAAAGTAATGGCAAATGTAAGTCTTTATTTGCAACTTATCACTTAAACAAAATACACAAGTCTGTTGTCGATGAAATATAAAGTCAGTGGCAATGTTATCAAAAACAATAATTAAAAACGGAACTCTTAACACAGGGCAGACAAGGCAGCAAAGTTAAGCACTAATGAGTGGTGACATACTACAAGAAACTTCTAATTTTCTTGCAAACTGTGTTAAAGTTGTTTTTGAGCCATGAAAATGAATATTTCCCATTCTGACATTTGCATTTCCCATCTGCCACCATCTTGAATTTTTATGACTTCAAATGCTTGATTTTTTACTGTCCATGGGAACGACTGTCTGGTGTGATTAAAATACAAAATGCTGACACAAAGAAAATTTGCATGGACAACATTCCTATACTTACACTGCCTGTAAGATGAAGGTATTTATGTCCTTTTTTAAATAAAAGTTGTATAACTTAGATGTATTTTTAAAAATCCATTATTTATTGTTGTATTTTTTACATTTTAAAACAAGAATTGTAACAAAATTTAAGTACCGGTAGTTTTCTACTCTTAGTTCACACTCTTTTCAAAGTAGACCTGGCAATTCTTGAAATACAGTGTGTAGTAGTGACCTTAAACCTTTTATTGAATATTTTCCTCTGTTTAATGTTCATTTTCTTTCATAAGACATAAACAAAAGAGGAAAATAAAGTGTAAACCAAAGACGGAATTAAACTACTTTCAACTCCGTTCTAACGGGAATTACCTGAACGGGTCCTCGTCCAAGCGGTTTTTCAGTCGTTTTGCAGACTTCACTTAAGAGTTTGGCGCTCAGAATTGATGAATTATTGAAAAAATATAACCCAAGTTCAATCAACTCGAAAAATAACGTTACAAATATCATAACTACTCAGTTCAAGTCAAACATGAAGAAAGTTTATGAAGACCACCAATTAATACTAATTAACGCAAACCGAAAACTAAACTTCTACTACTCATTCAAGAAAGAAATTAGAAAAACGGAATTTTTAAATCTGATCAATAGTCCACAACACAAAATTGCCATTAATAAATTCCGTCTAAGCAATCATATATTACACATTGAAACTCGGGTAGACACACGACGCCAAACAGACCCCAGTACATCAAAGAAGCTGCTTTTTTCTGCCATTCAAATGAAATTGAAAGAGTGCAAAACATGTACTTTTTTGCTGTATTTTTTATGATAAGTTTCAATTACAACTTAACAACAAAATCACTACAAGGTATCCTTGCATTCATAATTTTGATCATAACTCTAAAAAGGAAATAATATGCAGGGGCGGATCTAGGGGGAGGGTGCAGGGGGTGCCCCCCCCACCCGCTGAGATGACCTGCGGTTTTAGAATACAACTGGTATTCTGCCAAAAAAAAAACTATGTGGTGTTGAAGTAGAGCAAGAGAAGAGTGCACCCCCTCCTAAAAAAAAAAAATCCTGGATCCTCCCCTGATATGATCCGTTTATATGTAGACTTCATTATTTCTTCTTTTATTTTTCGAATAATGAATGTTAGGCAAGAAACTTTGCTTAAGACGAAATGATGTGAAATAATTGTTACCTTTTCTTACTTAGATAATTCCATGTAATATGTATGGAAATTCCTAATAAATTGTTGTTGTCACGCTATTTGCTATATTTTCAAAAGCTAAAGCGTGTCTTTGCATCAATTGAATTCCAAGAATAATGCTCTAGTCGTGATAAGACTATATCTAGGCATAAAAACATTTGACTGTCTTCTGTTGCAAAAGATGACAAGGATGGACCTGGATTGAAACTGGGCCAACTTTGTCAAGTTTAGCCATGACTAGGAGTTCAGATAGTATAATAGAGCGCGGCGTTCAGATGGTGGAGAGAAAGTTAAACCCTGGAACTAGAGTCCGCGGGGACTGAAAAAGCGCGAACATGAAAAAAACTTTCCTCGTGCCTCTCACACTATCTGAGAGCCTGGAACAGGCTATTTCAAGTTTAAGTGCCTCGCGGGTAAATTCTATTCCTACAAACATCACCAAAAAATTTGTTATGGTTACTTCTCCCTGGTGACATATATTTGATATCTTCTTCATATCTGTAACAGGGCATTTTGTGCATGAGTAAAAGCACTCAGTAATGACAGACTCACAGAATTGACTTAAAACAGCAAAAATCTTGGTGACATCATGCATAGCCCCTTTAACTTCCTATAAGACAAGCAGACACGAGGCACGGACAGTTGGAGCCGGTCCCGACGTAGCCTGTGAACAGGCCTTTGCTATTTTTTTTGCTATTTTGTCCCCAAACAGAGAGCCTGTTCACAGGTTAGCCCCGATGTTGTCCATTCTCGTCCCCAGAGCCACTCGGCTTAACAAGACGGCCTCTGGGGACGAGAATGGAGAATATTCTGAATATTGAGAATCAGATGAGGCCTTTAACTGCCGTTTAAATTGAAATTAGAATAAATAAAGGATTCTGGTACCTAGCGAAATTCAAACCACCACTGTAAAAAAAGAAAGACGAGGAAACTGGGGCGAATTAAGTTTCGCAAAGACGTCTATGACTGTGTTCAAGAGAAAAACATTGGCCATAGTATTTGGCCATATCAAGCCATAGCTGACCAGCGTGTCCGAAGTAGCTATCCCAGAGTCAATTGCGGGACACATTTCGGTTCCTGCAGTTCCCTTCTCGCTTCTAAAGTGGCGAATGGATAGCGAACTCCAACGTTTTCTTCAGGGCCGAGTTGTTCAAAGCTGGGTTAGGATTAGACTTTCTAAAAGTCCTTTATTTTCTTTTTCCTCGTTGGTTATCCCATTTTAGCTCGAGACTTCGTTGCTCGCTCAGTCGCTGCGTGACCTCAAGCATTGAAGCTCGCTTCGCTCAATTTTAGAACTTATGAGAGGTCGACTCGTACAAGTTTAGGTTATCATAATCCAGGGTTAGTGCGAAATTTGAATTCAGACTTCCTTATTGTGTACAATATGATGATTGGATGATCTTAAAAGTATAGAGAAAATTACCAGAGAAAATGCTTCGAATAAAACGGAGAAAAAGTTGAAACCCGGATTAAAATTTAACCTCAGGTTAGCGCTAATCGGCCTTCGAACAACTGGGCCAGGGCCTCAACGAGTGGTCTCTCTTTTTTTCAGAACGCAACACGAGTGCCCGCGTGAAAATCGCCCGACGCAGAACAAATCGTTTAGATACTGTTTTCCAAACAATAAAACGGTTAATCTTACCATAGAGCAGCTTGCACGAACCATGCCGATGAAACCAAAGAGCCAAGAAAGCTTTAGGAGGGAGAGAGCAAACAAATAAAATACTGAGAGCATCAAGAACATCCTATTCAAACACTGGACACAGTATTAATCGATTTAGCTCTTACCTTTACCTTTCAGATAGACCGAGAGGCCACCATGATAATTTCATACGGTAAGCGGATAAATCTGGGGAGGGTACATATCCTCTATGGGGACTTTGGATCGGAGGGCCCCCACTACCACCTTGACAATCACGCAGCTTACTGTGTGGCGTCTGTGGACTGTCTTTTGTTCAGTTGTAAAGAATGCCTTATTAGCGGCGCATTTTCTCAGCAGGGACGGATCTAGGGGGAGGGTACAGGGGTGTGCATACCCCCCCCCCCCCCCGAGATGACCTGGGGTTTTCTAATACAACTGGTATTTTGCAAAATATGGCGATATGTATGATATGTATTCTCACCAGTTCACATTATGTTATTGCTTAGTCAAAAGCCTTCCTCTTCGCATTTGCTTTTAAAATTTGTTTACGTCACTAGTCAGTTACTCTGTTCCTCAGTGGTGCACCCCCTCTTCCCCCTCCTAAGAAAAATCCTGGGTTTCCCCCTGCTCAGTGTTGTGAGGCAATCTTAGTTAGAGATCTTTTAATCTCTTAGCATGCCTTAGAAGCTCAACAGTGATGTTGACAGAGATATGTATTTGTTCCGGCTTAGCCTGTCCACAGACCCTCTATTTTCTCTTTAAAGTCGAACTGAACGAAAAGAAAAATAAAACAACGGCTGTGTACGGGCTATTCCGGCTGGCTGGAATTTTAGCGCTTTTCACTTCGGGTTGACCTAATAATTTTGCTCATTTTACCGTCAGCCTTTGTAAAAGAATTTGTAGCCTTTACTTAACCTATCAGTGTGGAGTCCATAAACATCTTATTATAATGGATATCATTACCCTACATCAAAAAAAAATTATTCGGACGAGCGTGTGTAGTGTCCGCCCTCTTAGCCACCATGGCCACTCGGCCAATGATGATGTTACGGTATCAAGATTGTCTTGGATACTAACATTGTTCATTCTCCTTCACGATCAAGCGGAATGAACAACTCTACTGACATAAATAAGCTCAGATGTCTTGTCATGTCTTCAAGCCAAAATGACCGCCATCTTAACAACATACATAACAGTTTCAACTATTCCTCATCAAAAACAAGAACTGTTCTATCGCTGTGTTGTTGTTGTTTTTTTCACCTCTGATCGTTTTACTCGCAGCCTTAAGAGCTTCTGTTCGTGTACAAATAAACCGCAGTCGAAGCTCCCGCAAATGATGGTCGCAATTGGTGCAGATAACTAACAAGAGTGGGCCTCTTAAGCGATCATCATATGGAAAGTGATTAAACAGTCGAGGGCAATCGCTTATAAAAGCTTTAAGCAGAAAGTTTGGCATATGAGACATACACAGTTGGTTACCAATGGCACTGTAATAATAATATTAAATAGTCGGATGTATGGATCGACTGACTATGCTTGCTATAAAATTTAAACTATTCCACGAGTTTGGTGATACAAAAGTATTTCTATGGCCAGTGAAAATCTCTTTGCGCCTCTTTATATAGTTCCAAGTTATAAGGCCGATAATAGTTTTGCAAAAGAGTGCGGATATCATTTCTCACAGTAGGGTGTGGTCTTCCTTTCGTCTCCGACAAACACCCCGCCTTTTCGCTTTTCTTCTTGTCAGGAAAAGTAACACATGGAAAATGTTTGCTTTCGTTGATATAAAAGTGCTCCTTCTTGATAAAAGGCTCGATGTCAAGAAACTTTTCTACCGCTTGCAGTTCCTTGGCCGGATTGACTTTCATCTCCTCCATGCTAACAAAATGTAGTTGCGACAGAGGAAAATACTTCAACCAGTTTCTCAAATGTTTTACGTACACTCCAATTTGTACTGTCTTAGTTAACGTTTTCAGAATCTTTTGCTCTTTACCCTGAGTAATGAATTCCTCAAACGACTGTGGCCTTTTACGCTTCTTCGTAGAAATTTGGACATAATCTGAAATCGCCCTTTCTGTTGGGTCGCGAAGGGTGACAATAAGCTTGACATTCGTTGACATTTGCCGCACTCGCTCAGGCACTTTATCAGTCACAAAATAAGCTGGCGTTTTCTCGATGGTTATATCCCCTGGCAAAGATTTAGGCATTTTTTGCCTATACCAGTCAAGCCCGAACTGATAATTCTCCTCAACGTCAAAAAAGTGAGCCTCTGTTGAACACGCTTTAATCTTAGGGTGCAGTTTTAAAAATTCCAAAAGTGCTCTAGTCCCTCCTTTCCTGACACCAATAATAATTGCATTTGGGAGACGCTTTCGAGGCCTTCGTTCAAGTTTGTCACTCATGCTACTTTCTGTTACATTTTTTCCAGCAGAGGAGTACCGTAAGTGAGTAGGTGACTTAAATTCGTTGAAGGAATTGTTTACATCATTGTCCAAGTCAAACAAATTCTCGTCATCTTGGGCGGCGTAGTGTATCTGTTTAATCCGCCTTTTTGGCTCAGTTAACATCATACTGTAAAGGCAAAAAGACAGCAGCCCTGCGAGAGGAAGAGCGACGCAAACTTTCCGTCCGTCCAACCACGCTGCCATGTGGTGTTATATTTTCCTTACCAAGAATGCTGTTATCTCTTATTGAAACTTGACAGAAAGGGAATTAGGAACGCCTGTAAGAAACAAAATAGAGACAAACTGAAAAGGAAAAATAATTTGTTGATAAAATTAGCTAGTATAATTAAACTTGATAACGAGTACTTCCATCATCAAAACCTGTCCTAAACATTTTTCTGGTACCATTTATTTTGAAGAATCAACAATCGTCGACAAAATTGTTGAGACACTTTTGAGAGCTAGGAGGTTTTTGGAGAACAAAATAATCTGGACCCACAGTTGGGTTGTTTATCTTTTTTTTTCTGCAGAGCCTCCCAGTATAAATGAAGCTTCGGCTGGCTAGAACCCCCCTTCCCCGTAAAAATTTCCCCAGAAAGAGATAGCTTCGAAAAACACTGGAGTACCATCTCTTTCCATGACATATCCTGGTATACTACAAATTGTAGATCTTTGGTGTCCGTTGTATCCAAAGCACCTATAAGAGGGTACTAATGGGGTTAACAGTTTGCTGATAATTGGCCAAAAAAAACCCATAAATTAATCGATATTTGGCCACACAATTAGTAGTTAACTGAGAATTGGGTGGTATCCCCATTAGCACCCTCGTATTAGTAAAAGTTCCGAGGCCTTTGGTCGAGACGCAAGTCTCAGTTTTCATTGGCTCATCAAGTACTGCCGCTCGATTTTAAACAATTTTAGCTCAATTTTGCGAACTTCGTTCCTCTGTTAAGGAAGCATTTCCCTATCAGCAGCGACGGGAGACGAACCTTGGTATCGTACGGAGTTTTAAAGTTTTTAAATCTCTATAAATATTACTGTTTCTCAGCTGTAGTGCAACACACTTTTAAGAGCCAATCTATAGGTCTCTCTTACAAGCATTTCAGGACGATTTAGCTCACGGCTGAAAAAAGGGAATAACTCAAAAAAATTATAAACCAAAAAACCTGAGATCAGAAAAGAATAAATGTACAATCAATACACACTACTGTTTTTCGCGCAACCTCGTTCTATTCTTGACTTGAAATTAGCAGCCTGTTGGAG
This sequence comes from Porites rus, assembly GCA_964035705.1. Classification (NCBI taxonomy): domain Eukaryota; kingdom Metazoa; phylum Cnidaria; class Anthozoa; order Scleractinia; family Poritidae; genus Porites; species Porites rus. The sequence continues at coordinate 24,120,828 of OZ037993.1, forward strand.
AATGCGAAAGTATCGGCCTTTCATTGCTTGTACGCGCCGCTACAGATGGCAGGCGCGGAGACCAGCGGAAAAAAAGGGGGGGGGGGAATTGCTTAACATTTTCTATAGCTTGAAAAGGCTAAAAATTTGTTGATGACCGTTCCATTTATGTACAATTTTCGTAGCATATCTAATAAATTCCCTACGATTTTTTTAAAGGTTTAATTTCGCATGTTAGTCCCCAAGTTTAACAGGGACCGCGCAGAGGGAGGGGCTGGGGGGGCTTTAGCCCCCCCCCCCTTTTTGCAAGAATAAAAATAAATTAAACAAAAAATAACTTAACAAAAGTAACGGAGTGAAAAATAGCAAAAAATCGTTAATTCGAAAGTGACCAGAGTTACTGGCAAAGACAAACGCGCAGATAAATAGACAGAAGGAAGCATTAGTCGTTACAATTGTAAAATAAACTGTACAACGATGATGTTAATATTTCAGTGTTAACCGCCCAGATGGAAATTTTACAAGTGCTGCTGAAGGATGGTGATTATTTTTGTTTTGACGACATCATAGTAAAAATTAAAGAGCTACTCAACCCAGAACGGGAAATGATAAAAGAAGTTATCACGTTATGTAAGCTGATTCTCGTAAATCCAGCAACAAGTGCAGCCGGTGAAAGATCCTTTTCGACTGCCCGGAGGTTAAAAACATGGCTCCGTTCAAGAATGAACCAGGAACGATTTAGTAACCTGACAGTTTTAAACATACACAAAGAAAGAACGGACAGGCTTTCCACCATTGACATAGCAAACGAATTTACGGACCGCAACACAAACAGAAAGCGTAATTTTGGCACTTTTCGAGTAAATGATGTACAGTAACTTTAATATCATTCACTAAATCATTTTCAGTTACCGTTTTGTTTTGCCGTGTAAATATTTTGAATGAATAATTAAACAATTATTGAACTCGGCTTTCGTATGATATGAAGATATATAGATCTCGGAGGGTGTTATCCACCGGGCTCAAGCCTTCGGCTTTGGCGGATAACCCCCTCGATCTGCATAACTCTTCATATCATACTCAGCCTCGTGCAATAATTGCTCAGTAATTATACAGCCTTGAGTTCAAGGCAGCTCAAGCAAAATCGTTGGATTTCTGGCTTATTTATAGTAATTAAAGGTTGATATCAGTACTAGTATAACATAACAATCTATGATATTTCAATTTAGTGATGGTCAATTTTCAGACCCGATAGCAACATCACTGAAGATGTGGAAAAAAATCAATAGTTTTATCGTTATTCGCATTCTCCGTCACTTTAGAGAAATTGAATAGAAATCCACAAGCATGCCCCCCCCCCCCGCCCCCCGCCCCAAATTCTCCTTCACGCATTCTTCTTTAGCCCCCCAACTCGAAAACTTGCTGCGCGGTCCCTGAGTTAGGCAAATTTTCGTCCGAAAAGGAAACCTAAACTTTCGGATTCGAAAGTGAGACCGAGAGAAGAATGAGGAAAAATTCCAATTTTAACTTCATCTGAAATTTTCGGGAAAATAATACCGAAGCCCTTGTAATTTCGAAAAGACTAAAGTTTCCCTAGGACGACCGAACAGATACAAATTTATAGTGGCGCTTAGAATGCATTTCTAGAGATCTAAAATTACTCTGGATAGCCTAAAGAGTGTTTTCAAATGCATTTAGGAGGAAACCGTCGTTGGGTGCCCCTGAGATATACATAACGGTTGTAAGAAAATCTGGTAACTACAACCAAGTAGAAAAATACCTCTGCTGACTATCAATAATCCTCATTGGTTTCAGCATTCATCATACTTGTGATAAACAAATCTGACCACCGCGTAACAACCGCGTGTATTTTTTCGTATACGTAAGACTACATCCCAACTGGACTCCACTCAATCCTATTACCATTATTAAATGCGATTACGGTACTAGGGTGTGTTCGATTATCGTTAATTCCGGAAAAAGATTACCCAAAAGTTGCGTTACAATTCTCTTCTAGCGTGATATTTGAACCATCGTTACTCGAAATTCATTAGAATATTTATTTCAAGCAGACCTCTAGAACTGTTCTAGATTTTCTAATGCAATGAATGCCAAAACAAACGATTCTTTTTTCACGAACCGTGCATAATTCAAGCACAATAAGGCGCCCGACGAGTATTTTTGGACGAATAAGCGAGTCCACAAGCAAATTTTACGAATATTCCGGGTAGGCGGAATTGTGATTTCACGGTCAGATTTTATCCAAGCTTTGCCCAAGTATATAACGAATTTTCTTTTTTCTACCGGGCTTTTGTTCTACTTTACATCGGGTACACAAGATTTAGAAGCCTGGAAAGAGATTGTTCATGATTAAAACTTCTCGCACTACGCTGTTTTACGAGATACATAGCGATTTTTTTCTCATTTCACGTGCACGCGCAAGTTGTAGCGCAACAATTTTAAGGCAACAACTTCTTGCAGAAAAAACCTTCTACACTGCAATTGCGCGATTGCTTGCACGTGTGATGAAACGAGCAACACTGGTTTCTAACAAATGTCGCTCGACAGGATGAAGTAAAATGTTGCCCGTATTACTTGACCTAAAAGACACGAAACAAATTGAAAACGCATGCAAGTAACACAGAGAAAGGGGGAGATCTGTAATTTATAACTCACGTCATCACTCAATAAGCAATAAATAGGATAATACCATTTCATGTCGCGAAAAATAACAAGCAGGAATTTTAATGCGAGCAATATGCACTGGACCCATATGGATTGCTTTAGTATATCATCTTGAAAGGCAAGTGTATGATTAGGACAAGAAATAATAAAAACCGGGAAAATAAAACATGCCCTCAAAAGCCCTCAATAGATAAAAGCACGCGCGGCTTAATGCTCTGAAATCAGATCTTGATCAGGTTCTTTATGTCAAAAGGATTGTTTTAGGTCTTTGCAATGTCCGAAAATAAGTCGACTATATATATCATTTCTTTACAAGGCTAATCTATGGAATTTTTACCTGGTGAAAAATGTTATTAGACGATTATGTTTCTAAAAATGTGAAAAAGCCTAGAGGCAAACAACTCGAAGACAAAACAAAACTGAAATAAGGGTCAACGCAATGAAAACACTGTCAAAATAGAAATCTGACAACAACTAACGACCATCAAATACAAGTTTTATGATCGTGACAATTTTTTTTGCGGTACGCCATAGGAATCTTTTTTGGGTATACACTGCATCACGAGATATTGTTGGATTGATTTTCATAACGCAAGTTAAAATTTAATGGTTAAGAAGGGTAAAATTTCACCGCCATGGATAAAAACATGTACCGTGTCGGCGTGCCATCGTTTGAAATCGGATTGAACCGAATGATCATAGTTCTTCTGACGGTGCTATCCAGCTAAAATGTGTGTATATAATTTAAAAAGCGAGTACTTATCTTAAATACGCAGGGCTTGATTCAGATCGAAGACCACCGGAAGGCAGAAAACTTCGATTTGTCAATCGCCAATTATGAATTTGAGGTGCTTACTGAGCGAAGACAAAGGGCAGAAAAACCATTCGATTTAAATTTCTAAAAAATCCAACAGTTAAACAAATGAAAGAAATAAATGGTAAAGAACTCACATTTTCCATAATTTAAGCGCCAAAATATACCTTACCCTTTCAAATTCTGGACTTTGCTTGCATTCTCCAGTCCAGTGTCACTTTCCGCTTCGATCGCCTGAAATAGCTGCTCGAGAAAGCTGGGGCGAGGGTACAACTACTTGTCACGCGGGGAGAGCATAAATTTCTTCTACGTGCGTACGTGGGGTAGTAGCATGTAAAAAAGGTCGCGCCTAAACGTTAAAGTTGGGGGAGGTTCAACTTTTACGTTCACGTGCGACCTTTCACATACATCTTTTCGATTTATTACGTCTTGCAGACGTAGATTTTACGCGCGTTGATCGCACTACGCACGTAAAAAATAAGCCACAGTGGAAATCCACCCCAATGCCAATCAATTTTTGCAAGTGTCTCGTTAACAACAGAGAATAATCTAAGAGATTATTCTCTCTTGGTCGGAGCTGGTTCTCTTACAGGAAAAGGACAAGAAACTAGAAGAACGCTGCGAGAATGTGGTATCAATTTATTCACGACATTGATAACATGATTAGCAGATCTGAATTGAAGAAAACAGATTTCGCAGGTGTAATGTAATCCTTTTTTAAAATGGGAGATACTTTTGTTTACATTTTATAAATGTTTGCGAGATCAGTCATGAACTGTTGCTGTTTTCTCCATAAATTGAGAAGACTAAGGGGACAAAGAAGTATGGCCCCCTCAGATGGCTTCATGCTGTAAAGTTGTATTTATTTCAATAGCCTGTGTACAGCCGTCGTCTCCAAGCACTGTCAAGGATTTTTAATTTTATCAATCAGGGCCGATCAACGGACAATGTGTGCGGTCAAAAATGAATAATGTCCAGGAAATTCCTTTGATGACCGTTCATGTTGTTTGATTCTGCTGTCCGTGCAAACTAACTTCTTTTTTCTATAAATCACAAAAATAGCGAAGCTAAGCATTAGCATTACCATCTGCTTTTCTCCGCATGTCTGGTTCACACGTCTTCTTACGCTTTTTCGTATGCCACTGCCAGTTTGTTTGCACTGAAAGGAGTCCTCGCTTACTAGTTTATACTTTCATCTATACGTCACAGCTGACGTCAGTGTGCTTCATAATTCCCGCAAGGTAGAACAATTTACGTTATCAACTTAGTTTATAAAACCAAGGCTTTATACATATAAACTACGAGTAGTCCCCCATTTTTTCTCAGGGATAGTAGAGCAAGCGAAACGCGAGCGCGCGTGAAAATCACCCCGCGCGAGAAAAGGCGACACGTGGCGTGTCGCCTTTTCTCGCGTGGGGTGATTTTCACGCGCGCTCGCGTTTCGCTCGCTCTACTATCCCTGAGGAAAAATGGGGGACTACTCGTAGTCTATTATACATACAGATTATAGTTTATTCTCCTTCAGTCTATGAATGTAAACTAAAATATAAAACGTCTTGGAATTAGACTCCACGGGTCACCAGCTGCTGGATCACGGAACTACAGTGTACAAGGCGCTCTTATGACAATTTTAAATTTTTACAACACGGTTTTAACACGTGCACTTTTAATAGAGAGAAAAGTCGTCAGAAAAAACGTGAATAACACGTCTCAGTAACCAACAAACGAGCAAAAACAAAGTTCAACTGATGTGTTTAAAGTAATACCAACGTTCCGCATTCCTCAGTTGGTAATAGTTAACTCCATGTTTCAGCTTCTATTTCATTTTATACATCGATCTTTCTTTTCTTCTTTCGGGCGGAGCCTCTCTGTGCCACCCCTAGCTGAAGTACTCCACGATCACTGCACTCCTGTGCATTCTTGGCTTTTTTTCATCTGGGTTTTGTTATCAGCTCGACTAGCTTACACATTTGCGCTATGCTCAGCATTGCTGCAGCTGTACATCACCGCTGTTTACTGAGAACAAGATCGTCAAGGCTTTAGATTCGATAGGTCATCTTCTGTTAATGCAGTTAAGTCAAATCCTTTCACTTCAGGCAACCCTATAAGGAAACCATTCAAAACACTTTATACAGTCTTATGCACTTTGACTGGTGATTACCTGAAAAAGGTGTACTATTAGAACATCAGTGAGTCCCCCAATTGACTCTTATATGAAAATGCTGGAGACGTTCGTTATCTCGCTTAGGGGTAGAAACTCTGTGGGAAGTTACAGAGTAGGGTATGTAGTGCCTGGTGTGGTAGTCTATCTCAAATGCACTTTCACATGAAGCAGGGGCACCCAACGAGAATATAGTTGCAAACCACTTAAACACAGCATCGTTAAACGTATTTTAGTATTTAAACGGTAGATATAGGCATATTTTTATATCTAAAAAATTTTCATCTGTTCGGATTTCTTCGCTGAAAGTCTAGTGATCCGAAAATTATAGGGATCTAAACTTACCTTTTCAAAAACTTCAGCCAGAAAAAAGGCTCCCGGAAATTCTAGGTGACCTTGTTAGGGTAAAAATCCGTTAAAAATGGCCAATTATACCATATTTTAGATGTTCGAAAATCCTAGGAGAGACAGGTAGGCAAGAAAGTTTACAAAAAATTTTCCGAAAATTCTAGATCTCAAATCGTCTTTCGAACAGATATTTTCCGAAAATTGACGTTGGGTGCCCCTGATGATGGGCATTCACAAATCATTACTTAATCAATAATATTGTAAACTGCGCTATAAGCAGTCTGGCTAAATAAAATTACCCCAACCAATGTTTAAATTATCCATAAAAGCTCTGAGGGGAATAATATGATATTTAAAATTTACGTTACAATTTTCTTGACAGAAAGCCATTATTTTCATCCATACAAGTATCACTTAGTGTTGTGCATAAAGAAATATCTTTACATCATACTCTGTTGGATTATGGTCTCCTTTGGAAGCCAAATAAAGCCCAAGTTACACCCAGATTCGTCTCCTTTAGGCGTTTAATTCTAGTTTTTCAACAAGCACGCCCATTTCTTTCTTATGGGGGTCCCCCAGGGCAGTATAACTACTCTCACTGCAATCTAAATTCGGTTGAAAATGAACTGCACATATTATTTCACTGTGATCTATATAATGATTTGGAAAGACTCTTTTTATTAAAATCAACAACCGAAATACATCATTTACAAATTACAATATCCATGATAAAGTCTGTTTTCTTTTTAACAATACTGATTCACATATCAGCAGGCTAACTGCTAATTTCGTCTTTCAAGCTAAACATAATTAATTCTAACATTCAATTTATATCTTCATTTCTTTAAATTTAGCTTTTTGTTGTTATTTTAATCGGTAACACCTGTACAAAATGGTAATACTGAATAAACTTGTTGTTGTTGTTGTTTCTATATTGACCACATTTTGACATCATCTACAACCTATGACTGACCAGACCATTAAGGTAAAATAGAGTCTATTTTAATTACTGAATACAAAGGTGTACACCCATTTTGATTGGTTTTTATCGACGGACAGCTGAGATCATAAGGATTTAGAAATAACTGGGTAGTAGTAAGTAGTAATAAGTGGGTAGTTTTTTGGTTTATGGTTATAGTGGTTTCCATTCTATCTTCATCATTGAACTTTTAACTCCCCAGTTGCTTCCAATGTGTAAATTAACCCACAGGTAAGTAAATTCTGACAAAAGTACCCCACAACACACAGTGGCGACAAAGTTAGTTGCGGCATTTTTCTCTAAGGCCTCTCTAAGATTTTGCAAACATAAATCGGGAAAATAAGGCTTTCCCTCCCCTAACCCCTCCATACAGTGTTGTGCTTCTGTTCAAGCTACCTATAGAAAACAAGGGACACCCAAACTTTGAATGAAGGAGAGAGGGGAGGGGTGTGGATTGTTTTATTTTCCAAACATACACATAATGTACCCCACTTGAGGACAATGTCTCAGTAATTTTGTTGCCAACTTCAAAAGGTGCTCATTGGTTGTACTATTTTTTTTAAACATAGTGACAAGTGTTTAGTTTTTAATTGGGTATCCTGTGGTCATCACACGCATGTATCTTCCCTGACTACCCACCCTGCTTCCCCATGTATCTCTTTAAAAGCATTCACAGAGAGAAAAATAGAAACATATTAGACAGCTGGTAACCAACCTTCTAGTTCATGGAGTTTGGAGACTTTAGGTTTTAGGTCTTTCCGAAGCTTGGAAATTTCCTCTTCTAAGTTCTTTTGATCTAACCAAAGAAGAAAGGTATTTAAAGTGCTTTTTAAACAAAATGTTGCAGCAATACAGTTTCTTTTATGGAGAGATGAGGTGTAAGTAACACTTATTTATATTATGCACAATTATAACCTCACTTTATTTGATACTAACCTTTCTGTAACATTTCTTGTACATTGGAACTGGGAAGCTTCATAAAGGTGTTTCCAAAACATACCCAAGACTTTGTGGCTAAAAAATATAATAAACTTGCTTTACAAATGAACTATTATTTAACATTAGGGGGATAATGTTTTTGGTCTGTCTGGTCTTAAAAACATGATATTTCAGAGAACTTAGGACTTAAATTTCCCAGCAAGGGTGGAGCCATTTCCCGCACTCCACTACCCCTTGTCCCTGGGAAAGTGCACCTCTGGTGCATATTATTTTTTTGCCTTAGTTACCCGCTATGAATGGTCCCTTACCTGCTGTGCTAAAAGTTAGGGGGTACACTGTAAACGCCACACAGAATAACATAAGGAAACTGCAAACGACATTGAAATTACCCAAAAATTTCTAAATAGCGCAAACCGCTTGGTTTTTTTAAAATGCAATAAGGCAACTTAAAATAAAAATTTCCGCAAAACTGCACCAAAAATCGAGCAAAACCACATCACTGCAAAGCCTTATGCCCCAACTCAGCAGGGATAGTCCTTACACCTCACTCAGACATAAAAGATCATAGACAGGTGAAACAGAAAAAGGCGATTGAGGAGGAACAAAATTGAACTCCTTTAATTACTGTACCAGATTTTGTATCTCCATTTTTGAGTGCTCTCATAGCTTCTCGGTTTGCATTTCTCTTCTTGTCAAGCTCAACAATCTAACAAAAATATTTACAGAGAACAAAATTAGAAAGGTCTGTGATGTTAGCTGGAAATATGACAAGGCTTTGCAGTTAAATTTTCATGTGGACTTAAAGGGGTTAATGATGACTGCCCCTCTACTCCTCCCTTTCCTGTCCCATTCTGCTCTAAGGATGTGCTGTGTATAAAAGTGGGACGGGGACAAGAGGACGGGGACATCGGGACGCGTGTGTGGGGACTTGGGACTTGGGGATGCGAGACGAGGGACTTGAGGACATCAAGTGTGGGACATGAGGATGGGCGGGACAGGGACGTGGGGAGGTCAATTAATACAGGGACGCGGGATGTGAATAATTATTGCAAAAGTTGGAGGTAAATGCGATATCAGTCAATTTCCTTGTGAATATGTTTTGGTGAAGGTAACCCACCCTGACCTCCTTAGGGTTCCTCCATGCCTGTTTATGAAGTAAAGACGCGACGAAGACCCCCTGCATTGAAGAAAGTGAAACCATTGTCCTGGTCTTCTTGCCGATGGAACATTGTACCCTAAAGCAGGATAGAGTGGGTTGCGGTTGCCAAAAATGATGTAGAATAACAGCATTTGATTCCAAATAAATTTAAAATTAAGTGGCATAAGCGAGCTTCAATCCCAAAGTGCTAACTCCGAAATCCATCGCCTGTACCACCAAACCACGGGGGATTCAACTATTGTAGCAATATTTATTTTGTTCTAAATATATTTTTAGTGGCAAAGCTAACAGTAAATGCTTGCTAACAGTACTTAAAGGTTGATTTCCACTGACACGTGTTTGGCTATGCACGTTAACACAAGTAAATTTTAATCACGTAAATAATTAAGATAAAGGTAAGATATAAACTGCGAGATTCTTACTTTTATGCTTACGTGTGACCTTTCATACATTGCCTCTATTTTATAAGGAGAACGCAAATTTTACACACGTACGCATGGAAAAATTATGCGACAGTGGAAATCAACCCTAACCCTAATCACGATAGTCAGTGTGCTTACTCCTATTATAAAGAAATATTTTGTGTAAACATCATAAGGTGTCCAATGTTGTTTTGGAAGATGGAATCTAATGTTGACCACAAATAACACATTTTCACGAAGAAAGAGATATCGCATTTACCTCCAACTTTTGCGATAATTATTTACATCCCGCCTCCCTGTATTTGACCTCCCCGCGTCCCCGTCCCACACGTCCCTGCATCCCATACTTGATGTCCTCAAGTCCCTCGACTCACGTCCCCAAGTCCCAAGTCCCCACACACGCGTCCCGATGTCCCCGTCTCCTTGTCCCTGTCCCACTTGTATACACAGTCCTTAGGATGGCTTTCTTCACCAGTGGTGTTCAAAGAAGGCCAGATTAGAGAAAAGCTGGCCTGCGAGAGCAAACGCTTTTAAGGCGTTTGAAACAAAGACTCAAAAGTTATCTGTTCTCGCATGCTATACTAGATAAAATCACATAAACACATCATGTATTTCTGAGGGCTGGTATTAAAAGAGTCTCTTTCTCTATGAGGGGGTAAAGCAAAAACTGCAATTTCTGAAGAGGTGTACAGAACTGCCGCCATACGCTTGAACGCTTTTTTTCCTTAGCAAGTAAAAGTCAACTTACCTCGCCTATTAGCGTAGATTGATCATGCTGGTTTTACTTATCAGCCCAAAAACGAAGGGAAAAGCGCCCTATATAGCCTCATGGGGACGAGGTTGCAAGAGACAGATTGCATACATGGCGATACCGACTTGACTCTAAGTCACAGAATATGCTTTACCTGATGTTTGTCTTCCATAATTTCTTCTGCAAGTTCCTCTAGTTCAGTAAATCTTTGAAGAGTCTGCGAGGCAAGTTTCCTTTCGGCCATTTTTGTTTTGACTTTACTAGTCCCAGCTTTCCCAGGCCGCGTCAAGCAAATACGTCCTGGCCCCGGTTGTTCAAAGAGCGGATAACTTTATCCAGCGGATAGGCCTATCCAGTGGATAAAACTGCTATCCACTGGATAGTTATCCAGTGGATAAAAAGTTGTTGCACAAAGCGCGGATAGCCTTGCGTATAACTATCCGATGGATATATCGCTATCCAGACAGTTGCCATGGTAATAAATCTAGCCTTGCGTGAGCTTAGATTGCGCGTGCGAGACGGACAACAACATGGCTGAAAATATTGAGCCTTCACCGGCCAAGCGCCCTAGAAAGCCTAACTTTACGCCAGCAGAGTGTGCTGTAATTTTTGAAGAGGCGGAAGAGAATCTAAGTATAATTAAAAGCAAGTTTTCGTCAACGTTAACGAACAAAAACAAGTCACGAGTTTGGGAAGAAATCACCACCAAAGTGAATGCCCTCGGTGTATGTAAAAGAAGTGTTGCGGAGGTGAAAGAAAAGTGGAGGGGTATGGTCAGTTCAGCCAGGAAAGAACACAGCAAATGCGCTGTGTCACGAAGCAAGACTGGGGGAGGAAGAAAACCCGACTCCCCAAAAGGAACAACAGTGAAGATAATTCAGTTGTTTGAGGACGACCCTTCGTGGGAAATAAAGTGTGAAAAGGACAATCAGACTAGTTATGGGTTTTAACACAATGTTTACACAGCACAATTTTTATGCAGCACAAGTTTCAGACTCAACCAGGGACTCAACAATTGATGCTGACATCCTTGAATTGTCAACTCTATCTGCTGGAGAAACCAGTCCCTTTTCTGGAAACTCACCCACCAGAGAAACCAGCTGCCAGTCTTCAATCGTGCCAGATCCACTACCCATGCCAGTAGCTCTACCTGATACACAGCTGAATTCCTCAAGCAGTTCTGCTGAATCACTACCTGTATCTTTGCCGTCAAAGACCTCAGCAAAGCTGCCTGAACAGCCCAAGAAAACTCCAAGAAAGAAGGTGACAATGGACGAGATAAATGAACTGCACCTCTCTGTTCTTCAAAAAGAAAACATGAAACTTGACTTGGAAATTGAAAATATACTTTTAAAGAAACGAGAAATCTTGCTGAGGATTCAGGAGCTGGAATCTAGATCCAATTTATTTTCCTAAGATGCCCCTTCCCACAATAATCCAAACCATGGCAATTCAATGAGGTGAATATTTTATGTTTCATTCATTTTATATGTTAAGAAGCCAATATTTCTCATTATTGAAAGTGTTGCAACTGGAAGTTGTTGATCATATCAGTGCAGATAGTGAGTAAAAATTGCCATGGTTTCGGATAATGGTCTTATATATCTCTTGAAATTTTTCTGTCATGTATCCTCACCATATTTTTTTATATATCCTGATTAGCCAATTATGTTAACTAGAATGTACACACTGTGCAAATCCACAAAATGGGCTTTTTACGCATTTTGCTTGCCTTCAATCAATAAGGGGTGTGGGTGTGGAGAAACACGCTAAGTGCATTGTGGTATCCTATTAACTGCAAGATTTTCCCTTCAAATTTCTCTGTATTTACTTGTGAAACAAAAAGGAGATTTTGAAGTTCCATAGATTATTGTCACGATGGCCCATGCCACCCAACCCTTTTGATTGTGTCACTGTTCAATCCTACAGTGGGGTGCTCCCTTATATGCCCTAATTATCAACAGGATGAAATTTGTTTGTAATCCAAGCATGTAAAAGCAATGACTATAATGGGTATTTGCTTTATTGAAATTGATAGAAAATGACTTTAAAAACAAGATAAAGTGCAATAATTTGTCCTTTGCTCTAAATCAGGTAAAAAAAAACAAGGGTGTTGTCCTAAACAGATCAGAGTATTTAAGCATTTTTTTGGTTGTTAATATGGTAAGGGTTTTAAACCCTCAGTAGGTCACCCTTTTCCCAAATGTGGGACAAGTAACCCCCCCCCCCCCCCCGTATACCAGTTAACCATTTGTAGATTATTTATTCTCACCACATGAAGAATGAATCACACAGATTTATTTATTACTTTTTTTGTCTTTTATTATTGAAGTCTGAAACAAATGAAAAAAGTAACAAACCAGTATTCGAAATATACATATACATGTTTTCATTGGCAACAATAGAGGCAATGTTCAAAATTAATTGGTTTTATAGTTGTGTAAATATATTTTTGAAAGTGAATATTATATTTGAAGCCCAATATCCTTTAACTTAACTTAGAATTTGGTGTGGGCATTGCTACATACATTTGTACATTTACATGATTATAATATTCATGATTGCTGATTGCTCCTTGCATACCTGCATAGCCTGCGAGCAAGCTCTCCTATTTGGGCGAGCGAAGCGAGCCGCGCGAGAACGCGGGAGCGAGCGGCGAAGCCACGAGGGGCCGGCGAAAGGAGAGCATGCAACCATCTCTTTCAAATTTTCATTTGTACTTCGCCCAGACGAAGGGAAATACCATTGGCTGAAAAATGACGTTCCGGAAATCAAAGTTGATTGATAACAGGCCAAGCTGGCACCCGCTTCGTCTGTGTGTCAAATTTGGTTCTCAGGGGGATCAGATTGGTACCGAGAACTTGTTTTAGCCCTCAATGCAGACGGGCTCGTTTGATGTAATTCTCGCAAAGAGAATATTGCATGCCGAGGATAAGTCGGACCGAGTTTGTAGTTCTTGTGGAAGGACAATGAAAATCCTTCATCAGTTGTATTCATTTGTGTCCAGCGCCTTGTTTAGTTCTGAAAACCGGGAGAGTGAAAGTGAAGAGTGATTAAAGCGCTGTCTTCCAACATCGGTTTCTTCGCCCGATTGAATTCTGTTGGGTAGAAAAATTCAGAAACATGTACTTGACAGCGGTAGCTGTGTAGCTTGACCGTAAAGAAGGAAAAGAGAAAGAGTTGGAAGCAACTGGAGTAAACCTTAAGAGAACCAAGTGCAGGAAAACGCTATTCTCCAGTTCCAGACGGGCAAATATATGATGTTTTTGTTGGTGATTGCGATGGGGAGTACACTGCAAAATGGACGACTTTTCAAAAGTAAACAAAACGAGAACCAAAGTAGTGAGTTCTTATCCGAGCGGACACGTTGAAGTTCGATGTCCCCGTGAAAAAAAAAAAAAAACATATCAGTGACTAAAAACATTGCCTTGATGCTGTTGCGAAAGCGATTCATAAATAAATAATTCTACGCGCCCTCGGCTGTCTAAACTTACTTGACAGGCGGTTGTCACTTTTCTAATCTGCGGCACGTTTGCGGTGACAGTTTTCACGCTTTGCGGAGTCCCGGGGTTTCCGGGGTGGAAATAAAAATTTATAAGAGATGGTTGCAAGCTCTTCTTTCCTCGCCCCCTCGCTCGCGCGTTCTCGCGAGGCTCGCTTTGCTTGCCCAAATAGGAGAGCTTGCTCGCAGGCTAATACCTGCATGCCTATAGTTACAGGATTCATACAGAGTCTTGAGTTCTTGAAAATTTCTTGAAATTTGCCTAGGAATTAATTTTCCTGGGCAAATTTTGCAGACCTAGAAAAAGTCTGGAAAATAGAGATGAAGTATTGAAAAAATGGTAAAAAGTATTGAGTTTTTTTAAAGTTATAATATAAAGTGCTTTTAACAGCTACAAGTGAATTTTTTTTTGTGCTAGTGGTCCAATCTTATTCAATCTCACTTGTATGTTTGCAGCGCATCTTGGAAAAAGCCTTTGTTCCTTCAGTTTCGGTAAGGTCTCTATTGATCACCTATTTGATAACCTTGAGTATAAAAAAAGAAATGATTGTTTTGGAAAACGTCTTGAATTATGGATTCAAAAATCTGTATGAACCCTACTATTAATGCGACAACATAAACATATGTCAACTTGTATTATTATAGCTGAGTATTTACAAAAAATTACAAATTCTTGATTTTTAACATGACAATGAATTATTGATTTTAAAAGTAACTATAAATTTATTTACAAATCACAATAAGTTGTAGTGTTACCACACATTTCCTGAAACGTGTAACCACACTGTGAATAAAAAGACACTACGCATTCCGATTATCAGTTTTGTCTCTGATGGCTGATTATACAGTTGTATCTCATTAGCAATCAGGGTTGCTAACTCAAGGTGACAAAATTCCCTTTCACAATTGAAGCAATTGCCATGTAATGTTATCTTTTTTTCCCTACCAAGTACAGGCAACATAAAATCTATGTCACATCAATCTGTATTAAAAATTCAAGTACATTAATTAGAGCACCAATGGACGTAGTCGCCTATCAGCATAACAAACAGACTTTCTCTGTCATTTCTTAACATGCAAGTTAAATCTGCTCATTTCAGTTGACTTTCAATGGGCCATCAACTATGTCATTTGAATGTTCAAAGCAGGATCTTACAATAGCTAAGCAATTTTTTTGCAGCACTTTTTGGTCAACAAGTATGGTCAATAAGATTACAGACCATGGAAATGACATGATGGAGAAACAATTGTTATTTGTTTTTTTTTTCTCTTTCTTGAACACACAATTTTCGAACAAGTTTCAATGGAAATGGTTGTTCTAAACTGTCAATAGTTATTCCATGTAAAACAAATCAAAAACAATTAACCAGGTATGGTCTATACTTCTATTGACTATAACATCTAATGATGTCAAAACATGTTCAAATTTTACTTTGAAGAGAAACCACACTCCCCTGCGGCTTGTGTTAATTTCCACTTATTTTCAGTGTCTTTTTTAAAGACCATTAGTTCCCAACTAATCAGCATGGTAGAATGTGGTTGTTGTTTTAAAAACCTGCTAAGAGATACATTTCCAGCTATAGCACTGATTGTCATTCACAATTTTCAAAGATGACAGCATTTTGAAAGAGATCTTTCAACTGGGCATCACATTATTGTAGGCACTATGTTAGAAATGGGCAGAGAACATTACATATACAAGGTAATGATTGCACTGGCAAAGTCAAAAGAATTAATTATATTTTGGTAAGCATTGCATTACATACCTTTGGGTTTCTATTACAAGACTGTAATTGTTATAACATAAAAGGGTTTGTACTGGGGGAACTCCCTTATACAACCTACAGTGGAATTGTGCAGCTGGACAGGGTTTGGTTTTTGTCCTCTCTATCCAGAACTAGATAATTTTGCACAAGTCTGTCTTAAACATGATGCAATTTTATGTGAGTCTATCCTTATTATAAACAGGGTATTGTATGTACGTGACAAATGAACTTGCTCTGATTGCAATAGCCAATATAAATTATCTTAGAAGAAGATGGCATGCATTTTATAATTCCTTTTCCCTAAACAGGGTAATATTATTATGATTGGCAATAAAGTGAGTGAAATATCCCAAAAGAGTTAACATATATGAATTTTAGGATTTTGTGTCTAAGGCAAGGTTAGATTTTCAAACCCTGTAACAGCAGCATGGCAAGGCAGCCCCCCTGGGTTTGGGAACTCAATAATAATTCATATTGTTTTTTCTTGTAACAGTACAAAACCCCTTGCAAGGAAAAGTCTGACTCAATTTCTCTTTTTATGTGACAAGTGTGCACTCCCTATGTACATTAAATTAAAAAAATGTGTTGGTTATGTGCTGTCGCACTGCATTACCAGTTTCATGCCCATGGTACTGGCTGTGCAGGTCGGCAGCACATCCCTCATCCTCCATGTCACAATCCTCTGGATCTGGCTCCCCAAGGGTCACTGCAATATTGTGTAAAATGCAGCAGGCTACAACGATAGTGCAAACCCTGTCGGGAGCCATCCTCACTTCTGAATGTAACACATGGAACCTCCTCTTCAGCACACCAAAAGCCCGTTCAATGATGCATCTGGTCACCTTGTGCGCTTTGTTGAAGAGCTCTTCCTTGCGGGTCTTGGGGTCAAGGTAGGGAGTCATCAGGAAGGGCGAGCAAGCATATCCGCTATCCCCAAGTAATACACCATCTGTCAGACCATTCCCTTCGAGGTGACGGCCTATAGCAGAGGTCCGGAAAATGTGGCTGTCATGAGTTGAACCAGGCCATCTAGCCACAACATTTGTAAACAAACCTGTAAAATTCCATTAACATTATTAATTGATTAATTAATTACTTTGCTGTATGTCCAGCAGAGCATTTCCAGTAAACAAATTTTCAATTCAGCTTAGTATTTCTAAAACTTTACAATTTCCCACTCTAACCATAATGTTAGCACGTTTCCGTTTCTGTTTCCGTTTCCGTGATTCCGTTTCCGTTTCCGGATTCCGGATTTTATTGCTGACTATAAAAGTAATCGAGCCAATTGCTCGCATGACAGAAACCTTTGGTTTAAACTGAAGCCTAAATTAAGTAATTTACGTATTTGCTTACCTCGATGGTTGCAGATTGCCTGCACATTGATCGAGTGATAACCTTTGCGGTTCACGAAGTCTGGCTCATTTTCGTGAGGGGCTGTTATTCTCACGTGAGTACCATCGATACAACCAATGGCACACGGAAATCCACCAACACGAAAAAGACCTTGCTTTATTTCGTCTCTTTCAGCTCTCGTTGACGGAAATTTGACGAAATCGCCAACCTTTGCAGATAAGGCCTGTGTGACACGACGTACAACTCGGCTGACTGTTGATTTGTCGAAGCCTAAAAATGTGTCTCCGATTACTTGAAGAAACGAACCCGACGCTAAGTACCTAAGGGTAATCAACACTTGCATCTCCGCTGAAACGGCGTGGTTTCTGTTCGTTTCAGGCATAATGTCGTCTGCAACAAGTCCAACGATGTAGTTGATTGCATCTCGCCCAAAACGATATCGACATCTTAACTCGGAGTCGGTGTACGACGTTAACGGGTCAAGCTGCCGGCGGAAAGTTCTCCTTTTTCTCGGAAGTTGGTTTACTCGGTTTAGCGACAAGTTGCTCTGTAAAAGATGCAACTGTCGACCGGCCATGTTTGTGTCGTTTATCCGGTGGATAAAAATTTATACTACCTACCTTACCATGGATAAATTTATCCGCTGGATAGCGAGTGGATAACGCTATCCATCTTTCGAACAACCGAGATGGCGCGAGTGGATAAATTTTATCCACTGGATAGTGATTTATCCGCTGGATAGGACTTATCCGCTCTTTGAACAACCGGGGCCTGGAGCTGATTGATTTGGGCGCGAAATTTCATCTTTGTATCACTACTGATCACTACCCCTTTTATATTATCTTTGCACTATCGCGAAGTGGAAGTATCGTGGTATAGTTTGTGTTCTATTGGTAAGTACCATAAAATACAAGTTTTGACTGCACTAGTTTCAGGGGCACCCAACGACAATTTTCGGAAAATATCTGTTCGGAAGACGATTTGAGATCTAGAATTTTCGGAACATTTGTTGTAAACTTTGTTGTTTGCCTGCCTCTCCTAGGATTTTCGAACATCGAAAAAATGGTATAATTGCCCATTTTTAACAGATTTGAACCCTAAAAAGGTCACCTAGAATTTTCGGGACCTTTTTTTCTGGCTGAAATTTTCGAAAAGGTAAGTTTTGATCCCTATAATTTTCGGATCACTAGACTTTCAGCTAGGAAATCCGAAAAGATGAAATATTTTTAGGGGATAAAAATATGCCTATATCTACCGTTTAAATACTAAAACACGTTCAACAATGCTATGTTTAAGTGGTTTTGAACTATATTCTCGTTGGGTGCCCCTGTAGTTTGCAATTTCCGGCGGCTCAGCGAGTGACAAATGCAGACTGGCAAGTAGACAATTGCAAGGAGATGCTCTCAAAACTCATGAAAACTGTATCAAGACTTGAAGAATACTTAAATTTTGGGATAGGGATAGTTTTAAGATCATTTCACAACATT
Organism: Porites rus; assembly: GCA_964035705.1. Lineage (NCBI taxonomy): Eukaryota > Metazoa > Cnidaria > Anthozoa > Scleractinia > Poritidae > Porites > Porites rus. Next base: position 24,139,173 of record OZ037993.1, read on the forward strand.
TTTTACCTCGTCTACGTCCTTAACTTGCCAGTTTGCAAGTCTACAGTCTATATTTGCCACACCGCCATATTTGAAGCTGGGATTCTATCATTCATGGGGTTAAACTTTCAGGTGCTGGTGCGGGTGCAATTGAAATTGTTTATTGGGCTAAGGTTCGAGTTGGCTCCTTTTGTAAAAGAGAAAAAGTTGGACATTTAGAGTGTACCTTCCAGAGAATTTACCTATATTTGACCAAAAAGTACTAGCATTCGTGCGCATTGCCGTGCCTTCCATTTGCATTTGTAAGGGTAGTTTGGGCCTGACAAGGACCGGGGGTATTGTGTCATTGTCTGGGTTGAGGTAGCCTCCCACACAGGCAGGGGAGTTCCCTTGAAACCCTTAACCTTTACCGTACAATGTTAACACACAACTTTTTGACCCTATTCAGCGTGCAAAGAAAGTAGTGTGCAATAGCCCAGGGCTAGTGGATTTTCCTATTGGGCTAGTGAATTCTCTTTTTAACTTGCCCAACAGGCAAGTGATGTCTTTTGAAGAATTCGAATAACATCAAGAACTGTGAAATCAATTCTGCTAGTCAAAAAGTTTTTGGGGCTGGTTGAAATGACATCTGCACCTATTGTCACTACCAAAACTATGCTAAATGATTGACAGTCGTGTAATTTGACTGGTTGAATACTTGTTATGTTTAATAAATGAATAAATAAATATACTTTGAGGCAATTAAAACAAGTAAACAAAATTAAAAATGTGTTGAAATATAGAAATCCTCTGTTATTGTCTTTTTCAGTGACAACAGAAGAAAAAAATTATAATGATTCAATCATACAACTGTTAATAACATACACAATGGAACCTTCAAGAACTGCTGCTCAGGAGGTTGTGTTGTTGAAGAAGTCAATAGTACTGTATCCAGCAGGAGAAGGTAATGCAAAGGTTGTGTTGGTAAAACACTACATTTCACCATCTGGTAGAAAAAACAAAAACCTTAAACCAGCATTCACGGACAATGAGGGTTATAGTGCTCCAAGAAGAGCCTGCAAAAGAAGGAGCCTTGAGCTGGTTGATTGTAAAGAAAACAAAGAACAGTACCCTGCTGTCAAAAGGAGAAGATCAGTGCAACTTGGGGATTTGAAGAGAACTGTAGAAAATATTTCATTATTGCATCAAGAGAGAGGAAAGTCTCAACATCCTTGCCTTGTTTGCAACAACAATTTCCTTCCCTGCAGGCATGATCAAGTTAGGACCAATAGTTATGAAACTCAAAGCCAACATAGGTATTCTGAACAGAACTGTCAGCCATTAACAGATGAATTGCCGTTGAAAATATTTCAAAATGAAAGGCTGAATTTCCAAAGGGATGACCAGCAATCCCATGGTTTGTGGAATAATAGCTATTACCAAGGTATAGTCTTGCTACCAGAGAATAGTGTGGATCAAAGAAATAAGGCTGATTTGCTGGAAATACACATGCAAAGACAACTACCCCCTGCCCCCTGTCTTGATAAGCATAAATCCATTTTTTGTACACCACAGCAGGAGGCACCACAAGTGAAAAGTAATGGCAAATGTAAGTCTTTATTTGCAACTTATCACTTAAACAAAATACACAAGTCTGTTGTCGATGAAATATAAAGTCAGTGGCAATGTTATCAAAAACAATAATTAAAAATGGAACTCTTAACACAGGGCCGACAAGGCAACAAAATTAAGCACTAATGAGTGGTGAAATATTACAAGAAACTTCTAATTTTCTTGCAAACTGTGTTAAAGTCGTTTTTGACCCATGAAAATGAATATTTCCCATTTTGACATTTGAATTTCCCATGTGCCACCATCTCGAATTTTTATGACTTCAAATGCCTGATTTTTCACTGTCCATGGGACCAACTGTCTAGTGTGATTAAAATACAAAATGTTGACACAAAGAAAATTTACATGGACAACATTCTTATACCTCCACTGTCTGTAAGACGAAGGTATTTATGTCCTTTTTTAAATACAGTAATGTTGTATAACTTAGATGTATTTTTAAAAATCCATTATTTATTATTGAATTTTTTACATTTTAAAACAAGAATTGTAACAAAATAAGTACCGGTAGTTTTCCACTCTTAGTTCACACTCTTTTCAAAGTACACCTGGCAATTCTCAAAATACAGTGTGTAGTAGTGACCTTAAACCTACAGCAATATTACTAAAAAGAGCACTGGAGCATTTTATCAAACATTCCTCTTGAAGCATGCTGTCATGCACTTGTTGTTTTTTGTTGGAAATACAGCTGAGTACGCCATGGAAATGTCTTGCAACAAAAATAATAATGAAAAAGTCCTTTTAAAAACATCTCCTGAATCTTCAGGTCCCAGTAGTACAAAAGCAATAGTTCTATCCACTACATACAGCTGTAAATCACCGGATACCCAGAGTAGTCAATCAATAAAAATCAGTATTGATAAAAATCAGTAGCAATCAAGTGATTTTTATCGATTGATAATGGAAATTGGTAAAAATCAATAAACTAAATTGCTGTGTCAAATCGATATTATCGATTTTTCATGATTTTAACGATTTGTAATGAAAGTCTGCCATTGTTGTTTTTTTGGCATGAGTTTAATAGTACAGCTGAGAAAACACATCCACGAGTAACAACTGATCAGCAAACAAAACAAGAAATATGGTAACTATTACACACGCAATGTTCCCTCTAAAACCCTTTATTTTGTACATGACAACAAAAACGGTTCAGTTACATTCAGTTCCCCCAGGCAAGTATCACTTGGAAATACAACCTTAGATAAAGACATTCCTTCAAATCAGGATTCAGGCTAATCCCTCAACAGATTTCACCGTTTTCCATCATCAATCAATAACAATCATTTCATTGCTAACAGTTTTTATTGATTTTGTTTCTTATCTATTTAATTGACTACTCCGGGATGCAACTACACCCCAAACTACGCCAACGTTATTTTGAAAGGGTGGGAGATCTAAATCCTGTAAAACCTGACCGCCTGCAAACCTGGCTAATGTCAGCCATCATAAGAAGATTTTAAACATGGTTATAAAGAAAAGATATTAAGATATTTTAAGGATTTATTTAAAAGTGATAAATGTTTGATAAACAATACAGTGATAAATGTTTGATCCTTCAACTCTCAATTGGAAGTCAATTGTCAATAAATTTGCTGTTTGCGTAATGAATTCAGCAAATCGATACCGATTTTTATCGATTGACTACTACGGGCTGGACAGAACCATCCACTTTTGAATAAATGGGACCAGTTGATATTTCATAATGTACAAATTACATAACATGTTGAACTACATTTTTTTACAAAACAAAACAAACAAAAAAGTTTTAGTATCAGAGCTTTTGCTACTATTCCTAAAGCTTCATCAGAAAAATGAAGTTTAGAAACAGGTCTAACAACCCCTGCACCAACCCCCACCCCACTAGTCATTCACCTTTCCATTAGATGGGTTTTTTTGGAACCACCGCATGCTGTTACATCATCACAGCATAACCTTTATCTATGTTAGTTCTGGCTGTTTGTGGCAAAAAGGTGAGTTATTAAGATGTGTTTTTACATGAAGCTTTTGTGATCGCAGCAGAAACTCCAAATCTCAAACCCTTTTTCCAAAGAAAAGCATTCACACTTAGCCTGTTAACAAACACAATGGCCAGGCAAATATCCAAGGGCAATGGATTTGTGACCCCTATCCAAAAACCCCTATAAAAAGTCAGTGTATTTACAACCTTTTATCATAACAATATTGATATTAATTAGTAAGAATAATAATAATGATAATAATACAAGGTGAAACTTGTTTCAATAAAATAGTCTGTTTTAAACTCAGCAGCCTGGTTGGTCAGGGCAGGATTGTCTGATATCGTACACCCTTCATTTCATCCACTTTCCAGCCAGCTTTTTTCTTATAATCCTCCTGTTGTCTTTCTCTCATAACTCTTTGCATTTCAAGCAAATCGTCTCTGCTCATCCCTGTAGGAAAATTATAAGGAACAAAAGCTCTTTACCTTGATCCTTTCCTCAAAGTTTGAGATAGTTTATTATAAAAACTAATATGCAACTACACTGTATAACTGTAGTCTCAAAATATAGATTGAATATTATTATTCTACACCACAGGAAATGCAGCCGCTAATTAATGTGAGAAACCTGCTGCATGAAATTATTTATCATTGTTTTTAAGTTACGGTACTTCTTGTTAGGTAAAAAGCTAAAAAACAACTCATATAGGTTCATGCTCAACATTTCAGACCAGAATCTCAACTTTAACATTGACTAATGTAATTTTTCTGGAACTTTTGTAATGTGATTAAACTGAATAATATGTAAAGCCTACTGAAAAAGAATTTAAACTCATACTGTTATAACAATACAGTAAAAACCCCTTGACTAAAAACCTGGATTTTTCCAAGTTAGCCTGAACTGATTCTTATATAAATGGTAGTTATCTCAAGTTTAGGTTATTTAGGTTCTTATTAAAATATTTTTAAAAATAGGTTCTTCTTTTCTGAAGAAAAAAAAAATACAATATAGCTAATCAAGTCTTTAGTGGTTCAGCTTATTCCTCATATAACATCTGCATACCAAATTAGATTTTAATATGTAAAAATGACCATAAAAAGAAGAACTAAAAGCATTAATCTCATTGACCACATTGGCATTTAAATTGCAAGTGGAGTGATAAGACAAGTATTTCTCCGAAGAGGATTCTGAATGTTGACTTCATAGATTATAGAAAATAAGAACCTGTTTCAAATTTTAGGCTAAACAAGTTCTTATATAGAGTGGGCTTTACTGGCAAATTTTAGCCTAACAGGTTCTTAAAATCCAGGTTGTTACACCAATGTAGTCACGTGGTTTTAATGTACCTGAAGAAAACCTATAAAATTTAGCTTTGGCTAAAGTAGCAGGTCCTTTTACTATTTTCTAAGGTACAGTTCTGTACAGGTTATTTCAAGACAGGTTACTCCTTAAACTACACCATGGAGTATTCTATGCTTCACTTGGTACGTCTCTGCTAAAAAGCTAGCATATACATCAACCAAGAAAGTAAAAGTGTGTCATGAAGGCATGCAGAAACAATGTTGTAATGTTTCTTTTTTTAGAAGGACCTGTTTCTGATCAGGTTACCATTTCAGTCGCAAAGCAGCATGTATATTAATCCCTTGTTTTCTATAAACCAACTTCCTCATAACAAAATCTCATCTGAGTCTAAGTAACACAGAAATCCTATGTGAGGAACATTAAAATTGTAAACTTTTCTTGGCTAATGTTGGAAAGTCTTCTGATTGGTTGAAATCTTTTAACACAAAAGAAACACCCTTTAAAAACGGAGTTTAAATAGATTTTATTTCGTAGACTGCCTTTTTTAGGTTAATGCATTCTGTGTGAAAATGAAAACATTCCTACGTGACAAAAGCGTATTGTGCCAAAACAAAAGAAATACTTCCCATCTTACTCAGATCATACTTCATTTCCTGACTGACTACAATGTAAATCTTCAGCTACAAAATCTCTAGTCATTGTTTTTGCAGGTAGGATTTTGTCAGAGATGGGAAAATTTCTGTTGGGCATTGACCTTTGACTATTATTTCGCAGTTCTGCCAATACACATAGGATATTCCATAGTACACCACTGTATATCATAAACTACATGCGGCATAATTTTTATTTATGGCATGATTGTTTTTTACAATTCTCCTTACCTGGGCCAGCTGTTCTTGAGTGTAGAGATTTGTGTTGTAATTCATCATTCTCAAAGGAAACTTGTTGCTTTTGCGCTTTCTTGATGGCCTTCATCCTTCCTTTTTCTCTTTGTTTAGTTTCCCATTTTTCAAGGTCATAAAACCTGTAAGAAATACACAGAAAATTACAGTTACAGCAGGCAGTAATAACAGTCAACATATGGCCCTCTAGGCTTATAAAAGACTTAGGCAACTAGAAAACTCAATTCAAATGCTGGGCACCCTGAATTTCAAAAATTTACAGCTTTGGACCCTTGTCTCGCTTCTGTTATTCTTAGGCTCTGTTCACACAACACCAGACAGCTTTTGCATTGGCCTGAAAATCATACCTTATAGCGCTTCTGTTCACACACAGGAATAGCGATTTTGGTGCGATCTCTGTGACCGAGTGAAGCTGCACGATGATTCTCTCGAAAGTAGCACATATCAGATAGGTTCTGTGCCATACTTTGGTGTAGTGTGAATAACTACTTGGAATGTGAGGACTGAGGACTAGCACCCACTGAGACGGAAGTAAATATATTCCGGAGAGAGGACTGGGATTTAGTTCGCCAAAAGCTCTTGGCCAACCGCTCGGGCACAATTTTCGATGTGTGTGAATGAAATTTTCAGGCCTGGGTTGTAGAGTTCTAAAGTGATAACCTCATAAAAATTAAATTTGTGAAATCATGGGATTTGTCAAGATATTCTGAAAGAACAACGTCCAAGATGCCTACTTACCAAAAATAAGCATTTCAGGGCAAATTGTTCCTGAGATATTAGCCCAGTTATGCTCTAATGACTCCACAAAAATCCTGCTAAATTTGACTTGGGTCTAAACATTAAGACCCAGGTCGAATTTTATTTAGAAGGATTTGAATGGAGTCATCAGACCAGAAAGTGGCTAATATCTCAGACACAATCTGCCCTACAATACTAGTTTTTGGCAAGTAGGTCTCTTGGATGTTGCTCTTTCACAATATCCTGCCAAATCCCATAATTTCACAAATTTAATTTTTTATTATGTCACACTTTAGAACTCTATTGCTGTTCATACCATTCCTGATAGCTTTTTGTGCTGGTACAAAAGCTATTCAGTATAGTGTGAACAAAGCCTTTCAGAACACAGCATTGACTTTGTTGTCTAATACTTCATGTATTGTATTCCTGGTACAACAAATAAATCCATACTTTTTGTGTGGTAAAGTGACAGTATTGTAATCTTCTGCAAAGGTATCAAACATCTTTTTCATCTCAAATCTTGGAAGGGTTTCTGGATTTGTTTTTTTAACTTCTTGAAGCCACAAATAAAATTCTTGTTGTTTGTTAAACATGTCGCTTTCCATAAGGATACCATATTTTCCATATTTCTGTTGGTTGACAGCTGATTTAGATGACTTTTTTCCTTTATCCTTGGATTTTTTTTTCTTTTTCCTTTCCTTTTTATCCTTTAAGATAAAACATACCAGTGTACATTATTTTAGTTTAAAGGAAATACAGGGATGTAGCTAAGAGACAGCTGAAAATGAGCTTACTAACAGTTCAAACTGCTCTAGAAAACAAAGACAAGGGGTAATTTTGAAGGTGCAGTTAAGTAAAGGAGACTGCTTAGCTTTTTTCATACATATAGCAACATCCTTGGCCAAAATGGCGAAGTCTCACGGGCAAAAAAACTTGCTACATAACTCTTCCACTCACAATAGTGGCCAAATAACACGCCTCAAAGTGGCCATTCATAAAAAAACAATTCAATTTTTGAATGAATTTCTGTACATCAGTAGTCTTGATGTACTGTTAAATTCTCCTCTTGCTTCCTGAGAAAATACAAAGCAATTTAGAAGAAGAGTATAAATCTTAAAGATAAATTATTACAAAGTACTGCATGAAGTGAAAGCAAAGGAGAGACTTTGAACAAAAATACAGTATATGTTGAAAAATACAGTACCTTCCTTTTCTTTTCTTCACTTCTCTTAACTTTCTTCTGTTTGCTCACATTTTTCTCTGAACTGCTAGAATCACTGCTATTACTTTCTGCTGATGAACTTCTCTTTGATCTTCTCTTTTTTGATTTGGAATTTCTTGATTTCTTTCTATGGACAGAAATGTGAATTAAAACGTACTGTCTTAAGGGAATTTTGACAGATTTGAGCTTTAAAACACCTCATGAATTAATAATGCATTTGCTAGAAATACAGGAGGCTCAGTTCTTTTGGCCTAATTTTTCAAAAAGGTGCTTGTAGGTGGGAGTCAGAGTTATTCTGGTCCAGGGTTGTCACTAAGATTTCAAGTGGCCGGGTAAATACAATTTCCTGGGATTTCCTGGTCCTGTTTTTCTTCTATTTTCCAATAAAAGTAGCTGGGGGCCACTCTCTTAGTAGCCGGGGAAAATCCCCGGCCCCCAGCTCTTAATGACAACTCTGCTGGTCTGTGTCTAAGTTTCATTTTCTGCAGAACTTCAGTGACGTTTATCTTCCTCCTACACATGGGTAAAATTTTATTTCTGCTTGAGGTGCATAGCTGCTAAAAAAGTATATATAAGACTGTATTATCATGATCACCTCATCCTTGGAGATCAATGGACAGCTGATACATTGTGTAGGGATGGAATATTCTAGCCTCCCCACAGATGTCCACGGTCTGTGGGGGAGAAATGAATGCCTGACAAACGAACCCCAAAGGACATCTGCGGGGAGGCTAGGAATATTCAAGAGGAAAATAATATTATTGCAGGTAAAGTTTAGTAAACATGACTACTGTAGAAGGAAGGGAGAGTCAAACCAATTCAGTTGCATTTGAATTCCCTCCTACTTTTGGTCTCAAAATAGAAAGGGACTTTTTCATTCTTTTTGTAAGCTTTGCAGTGATTTCATATCTCATCCTAATTAGCTGTCCTTGTGAGGTCACTTACCTTACTGGACTGCTGGAACTGCTAGAGGTTCGTGAACTTTCAGAACTGTCAGAACTGATACCGCGCTTCCTAGATTTTCTTGCCTTCTGGAAAATTATCAGTTAACAATTGAAGCCCTGTTACCATATACTCTTGGAAGTATAGAGCTCTACTTAGAGCTGGCAATGACAAACCCCCTTTTAATTCCATGAAAGTTCATTCTTGACTTTGGTAAACAAAATTGACAAAATAAATTCTAGTCTCAAAGTCTCAGATTTTAGTCTTGTAGCTTTCGACTATATCGCACAGTGTTCATCAGCAATAAAGGCTCAATGCCGTCATGTGAATTAGTCACATGACAACAAATGATTAAAAATCATGGGAAGTTCACAATTATTTGTCGTCGCATGACTAATTCACGTGACAACATTGAGGATTTATTGCTGATCAGAGGAGGATCGAATAGTATCCCATGATGCATTTTTCTAGAAGCATCACGCAATATCGCAGTCATAGCAGATTCCATCTTGAAATAAGGTCGTTTTCTCATCGGCTTTTTTCTCACTCGATTTCCAGTAAAAGTAAAAAATTACATTATTTCATTATTTGACATGATTTCTCCGATTTGCAATGGCTTAAGAGCGAAGTTTCCACTTAGAAACATTTATTTTCACGGTTTCAATAATTGAAATTAGTCTTCCCATCACAAAGTGTTCAGTGACCCACAACCAGGTCATGAATATTCAAGATTTTTTGGAATATATGTTGAAATCTTCCAAATGTGGACCTCACGCCAGCAAAATGAAGTCCTGAATATTGTACAGGCCAAGAAGTACCCAGAAGTACCCACATTTTGAAGACTTTTTTGTCGACCAAAGATGGCTGAAATTTCGAATCTTTTATCACATTTCAACGCCATGTGTCATAATATATGTTTAAAGCCTGATGAAGGCTACAATCTGTTGGGCGCTTTTGAGAGCGCTTTATGCCGAAGCAATCACTTTGTATTTTCAAAGAGGTTATTTTTAAAAGGAATTTGACTATAATTATTTTAATTCGAAGAAGGAGCGGTGTATAATGGTGTGTTTCAGTGTGAAAAGAACCCAAAGAAAGGTACCACGCAGCATGCAAGCCGGCACAACGTAAACTGAAGCCTGCTCAGAATTTGAAAAAAAAAAAATCAGAAACTTTATTTATTCAAAAGAACAGATCAGTATTCTGGCCAGGAAAATTTAATTTCCTTGAAGATTGCTTGAGTCAGTACCGGGTAGACTGTGCTTCAGAGAATTGTTTGTCGCATCGATAGGTTAAATTTTATTTGTAACTGCCATTGTAAACTTCAGCTCCTTTGAGCGCGATGCTGTAATAAATTCTCCTTTGGTAATTAGCTTCACAGCGTAGCGGATGTTTTGTTGGAACCACTTTATAGATCAGTCATAGTTTTGGTTCTCCTCTGGCCTGGGTTCTCCTAGTGAACCTAGCGAAGCTTATCAATTGCGATTCTTATAATTTGTGTTTACCGCACAAGTAGTTCTCGACAGATCAGTAAAATACATGTAAAACCCTTCTCAGTCAAAGCAACGCTAAAATTCTCCTTTAAAGCACAGTGAATATAATCCAACTTGATAATCTCAAAAGCAGAAGCTGCTGAACCGAAACATGTTTGGAAACCATCCACATCGAGCATAGCCTGCATGCAGACGATAACTAAACTCTTATGTTAACCAGAGTTTAATTTCGTCTGCGCGCAGACTACATCGAGCACTGCGATTGATGTTCACTTCGCACGTGCTGAAGATTACTGATCATGATGTGTCACGCACGCAGTGATAATATAACATGAATCGAGGTGCATCATGGGATACTATTCGATCGTCGTCTGATTGCTGATGAAGATTGTGTGATACAGACGTAAGCTAAAAGACTAAAATCTGAGACTTTGAGACTGGAATTTATTTTGTAAAAGCTCCTTTCGATTTTTCCGCATGCAAAACCCATTTCCATAAACGGCCAGCACCAATTATGGACTCTGAATCTGCTTCCCGAGGATTTCCGCTTAAGGAAGCTTCGACTGTTCAAAATGTTCTTAGTTCTAGCCACCCTGACAGTGACTAATCATAAAACTTCAATTGACAATGCAAGCAACTTTCAATCCCTTGAAGATATAATTTATGAGATTATTGCATTTCTGTTATTAGTACGTATCACGATTATTATTCAGGAAATGAGCTGATTATAATTTATCTCGTAACCTCAAAGATTTACCTTAGCTGCCTGTGAACTCTTGGAATCACCGCTCTTTCTTCGATTTTCTTCTCTGTCCGCCATCTTAAATATTGAAGCCCAGAATCAAACGTGATGTCCTGGATCGAGGAATTACTTACAGCGGCATTTCTGAAAAATGGTTACCACCACATGTAAAATCAAACAAGTGTACAGATTCAAAATGGCAGCTGACATTGACGGAAAGCCGGTACAAAACGTTACGATGAATATTTTATATATCTTTTCTTACTTTTTGGATGATAAATACTAGTGCATTCTAAATAAGCTTTCGTATTAAGTTTTCTTTTGTGCATCACAGCTCATTTTAAGATCATTATTTTCAGGCAAAGGATTATACTACTAATAGAAAGTTATGGATTGGAAATTTAGACAAACGTTTAAGCGAGTGAGTAGAATTTAGTTTTGTTCTTATGATAGGTGATATTTAGCTGTAATGCTGCGTTGAATCTGAAGAAAGCATGTGCTTCCTAATATACGAAAGAGTTACCCTAGTGTACTGTTATCATGAAGAATAGCAGCCGGAGATAATTGGTCTTTCCTACTGTCAGTCTATGGACTATATTGCATTTTAATACCCGTACCCTCCGGGTTGAGGAAGTCTTCAGAGTTGAATCCAATTTTATTCGACTTTCCGGGGTAAGAAGAAAAGGTAGGTCCTCAGCCAGGGGGTTACGGATAATTGCAATAGTCCTATGCACCGCATAATTAATGTTATTCAGTTCACCTGGCAGGAATAGTTAGGGTGCATCTTTTTTGTTTTAACAACACATACACGCAAAAGAAATTTATAGCAATAATAAAGAAAAAATACGTTAAAACTCAAACAAAAGATTTACCTCCCAATTGCTTAAAAAAAAATTTCCGACCTCTATCAACAGTAGAGGTGAAAGGATTTTCTGTATTGATCTTCAACTTCAACTTCAATGACACACTCATTTCTTATTTGATTAATGATAATATCAAGAAGTTGTTGAACTAATTTCCCATGGGTTTTATAGTATCCTCATTGCTTTTAGGTATAATATTTTAAAGATTCTTCAACCTTATGGAGAGATACAGAACCTTGAACTACTTTTCCATAAATCAGGTGTCAAAGAAGGGGAGCCTCGTGGCTATTGCTTTGTTGAATTCAAGACACTTGAGGTGAGATAGTACAAATAGACTTGAGAATAGTTCTCTGTTTGAAATTTCGTGGGAAGTTCTAAAGGAAGAGAACTTACACCTTTTGCTGTTCATTACAAGAAAATACGCAACCATTTGCATGAAAGGTGACCAATGGTGCAAAGATCCATTCATTAGCATGAAAATACGAACATTTGTGCATAAATTAGATTCAATTATGAGTTTTGCATTTTAATCAATATTCAATAACATTTTTGGACATTCATAAAATTCAAAAATGGTTATTGAATCTGATTTATGCACAAACGTTCATATTTTCACACTGATGAATGTATCTTCGCACTATTGGTCGCCATTCCACGCAAGTGATAATTTGCATATTTTCTCGTAATGAATAGCAAAAGATGTATTGCAGCACTGCCTTGAAGCAGCAAAATAAGACATGAAAAGGCAACAGATTACACAAAGCTTGACTTAACCCTGTACATGGGTAAACTAGTTGGTTCACGGTAAACCAAACTTGGGAGTATCATAAGGTCTAATAATCTTTTAATACTGGTTGATTATAAAATCGTTTAAACTGGGCAGCACACACACAAACTCAGTTACATTCTACACTACCTCTCTACATGGTGACAACTATTTCCTTGCGACAATCATTCAAAATTATATGTACTGTGAAACCCCACCTTACGGGGGCCTCGGTAATCCAGTCAATTTATGGTCACTTTTTTCCGGTCCAGGTGAATGGCCACACATTATCTTACAAAAAAACCCCGTTAATGCGGTCATGCAGCAGTTAACCCTTTAAACCCTAACATCAAAATTCAAATTCTCATTTGTTATCACTATACGTTTTCAATAGAAGTAGTGGGGAGAGTTTGTTGAAGTATCAAGTAGATTCATCTTGTGTCATCATGTCCTTAATTCTCTTGACCACTGTGTTTTATAAAGCAGTGATATTGCTTGGAGAAATTTGACACTGATCACTCTTAGGCTTAAAGGGTTAATACAGCCAATAGCCATAACATTATTTTAAAATCCCAAACGGTAGAATCTCTTATAATTTCACCCCATTTATATGGCCACTTGTTTGAAATTTAGAAAATTAGATTACTTGTGACATGTCAATGTTATTGACCTAGTACACTGAGCCTGTGCTTGTACTGTTTTTAGACTTTTTTGACAGTACAAATGAAGTGGACTTGTTGGGATTTTATAGCTGAATTTTAAAAGTGTTTTATGTACTGAAGGAAAATTTTAAGTAGAGCCGTAGTTTTTTCAATAATTACTGTATGCGATATCTACATTCTGGTTGTTTGTTAATGAGAACAGTTGTTCAAGAAATGCAAATGCGATGTACAGTGTATTTGTCATTACCGCCCTCAAGACATGAAATTTGAGCCTGCCCCGATAATAAGGTCACCCCATTAATACTGCCAAATTTTTTGGACCCATTGCTGACCATATTAACTGGGTTCCACTGTACCAGAATGTAATGTGCAAAATTTACTGTGTTGATTGATTTTTATTCATGACAGATTTAGTTAACACTGAGTGACACACATGTATAAGTGCATCCTCTAGACTTTATGCGGCAAACACTGCTTTAGCACACCCCAAGATATTATTGATGTAAAGTTCTTTTTGTGAGTGTTTTTTTTTAAAAAAATGCATCCTATGGTTGCATCATACAGTACACCCTAACAAAGAAAAAGGATTACCAGTTATAGTATCCCCACAATGATATTTCTCTCTCAACAGCAGGCAGAAAATGCGCTGCGTGGGCTAAATGGTAAATTGGCCTTGTCTAAGCCTCTGGTTGTAGACTGGGCAAAGAAGAAAACTGGATTAACAGTAAGTAGATTAAAGCAATAATTTTAAGTCTGATGTATAGTATAGCAAGTAGTGATCACTGTTAATTACTGTAAAATTCCGAAAATAAGCCCCTCCATGTATAAGCACCTCCAAATATAAGCCCCGGGGGCTTGTACTTGGAATTGTCCTCAAATACAAAGTAAAACAAGGAGAAATGGTAAATTTCCTTCCAAGAATAAGGCTAGCCCAATCGATTTTGAAACACAGATTTCCCTCTGTACAAAATCCCCTTCAAATATGAGCCCCTCCAACAATAAGCCCCTCAAAAATATAAGCCCCAGGGCTTATTTTCGGAATTCTACGGTAATTGATCTGGATAACAGTTTGACTGCTCGTAACTACGAAATAACAATAGCTTTAGGGGTAAGTTTAGTATTTTAAACTTTTGAGTGCTTGTAAGCTCCAAAGGTAGCTTGAAGAAGACCTTGTTAGGGTATTATTCAAACAAATGACGGGCCTTGAAACAGCTACACCTGTACATCAAACAGATGAATGATGGTAGCAAATAACACAAGGGTGGATTGAAACTACAGCAGTGATGAATGAAAATGGCAAATACAATAAATTATTATTATAACATTTAATGCTGTCATGGACACTGCCCCCTCAGTCAAGGTAAGGAAGGGTTTTAAAAATTCAAACAGGGACTTCTACATATAGTGCCCACATGCCCTTCTCTCTAAAAGGGCATCACATATGGTCCGATTAGAGGGAAAGGAAAGTTTAGTTGATTGGCGACAGACATCTTTCAAATGACATTATTTTTTGCAATGTCAGTGTTCTCACCAGGATTTTGTCTTAAGGAGTCCCAGGGCCCCCTCTGCTGAAAAATAGGGGCCCTGTGGGAGCTTAAGGAGGGCAAAGTTACTTGCATTCCACGACTGGAATGGAAAAAATCCTCTGTAATTTCTCTGCCTTCGATTTCATCAAGGCAGGTTCAAATTCTAGCAGCATGTCTACTTAAAGTGTCTTTTGGAAAATTTGAAATTCCCTGGGTAAATGTATATGCTTAATGTTTGCCTCAAGAAGGATCTTGAAGGTTATGATTTTTTTGTCAGCATGAAATTTCTGTAGGCAAACCACGAGTATTTCGAAAGCCAAGCACTCTGGAAAACACAATTTTCTTCAATGAAGCAGCTTCTTGATATTTGCTTGCTACGTTGTCCTCTTTCTCGTCATCTTCACCACTGTTTCAATAATCTTCTAAACTATCTCCAAGCCTTGGTGTTTTAGGGCTCAAGAATATAACTTTCGCTGTGTGGCATGGCAAACCACGCAGTACAAAGAACATGAGCCCACAATCTAAAAATGGTCTGTTACGCAAAGTAAAAACGTACAGTAATTTTGTTACCTCTGCGTCCTGTGCCCCTGACGCATAGAAAGGACCAAAGACTCAAAATAATTCATGGTATGTGTCCCGTGGGACGTAGAGATCGATCAGTTGATCTGAAGATGTTTGGGTAGAATAATTATCCTGTTTGTGTGATTTCTGTGGCTGTTCTTACAGCTGTTGTTTAACAAGGTACATTTCTTTTGGTCTTTGTTGTGTTCACAGTAGAAAGAGTTTTTTATTCCAGTAAACTGTTATACAGAGTTTTGGAGTCTGTCTTCAGGGTGTTTGCATGGTTACATAAAGGCCAACAATACTCAGTTTAGGACTCACTGTTGTTTTAACTGGGACTCAATAGTTCTGGAATAGGACCAATCATTTTTTGCAAGATGAGTCCCGGGACTCACCATAACTATTTGTAACAAAATCACGGAAATGTACCTACCTGATTGAATGGTTTGAATACTTTGAGAAACCATCATTAATTAGAAAGAGCAAAGAGCCTGATTTTTTGCTAGACCATTAAAAAACTGCCAACTAACTTCTGAAAGTCCCTTTGGCTCATAGCATCTTTGTGCACCCAAGTGGACACATTAATGCGTCATTTCAATTTTTCTTGCGGCAATCCCACAAGGGTGTGGCCTGGTGAGAACACTGTGGTGTAGGTCATTTTCAGTTATCTAGGATTAAACTGTGGGCTGCAGATTGTTGCTTGACAGTAGAAGAAAAGGTCCCTCTCACCAACTGTTTCCAATTCCAACTAGGGCTTAAAAGAACAAGAAGAAAAGAACATGCCATCATCTACAGCATCCTCAAAAAGCTCGCTGAAAAGGTGAGACAGAGAGCTGAGACAACTTGTAGTCATTTAATCCAACTTTTGCTCATGGTTAATCTTCTACTTGTCAAGTTTGCCCTGCTTCAGTTTTTTAAAAAGGACTTTATTTTGAAAAGTGTCTATATTTATTTAGCACTTAAGTACTATTGGAGACACTATGCTTATATCTCCTACTGGAGACAACCATTTTACATGGTCATCTGAGCCCGGCGAAGGTCTAGCCATTTTGCAGGGCAAATTAGGCAGTACCTTCACTTCTCAGTTATTTATGACCATGAGTATTGGTGTGACTCCAAGAATCAAAGCCATTACCATCTGCTCTACAGTCTAGGGCTCTACTGACTACCATGTTACCCACACACTGAGCTTGTTGCCTTATAGCCCAAGTTGGAAATGACCACAAGTTTATAAGGCAGATGTTTTGTTAAGAATGAAAAAAAAAAGCAATAATTATTTTTATTTGAGTGTCAATGTATTTACTACGAAAATACTAATTGGGGACACTATTTTACAAGGTCATCCGAGCCTAGCCGCTGGCAGTGCAAAAGGAGACCTTCATTTCTCAGTTATTTTAAGACCCTGAGTATTGCTCTGGCCCTGTGAATCAAACCCACGACAGCCTACTCTGCAGTCAAGCACTCTACCGACTGAGCTAATCCTGCCACAGTCCAATAACAACTAGCTTTAGTCTTGCAATTAGCAGGACTAACCTGAAACCCTTTTGAAAGCTTTGAACTATGTAGCAATCCGGGTGTAATGTTGTGGCAAACTGGGACATGCAGTGAGTGAAGAGAAGCAAGTAAATTCCACAAGTACTCATTATGTAGTGAATAATATTGTTCAGGTTGCATCAACTTTTTTTTCTCAAGCAAAATTTAAATGTTAGGAAAATTGTTGAAACTCTTCTTATTTATTTGATAATTTTTTTCTTTGGTTTTGTCTGCCTTCTTGAAGCTGTGAATCCAAAATTAGAGCAATTGAAAACAAGCTCAAATTAATGGAGAGTGGCCATGAAAATCAGCAAGCCACACCACAAGGGAAACATCCTCTACTTGTACAGAGTGAAAGAACAAGAACTCACCCATACAAGAAGCAAGAAAGATACAGCAGAGGAAGGAATAGCAGGACAAGATGAAAGGAGCAGTACAGCCTCTAGACATCCAATAAATATTGATATCTGCTGACAAAAGTACATTGAACAGTGAATCTGGCTAGATTGAGTTATGATCTACAAGGTCATCATAGATGGTTTTCATGCAATATCAGGAGACACAAATAACAATGGTGAAATGAACAAATGCTGGTGGACAAACAAAGCGAGCTAATGAGCGATCTTTTGTTTACCGTCCACCAGCATGGTGGCGATGACATAATGTTAAATCCACCTAAAGTTGTCAAATAGACATGATGTGAGAGAGGGCCTGTGCATAGATAAGCAATAATTATTGCAAGTGACAAGAGGAGCCCGCAATCTTAATCTCCAGGTTGCTGGGCAACGTATGTAGCCAGCATTCATTTGGACTTTCAACAAGAGTAAATGGAATGCATTGTAGGCAATCTCTGATCACACCTATTATTTAGTACCTTCCATGTGTAATGCTCATGATTTAATCATGCGCAATTTCACCTTCTACATGTATCACATGAACAGTGATGGAGCAACAGTGTTTTGACTTTCAATCAGAAGCCTGGAACTCACCCACACACCCTAACCTTTGGTTCATTTCCAGTTAAAGCTCTGATTGTCCACAGTAAGCAGAGCCCAGTAGACCCATAAAGAGAAATGATGGTCTATGTTCAAATGCAGGAAGGGTAAAAACTAGGTGGGAATGTAATCATGGATATTTGTAACATAGTTGATTATTTCTTGTGTATAATAAAACTAAGAAAATATTTAAATTATTACATGTACAATGCACAAGTCATGCACATTTAAATGCTGTACAGTATATTTGTAAACACCTTAATTTGAAATTAGCTTTTTAAAATGTATGGCTTATGCGTAATGAGGTGTCCATCTTGGTATAATGCAAGTGAAATGGTTCAGTTCTACTACAGCCCATTCATTGAACTGGCATCAAGAGACACTGATTGCTGAAGTAGGAGTAGGAACTTTAAGTGAATTTCCTAGTAAAACATGTGCTTATAAGGAGAAAAAATTCTTTGGACAGTTAATCTAAATAACATACCTAACAAAAATGTAGGCAGTTTTTCTCATGTTTACAAAAGCTTCTAATCAGTTTCATGTTAACATGACATTTTGCCTTAGTACACCTTGTCTCTTCACAATGGAAATGGGCAGTTCGCCACAGTATGTGTACTCACATACTGTGGCAGTGTTCTCTCTAGGATTTTCAATGGTATTCGTACGAAGCCTAGTGCTGTAGCTTGAATAAATATTTATTGACTTAGGAACTTAGTTTAAGTTGTAAAAAAAGAAATAAATTTTTTTTTGACAAGTGAGCGAAGGAATTTCCTTCAGTACTCCACATTTAATGCTCCTTAAAGGGCCATTGTGTTTCTGGAACAACTTCAAGATGGGTGCCATTCAACATATTTGAACATATTCATCCAACAGTAAATTATTAGTGTTGTCATTAGAAGCCGGGACCCGGGTACCGGCACCCATTTACTTTGATCAGAGTACGTGGCTTCTTTTTCCCCAATCAATAGCACAAGTACAAAACTGAAAAAAAATCAGCCTAAAATAAAAATTCAGTCTCCCATATAAGTTGAATATTTTCTTTAAAAAACCTTTTTATCAATTGTCTCGCATCAGATCCTTGACGTAACATTTACTAGTACTTCAAGAAAAGCGATCTTTGTCGTTTGTCATTCTCTCTTTTCGATCCCGTTACAATATTATATTTGGCTCTTACATAACACCTACACGTGACATGCCGCATGTTTGGAAGCACGTGCGTTCTATGACTTCTATGAAAGGGCTTATTAAAAGTTCATGGGATCCCAAGAAAATGAATGTCAAATTTTACAAAATTACATCTTACACATGAAATTTTTAGAATTTTACCTGTATAATCACAATTCTTGTGAAATTTTTGTCCACTGAAAATTAAAATTACTCAATTTCCTGATGGATTCCGTCTTAAAATACTGGCGCCAGTTACACTTATCATTACTAAGTTGTAGTGACTTGTATCTTGTTTATTTGTAAGAAGTAAGGGAGGCACTTTAGTGTCTTGTTGTCCATGTTGGCTCTGTCTGTAAAAATAGCTGGAAGGTGTTACCCAATTTGCAATACACACATGGCATATGTTTCCCAAAGGAAATCCCAAACACCAAATAAAATCCTCTTAACAATACTTTTAACCCAAAACAATGTATTGCAAACGTTTTTCACCGCTAGCTATTTTCATTAGTTAACACAGTAGAAGATTGAATAAACAAATTCTTGGAGAGCAAAATGAGCAAATTTTTTTGTTTTAAACTGGGTAAATGAGGAATGATAAGAAAAGGATAATTTCCTTTCCAGAATGAAGGAAAATGCATTCCTGGGAGTCAAATTTCTTGGGACCCTCCTAGAGGCTCGGGCCTACAGCCCTCACTATTTGGGGTACCTGCCTACTTTACCTCACATCCCCTTCTACTTTGAGAGTTAATGAAACCCCTGCGGTAAACCACGTCTGTTATCAATACCTCGCAAAAAAATACACAAATAAATACAACAGACAATGGTTCATTCACTCCATTGAGTGATCTTTGTCTTACATGTAGCTCTAAATGTCAACATAAGCTTCCGTTCGGTTAAACCTTTGGTTTTGAAGCCTACTCCAGGCGACAACAATTTGCTGGCGGTCGACCTAGCCTCAAGTACCTAGGGAGAACAAACTGTATGGCGAATAATATGAAACAACCAAAAAAACAAAAGAGTAGAAAATTCCAACATTTATTCTAACTAATTTGGGTGCCATTATACAATCGACAAGTTTGTAATTTTCTTATTTGAACATGAAATGATGGTATGGAACCGTTTATTTACAACTTACAATTTAATAGTTTATACCAGTGAGTTTTACAATTCAGGAGTTTCATAATCTCTACAGTCAAGTAACAAGTAATTTTAATGGCAGTTCTTATGAACTGTTGCGTACAGAAACACTGACATAGAAAGAGTAAACCAACAAGAATCTTTACTTCTAAACATTTCCATATTTAAAATGCAACCTGCACTGTATGTTCATGTTGTTTGTGTTCCAGTCTTATCTCGCACTGACCCTTGACTGTGACTCATTTGAGGCTTGTCTTTTGCTGTTTCTTTCTTTAGAACATGTAGAAGAGTTTGGGAACTTTCAAGAATCTGCAAGAGCAAGAGTTCATTTTTAACTTGTTACTCCAAAGTCAAACAAATGTATTATTAATTTTACACCCAGCTATGTTCTAAGAAAAATAGACTGGGGTGTCCAGTTTCGAATTCATCGTGGCTGCCAAATAAAAGCACTGAAGACTCATTTTTACAGGGTTAGCCTCGACCTAAAGTAAAACATTCACAAATACTGGCAATAAGTTGCCTCAGTTTGAGTTTAAAACAATAGACACAGTTGTACACAGGTCTTCTTTTGACTAGAATTTGTGAATATATTTATCTTAGGTCGAGGCTAACCCTGGAAAAGTGTATAAATGAGTCTTCAGTCAGTGCTTCTATTCGGCTGCTGCAACAAATTTGAAACTGGACTATTGAGGGGAACACAGAAGGTTTTGTCAGATCTTAAAGTAAAAGGTGGGCCATTCATCTAATCCCTAAGACAAGGTTTTAGCCAGAAGGGTGTTCAGCCATCCCATGGATGCCCAGTTTTGGAAGAAACAGAAGGAAAATTCACTTAATCTCTTATAATTTTATGGGAAAACATGCCTTCTGGACAGCCAGTTTTCAATGTCTGGCTGAAAACCTGCCCTAAGGGGGCTCTGGCTTTGAAAATAATATTTTTCTGCAGGCCTCAGTTGGGTTCCCTAGACCCCTCCCCTAGATCCCCATGTTTTGGGCAAAAACAGAAATTTCCTAGATGCAGAGACAGCATTGTGCAGAGCATCTTGTCTAAGGAATGCATGTGATCATAAGGCTGGTATTATGGGAAAAGAAAGTTACGAATTCTCAATCTGCTGTGGTTTAATGTCGACCAATACTGTTAATGAGTTAACTGGTCAAAGTAGGAGGATAGGAGAGAGAAAGATTTTGGAAAATCCTTTTCACTTCATTCCTTATTTCTGGGCCAATCATCCTTTCTTGGGGACTGTTCAAGGTGGGAGTGTGAGGAGTTTTAACATCCCAGAACTTGTCATGCTGGCCTAGTTAGGCAGACGTGTGTAACAGCTCATAATTTGAAATATTATTTCTTCTAAACTCTTTACCCTCTGTTTTCAAAGGAAAACCAAAATATGACCCCCAACAAACTTGTTTTTAAACTTTACAATGTAATTACATATTTATTTATTTAGATAAGCTACATTGTAATCTGTCTCGCATGGAGTGTTCCACTCTTTTACAGATTATCCTTAATATGGCTTTGTTTGTGTGTACACTTAGATTTATTTGCCATTAAATTGTAATAAATAAATAAATAAGTATAGGTAATAGCATGATTTGTAGTGATATTTGGCATAAATACCACGAGTGATATTTCGAAATTGTTATACGTAATTTCACGAGCCGTTAGTCGAGTGAAATTTGAGACAATTTTGAAATATCATGAGTGGTATTTATGCCAAATATCACGTACAAATCATGCTATTATTTGTTTATACTACTACCCGCAAAAGGTTTGTAATTTTCACATGTAGGTATTTCAAAGTAAGCTGAAATACCACTGCTCTAAGCCAATCAGATTGCAGAAATTTCTCATGTAGTAGTATAAATAAATAAACTAGAGTTGAATACCATCAACTGACGTGATGCAACTCACTGTGACTCTGAAGATGACCACTGCACGGGTTGTTGAAATGTCAGTCATTGTCAACTACATGCACAGTCTTATTCAGGGCATACAAACATTCCCTTGGAGGGTATGTGACCCCGTAAATGCATACATGTTTAGACTCTACTCATTAGCTGTTTGTGCGAATTGGATAAGATTGCTGCATGCATAATTAATGTATGTGGCTGTACGGAAATCTCGCCTGCTACATTTTAAGCTACCACATCCATAGAATTAACTAACCTTCATATAAGCCGCTTCCGTTTCGGCTATTGTTTTGTCGTACTCATTCCTAGAAGCTATCTTCTTTGCAAGGCTTTCGTTTATTTTGGCCAGTCTTTCGCTGAGAATTCGTATATCATTCTGAATCTTTGATTTTTCTTCTTCCTCGTTAAGTATTTGCTTCTGGAGTTCGTCTCTTTTTGTACAAAGATCCTCTATGCCTATCCACAAAAAAACAATTAAAAATGAAAAATTGTACACTTTATTAAACTGAGCTCATCAACATGGCGGATGAAACTGCGGATGACATCATTGTCATGTTTTCTCACTTAAGAGAGATCTCGTACGCCCCAATACTCACATTTTACCAGCTCATTATTGTATGTTTGCAAAGCTGCACCTTGCTGCGACATCACCGCCAAAAGAAACTGTAAAACACGTCCTATTTCTTGACAAACCTAACGATACATCTGTTATGAATTTTCTCCCGCGTTATGTTTGATTCGCGTTGTCCTGGGTACAGTCTGTTGCCTCGTTTTCAAGAAGAAACTGGACATTCGTGACGATGCAATGACGATGCACGGAAATGCGCGGGCGATGCGTTTCGGATCACGTGGTCCGAGCGAGTTCGTACGCGACTAAACTTAATTACCAATACGCCACAAAACAATATGTCTGCTACATAACTTCTGGTTTCGATTCGGCATGGTGGATAAGGAAGAAGGAAGTACTTCCAAAACTCAGCAAACTTTTTCGTTTTAATTTTCTCCATCGCTTTTCTTGGGCAGTTGAAAATGACGTGATGGCAAGAATATTTTCCCTTGCCAACGAATTATTGGCCTCAATCTTTAAGCACCTAAATGGCATCGAACTTGCTATTGTCGCACGAACATGCCAAAGATTCCACGATGCTTCGCTGATAGATCAAATATGGCAACATTTGTGCTTCAGAGGTAAGTTTTACAATACAGTCATGTCTTCAGCAAATCTAGAAAGCGTTAAAGAGTATACCAGTGGAAGCAGAAGTGAGTGACACGCAAAGAACCAAACGGTCACGGTATTAGTTCTTTAGTATACCTGAGGTTTTCTGTGCGTAAATTGTGATCACCTGAATGTGAAAACAGACACGATAGAATAGAAATAAAGTTAATCGTATAACCCGTTCATTTTTTTATATTTAAAGCTTCATTTATACACTTAAGTTAGAGGAAGGTGTTATGTCATCAAAAAGTTTAATATTGAAACTGAAACAGTTAAATTTACGTGTTTTCCCTTCGTTATTGCGAAAATGTCACCAACATTTGCAGATTCTGCAAATGCTTAAGGTTAATCTTTTTATTTGTGCATGTACAAAACGACGTAGAACCCTGACAGTAGTGCTGACTGTAGCACTTTTTCCGGGCTGTCAACCCCCCACTTCTTCACTGCTTCTTCAAATACTGAGAATTGTCATTCGTGCAAAAACTCTCTTTGACTCCTATCGTCATGAAACAAAACGTGCAAAAAAGATGTTGATTGCACTGTGACATTATTGATCTGATTAGTTTACTTCCCACCTATCACATTATTATAGTTTATCACTGAGAAAACGTTCGATGTTAACATTAAAATAGCTCAAACAACGCAAAATATTTGAAATCTTATTGCCGGAACGTCGAGTCTACTGAAGAAATGGCAAACTTCGGCGATTATCGGGGAGATTTCATACTCTTATCTGGAGACAGGGAGATACGGTCCAAAATCTGGAGTCTCCCGGATTATCCAGGAGAGTTGACAGCACTGCTTTTTTGGCTTTCAACAATGTTAATAATGTTCAGTCAGTACCCAGTCAAGTTGTTCGAACGTTGTTTTACCTAGATATATATGAATGTGTAATACCTTAAGGTGATTCCATAGTAAAAGAACCTAACATAGATTTTAGCTAAAACTTGGTACACTGATGTAACAAGTTAAGAAGATGATAAAAAAGTAATTAAAAGTGGGGGTCACCGTGCTCGTTTTGACGTCACAATGCTGACAAATACGGCTATTTAGGACCCTTTTACAAAAACCGCGGGCAGCGCAAAACTAGACAAAAAGGAGAGATTTTTTCGATGATGCATGTGACATCACACAGAATTTGACTTTAATGTGTTGTTTATCCACTTACGTACCAGAAAAATGCCTTTTAATGCCCTTGTTTTTACTTTACGCTCCAAAGTAGAATTAAATTGGACGCGCGCTTTTCGACCCGTGATGGCTCAATCCGTACAATTTAGTAAAACTGCCAAAAAGCTGAACATAGATTTGTGCCAATTTTTTTCTCATCGAAAGGAAGCACTGTCCTTATTAAAATCATGAAATAAAAAATGGGGGTCACCGTACTCGTTTTTGCGGTAGAGCTGCAGAAAGTGCGCACCAAACGCATTTTCTCCGATTTTTGAGAGAGGACTGGGGCGAGTTTCAAAATAGAATGTATGTGAAAGGGGGAGGAAAGTATTAAAAAATCCGTTATTACAGAATTTACATCGAGATATCACATTTAGGACACAATGTGATAAAGAAAGTGTTTAAATGAAAATCAAAGTGAGTAAGCACAAGTTAAACATCCACTATCGAGGTTCTCCGAGAGGAGGTCGAACTCAGCAACACGCGTACTGCTTACGTTATGCAGATTCCCAACACATTGAGTCTCACCTCGGCAAGAAACAACAGCAAGCAAAAATTCCAATAGCGTTTCTCTTCAGTCAACTTCATTTTAATAATATTACTTCACATGCTCTTTTTTAAGGCGGCCATCTTGTTATGCGCAGTAAGAGATGCGCAGTGCAAAACTAGGGAATCACCTTAACCATAGAAAATACTTATTTTAAAAATAAATCTGGGAATTGATAGAATCTTCTGAGAAAGCAGTTGACATTTTCTAATGCAACCACTGTTTTCCCCATGAAGTGTCGTTTGCGACATGATTGCTAGAAGTCCATGATAATGACTCGTCACTACCCAGATGTGGGTAGTGCTTCTGTTTGGTTGAAGCAAATTTCCCATGAAGCACGACCAATCAGAAGCACTACTCAGACATGATTGGTAACAAATTGCACTCCAGGACACTTATGCAGACTAGTATGCCAGGCTACTCCACAATCAAAATGCAATAAATATTGAAACAACTGCAAAACAAGTTTGGCAGCATACACACCCAGACTAAACCAATGTTCAGATTGTTTTCAGCAGAGCTGTCATTTAGGGCTGTAACCCACAACAGCAGTTGCAGCTGTGTTCTCTTGATGTTTCGGGTGATCAAAGTGGAATGCTAAATAAGACACTATAAATGCTTTGTAAGAAGTTACAGGTGAAAATTCACTTGCTATGGCTCTGGGTTGTCACTAAGATTTCAAGATGGTTGGTAATTACAACAAGTAGGCAGGGAATCAAACAGCAAGGGATTTGTTTTGGTCATAGTTTTCTTCTATTTTCTAATAAAAGTAGCCAAGGGCTGCACTCATAGTATGTGGGGGAAATCCCCGGCCCCCAGTTCTTAATGACAGCCCTGCTATGGCTCCTTAAAAGAATTAACAACAGCCCTGAATTTTGAATACCTAAAATCAAGGTGTCCAAAAAAATACTTGCCAAGTTTTCCTATCCATAAAAAGCATAGGATGGAAATTTCAAACTCCAAAAAATCCTTTAATCATCTCTATTACTTTAATCAGTCAACTTTTAGAGTTAATTCTGTTTCTAGACTATGGTGTGTCCTCATTGGAGCAGTGGCCTCTCAGTTCTTTTCGGGAACTGTATATTCTAGGTAAGTTGTGTAACTTTTTAAGCCTTCAGTTCAAATTTCAAATCCTTTTGATGTTTCTGCACTTACATCCTATTTAGGGAGGTTCTTCATCTTAGAAAACCAAAATACTTTTACTTTGGCAGCAGTTATGTTATCTTCTACATGTAAATTCTGTTTTTTATTGTCACTAATTCATCATCAACTGAAAGTCCTTTTTATTTTGATGCTGATTGCCATCACAAAGGTTTTGAGGTATATTATTCTAGAGTGCAGTGTTTGCTGATTGTTGGCCACTCAAAAACTTTTCCTCCAACAGTCTACACAAGGGATTCCCTAATTGGCGAAATAGACGAGTTAAATTTTGTTGCTTTTAATTTCTGAAGTGAACAGTTCTTTGTTTTCTTTATTGTAGGATGAAAGGTACTAAATTACTAGGAAAGGACAGCTTAAACATTCTCTTCTAGTTATTGTTCTTTTACAGTGTAGTTTTCATGTCCTTATTTTGTTCTCCCCTTCATGCATCAGATATTGAGAGTGAAGAAGTGTAGCAGTTAGCAGTGATGTAGCCCTTGATCATTGGCCGAATTTACACTAGAGATGAATAATTTATCCATCTAAGATGAACTATCCGTCTGAGATAGATGAATCGTCTACATATAAATCCGGTGTTCAAACGAATTTTAGCCTTAAATTTGTCTTCACTTGATTCGTCTGCCAGACGAGACGAATCTGGGGCTAAAATTCGTCTAAACAATGGATTTATGTCTAGACGATTTATCCATCTCAGACAGATAATTCGTCTCTAGTATAAACTCAGCCATTATTATCCCCAAAAGAAAGGGTCCTACAGCTGTACTTTGTAAGAGGATTTTTTTCTTTCATAGCTACTTGTTTATCTGCCTATATAGTTTGTCATGTCTGTTAAATTTTTTTCTACAACGTCTATCATAGTTCTGCACAAGTATGGCTGCCTGATTGGGGTTTGGAAATGCCAAATAAATCCGTATGGTGGCCTGGTGCACATTAAGGTATGGCAGCAAAGTTGTTATTGTTGTTGTTCTTGTTTTTTTGCACAAACTTTAATCCTTTTTTCCCTTGTCCGTCCTGGAATTCTCATGTTTTACCTGGAGCACATGATATTAAGGTTTGTGTCAGTTCTATTTTTTCTAGTTTTTTTTTGTAGCATGAATAACTAAAGGTGGACTACAAATTTGCCATTGAAGTTTGAGACGGATCCTGGATAATCAGTGGAAGCGACATTCACGTGTTCATTATGTTTGATTCCGTTTAATATTACCTGACAAAGTTTTGAGAAGATCTATGAGGAGAATCCGTTATCGTTACACCGGACACAGATGAAACTATACGGTTCATAACTTAAATGGAACGACTAATATGTGGCTTGGTTCTCAAGGGATTCCCGAGTGCTGCCAAGATGTTAATTATGATGAAACTAACCTAACTGTGAGGATGATGTTCGAGGTTCAAGAATGTCTAATGTTTTCAGATCAAGTGCAATTGTACATGAAAACGAATGTAAAGTATTGTTACAAAAGGTTCTATCTTGAAAGAAGAACAGTTGAAAAGCCTAACTAGAGCAAGGAGATTAAAGGAGAACACTTAAACTAAGAAAATCAAATCAAAGTAGCTGAGGATGCTGTAGAGTTGGCCAAGACCAAGGTCCAGTTTTAAGAGGAGCTAGAGGATGCCTTTAGAAGTCCTATTAGCGGAGCAAATAGTGTACAAAGACATAAGCTGTGAGGAACAAACCAAAGACATTAAGCCCATAACCACAATAAGGAGAAGAAGAAAGGACTCATAAAGTTGGATTTTACAGGTCATAAATCCAAGCTGAGAGATGGGGAGTCAGTATCACGCGCACCATATTAAAATAAGCTCAGAAATCATGGGTCGAGCGGCTGTCCACGATGGACGTATGTTAGCGAGCTCGCTCTAGAGAGGGACAAGAAAGTATAAAAAATGTGAATTCAGACAAGTATGACTAAATTGGGAAGAAAGAAAAGAAAAAGGGTCAGTACTTCATCGAGTTTTGAGGGTAATACAACAGTCCAGCAAGAGGAAGACGGAGAGTCGGACACAGAAACGTCTGCAACAATGGCAGCAAACGACAACGCGACTGAAACTCCTTCGCTAACCTGGAATTGAAATATGGCAGGTTCTAACGCAAATCAAAACAAATACGGAAAAGCTGGTCTTAGACGTGGAATCCCTTAAAGGAAATCACAAGGAGTTAAAAGAAACTTTGTGAAATACCAAAGGACAAGTCGACACTCTTCAGTGTAAAAGAAAATAAAGGCTTAAAAAGCAAGGTAAAATCACTCGAGGAGCAGCTATTAAAGTCCAAGAAGGAGGTGGAGGAGTTGGATGAAAGGCTCAACTTTATCGAAGACAGACATGACGACCTCGAACGATATACTCTAAAATTCAATCTGGTTATAGACGGAATCCCTGAACTTGGAGAAGAAGATATTAAACGTAGCAAATGTTGTTACACTAGCAAAACTTCTGCAAGTGAATTTAACACCCGGCGACATAGACATTGTGCATCAAATGAACACGAAAAGCAAAGACAAGCCCCGACCAATCATCGCCAGATTTAGCAACTACAACGCAAAAATCAAGCTGTACAAAGCTAGACTAAATCTTCGAAATACTGACTTGAAAGATGTAGGAGCAGAAAAGATATTTATTAACGTACCGAGCTTTTCAAAGAGGCGAGAAAAGTGAAAAAAAATCTATCGCAATGGTAAGACATGGACTGTTGATGGCAAAATGTTTTTGAAAACAGACATCACCACTAAAGTATTGAGAATTGACTCCCACGAAGATCTGAAAGGCCTTTAATTTTCGAGACGAAGTGGGAAGAAAAAGAGAAAAAAAAAACAACGATCACCTCCGAACACTAACTTTTCTTCTACGTACTTAGTAAATTACTACAACTGTTTTAAATGTACCTATCCAGCTAACACCAATGAGCTTTCTTTTAGGCCAGTTGGTATTTTATTATCCAGGAGAGGTAAGCAATTTGTATCTTTGTTTTTTTTTTCGTTTCAGTGTCTAGTTTTTGTTTAATTCTAATCAACGTTAATGTTCGAGTGTTATGTCTGTTTTTAAGTTTTTGTCACTCAACGTGAGAGGTTTAAGAAATCGAGAAAAAAGAAGATCAATATTTGCACACTTGAAAAACCAAAAACCTAACGTTTATTTTCTTCAGGAAACTTTTTCGAACTCTAGAGATGAGAAGGTTTGGGCGGCGGAATGGGGCGGTCAAATTTTTTATTCATATGGATCAGATCATTCCAAGGGCGTGTGTATCCTTATTAAACCAGACTCCACACTTAATGCAGATGTAGTGGATGTCAACACCAATGGGAGATTTATAATTCTGCGTCTAAACACACAGGATGAGGCCAGTTTAAATGTGGTTATTGTTTATGCCCCTACAGATAATCGTCAACAAAGTGAGTTCGTCGATTCTTTTAGCAAAAAAAATTATATCCTTGACTGATGCTTCTAATTTAGTAATGGCAGGTGACTGGAATACAACGTTAAGTCCATTAGGTAGGCAAGGAGGTCTCACTTGGAAAGAAACTAAGTATAGAAATTCATTAATTCATTTCATAAAAGCGGTCAATTTAGTTGATATTTACAGCGAAATGCATCCTAAAAATAAATCCTACACATAGGAATCAAAGCCTTTGAAATTAAAATCCCACATAGATTTTTTCTTAATAAGTAGTAAATACAAGCCTGATAGTACTAAGGTGGAAACGCAGATATCGATCGCGCCTGATCACAAAGCAGTCTTTTTAAGCATGAATGTTAACGAGGAATTTAAACGCGGACAATAATTTAGGAGAATTTGGTTACAAAATTCTCCATAGAATTTTAGTAACCAATAAAGAACTTAGGAAATTCAAAATCAGAAATGATGATCTTTGTGATGAGTGTGAGAACCGTGACTCATTGGAGCATACGTTCTTACAATGCCCTGTAACTGTTATATTTTATCACGAAATCTTATCATGGTTTAATGTTTCCCATAATATTCTTATAAATCTTTCCCCTGAGCAAATAGGCCCTTTGCAGCTTGCCATTCTCTTGGTACAAAACCGCCATGCTGGGACGCAAAAGTCGCACTGGGACAAGACAAACAAAGGAAATTACCATTTAAAATAATGTATGCCTTTTGTTGGTCTTGCCCCAGTGCGACTTTTGTGTCCCAGCGTGGCGGTTTTGTACCACATGAATGGCAACTGCAAAGGGCCTATTCTGATGCAGAAATATATCCCTGGTCCTATAAATGATAACCTCAGACGCCGACTAGAACTACTCATCCTGTGTATTAAAAAGTGTGTATATAGTTGTAAATTAATGTGATGCCCCTTAACTGTACGCAATGTATAAATAATTTAAAAACTCAATGGAAAATAGGAAGATTAACTTGAAGTAACTATTATCGCTCTAAGCCTTCTTACGTGTAATTAACTAATAATTAAGCTAATAATGTAAATTGTAAGCAGTGATATTGTGAATTAGTATTACATATGTTGATGTAAGTAATTTCCATTTACTTTTTTTGTTCTCTTTCCCTTTTAGTGTGTTTGTGTATTTTTGTTTTTAAATGTCATTATTGCAAATAAATAAAAAATATGCTCAGAAATCAGCATCCACAATGGCGTGAGTAAACAGCCGAAATTTCATCAGCGTGGAATTTCCGTGGGGAAGGCCCTTTACTATTGTTGCCCGCAACATACTGGACAACTGCATGTACTGACAAAGGTGTGAGTTGATGCTTTAGTCGATGGGTCAAGCATCTCAAACAACGATGGACAAGAAGCGTTAGAGATTGCTGACTGCTCAAGGACTCTTTGGGAAATGAATACCTGAAATTTCGCAATAATGTCGAGGAGGCTACTGCCTGTTACGGTGCAGATTAAGTAGAAAGATGAGTCTAAGGTAAAGGAAGGTAAAGGTTCTCAACTCTGAAGGAAGTAGTGGAGTTTTATTGAAAGGCGAGGAGAGGCAGCTGATGACCTTATCTTTGGAGAGGCTGGAGAGACAAAGCAGTTCCTTCAGAGAAGAAACCCAAGGTGTGGCCGACAACCGTTGCCTGCGAACTCCAATGCAATATTCCACGACATCAAGGATTAGGTTCTGCCGATGAGCGGGGAGGCACAAACCGTTTATGTCTGTGGGAAGAGAGTGACCTTTAGAGGCGCTCAATATTTAATGTATCTTTTAGGCCACATGTTTGCCTGAAGAGAGCTGCTAAGGACTGTAAAGGAAGATTCATTGGTGAGGCTGTGAATGCTGTCAACGATTTCTTTTACGTAAATGACGTCCTCGAGTCAGTGAGGACAGTAATTGAAGCAAGCTCGCTAGCAAACAAAGTGAAATGTCTGCTCAGTAAGCTGGGTTTAGAATGACCAAATGAATGAGTAACAGTCGAGAGATGCTGTCCGAAGTAGCTGATGCAGAGAGTGCGAATCCAACCCCAGATTTGGAACTCGAGAACCTTTAGTTTCACTAGAAGGCTAGGTGTACAGTAGGATTGGGAGAAACACCGGCCACCTACAAAACGTGGAATTCTGTCCGTAGTAAGTTTGCTGTATGATCCAATGAGATCTCTTTTCCTGGTTGTCTTGAAAGTTAAGAAGATTATGCAGAAAATGATGAAATACCAGAAGATTTGTAGAGCCACTAGAACAAGTGCAAGTGTGAGTTGGCTGCCTTATCACATTTTCAAGTAGTTACGAAGCCACATGATTAATAGAACCGTACTGGACATATGATATTCCTTCATCTATTCTTGGATGCTTCCGAAGACGGTTACTGAAAGTGCGCCTGTCAGATTTTTTTATCACTTTCAAATTTTTAGATGTCATTGGCGGTTCGACTTGAAATGTCAAGGAGTTCGCCAGTTAGACCTTTGTCACTTCCAAGGCTTAAGTTACAAGCAGCCACATTCTCTGTTAAGTAAAGAGTGCTTATCTCAAGTTATGGATGACCTGACGCACAAGATTAGCAAGGTTATTTTTTGGTCGGATTCTCAGAGTGACGTTACAGTATATTAAGAATGGAACCAAGAGATGCGGTTGCCTTGCCCGACCAATGGAGGTTTTGCTCAGGAAGGATCAATCTTGTCAATGATTCTTCACTTGGCTTTAACCCCAGAAACATCTTGAAACAGAGGACTTGAGTTCCTTTGGGAGGTAGAGGAATGCTGGCCAAGTGCAAAATGTAGAGAAATCCCAGATAGCATCTCAGAGGTGCAGACTTCAGTCAAAGTTCCACTTTGCAGTATACGAACGCACCGTACTGACGGTCATTAAACCGACTCCATGTTGCCGTGCGTCTGTTCAGTAATAGCTCACAGGTGACGTCAGAATGTGATAAAAACAAAGAAGTGTGTCACTGATGTTTTTACCACATTCTGACGTCTTCTGTGATCTATTACTTGGTATCTACTTTTCGTCTGTGCTTCTTCTGTTTTCTTTGTCATACTTGTATACAGTCTCTTCGAAAAGTTTTTTGAACGTCTGTTCTTTCTCAAAGCAGAATAATGGCGAAAACATTTTGCAAAACAGCGAGTCTCTAGGAGTGATGACACAAGATGGCAACTGTTGTGAAGGTTTCTTGCAGTTTAGGCATTCTTAAGTTGTCAAGAACTCTCCATTTTCCTTCTTTGTAAATAGCTCCTGCTAAACTTTTTTTCGAGGCTTTCACTTGTTTAATCAGAAATAATTTCATAAACATATTCAAAACCGCGCGCGCAAGTTTCCCGTGACGTACACTAATAGATCATTGGCAACGACCAATCACAGCGCGCGTAGCATTCACATCATTGAATAAAGTGAAATGGAAAGACGGTCGCGTAGACTTAAAGAGGCTCATTGAGACCTGCAGCTTGTGTGCCGTGTTACAGGTGTAGCGTGGAAAGTTCGATTCTGTCACGTATACGAGGATTGTCCGCTCTAGCGGCCCCTAGGGAGCTTAAGCAACGACGACGGCAATGAGAACGTCAAAAACGTAATAGGTTTAGATTGACAAAACAACAACTTTGCACGTGCAACACGCTTTTCTGTACATTTCTTTGCTTTCACTGCACGACTTCGACGTGAAAGTGCCTAATTTCACGTTTTGTGGGGGACTTAACCAGCAAGAAAAACACATTCTTTTTCCTGAACTTCGATACAGGCTCTTAGAATTCAACTCCAGAAAAAATTGCCAACATTTGAGGAATTGAACGAGATGGAATAAGCGCGGAAAAGTTTCAAGCACCGCAAATTGACTTTAAAGTTACGTTTTCGGAGCCGTCGCCGTCGTTGTTGCTTAAACTCCCTATTGACTTTAGTGGAACTGTATCAACTTAAGTTTTTGTTCGCTGTATTGAGAACGAATGCTTTCCTGAAGATGTGAAGGAAGTGAAGCAGAATATGGAAGGAAAGAAAACTGGCGGCGGTGATTTTGGTGTTCCAAAACAATAAGCAGTTGCCATGTTGTTTTTCCAAACCAATCCTGTGGTAGTTCAGTTCTTTCCTTAAACAAACGCTGTCTTTCGTTCAACTCAATTGTCAAAGATGCTGACCACGTGAGTGAAAACTTTCTCTCCTCTTTCAGGCTTCACCAGGAAAGATTGAAGCTCTTGAGTGTCGTGCGCCCTTTGATCCCGGGATAACAAGTCCTTTGAGACCCAAGGTTATGTTTACTCTAACAGTACAGGATGGAGAAATTGTTGCTTTGTGTTTCAGCGACTGGGAAGTGGAACCTCACAGAGGAAAGCTTTCTGTAAGTTTGTTAAAAACAGATAAACGCATCCTTCCATCTTCCTTCAAATACCACCTTGTCATTAGGTAGTGTGTGCACATTTACATTCGTGGCCTTGATTTCAATGGGTCTCTCCGTGGCACAAACGACAGGGTACCTGCCCCTTGTTTTGTAGTCTGCTACACAGCCGTTTCTTGTGTCATCACGCAAGCGGAGAGGGGCGTTTCGTGACCACACAGAAAAAAAACAGTGTAGCAGACCACTTGTTTGGGAAGTGAATGGTGAATCTTGGCTGGGACTCCAGAGCTTGACTTACTCCACGCTCGTTACATGGTGATTGTCACATTCACCATAAAATATTGCACTCTTTCTTTTTCAAAAAGTATTCAATTTGTAAATAAAATTAAATTGTAACCCCGCCTTATGACCCCTCTGTTTAAACAACCACCTTTTTTGTACAACGTCCTGGTTTGTCAATCACATTGCTTTGGTCCAAACCTAAAATAACTCAGTCATTTTCACTGATATCAACACCACATCGATAAGGCCAGGATTTCATGGCTCAGTGGTCGGGATAAATTAACAGGGTTCCATTATATAGTGGCTCCTTGATTGCTTCAACAGAACGAGTCATTGAGGTCCCATTGCATGTATAATGAAGACGAAAAAGAAATTTAACGAAAATACAAAAAAGTAATATTGATAATTTTCTACGAAATACCCATAATACACCTCGTTTACCCCCAGAAATTTTGCATTACTTTTGCTTTTAATTTAACCTGGGTATTCATTCGTCACTAGAGAAATATACCTTATTCGTGATACCCGTCATCTTGGCCCGCGCTTTAGGATTGATGGGATAAAAACAATCTCAAGTGGTATTTCAGGGGGCAAAAATCTGCCAATGGGAGTAATAGCGGTCGAGTTTGTTCATTTGCTCAAAACGAAACAACGATTTTAGTCTTGAAAAATGTACAGTTCGAGTTTCGACAAGTTTTACGTCACTATCGCTTGCTCTGAGGATATCTACGGTCGCTACTGCATCCAGAAAAGTAACAATGATCACTTCCACTCATAATTTATCATTATCATGTTTAAGATAAAAAGTCATTCTTCATTGCCTGTTGTCTAGAATAAACACACTTGAACACAAGTTCTTGTATTTGCAGCTTTATCCCTTGTTTTGTCCTCTGAGAAACCACGTGACATTGCTTTCCTCCCATCTGTCCTTGAGTACGTGCTAAGATGTCGGGTATCGTGAATAGGCTCTGTTGAAGACAATACTTATGCAAGCTCTTTTTGAGGGGGGTGTGGTAAACAAGTTCAGTGTATTATGGGCAACGTGAAAATGATGAACTGTCACCGTTTTGGAATAAGGTTTTTGTAGTCATTTCTTTAATGAGTTAATGTATTATTCCTTGTCTT
>OZ037993.1:24176890-24186890 GCA_964035705.1 Porites rus
CTCCATCCGAGAAATATGTAGCGCATGCTCAACAAAGATCTTTCTCGATTCATACATAGTCTTTCTCGAGTACGCCAAAATTGAGCAGTCGAAGAAAGGCTCTGCTGACATGGTGGTCCTATATATCACAGAGCTTGTAAACGTACTCTTGCACCAAAGGAAAAACCTTAAACTTCCGCTGACAAGCCCAGGGCTTATGCAACTTCGTAAGGGGTTTTAGGTAGGAGTATAACGATTCATATTCCCTGCGATTCGATTCGATTATGTAAATGTTTCTTAATTCTTATAACATAACGCGTAATGTTATAAGAATTAAGAAACATTTACATAATCGAATCGAATCAATTGAGAATAGTAACAGGGACAGGAGGATTCACAATCGCTTGGTTCGTCGCCATGTTTGAGAACCTGACAAAGAGTGTGTCGCACATGTTTTGGCTTAGTTGGAAATTGTCAAGGGGTGGTTGAAGGACAGCATTTTTACCAGGCAACACAAATGGCGCACGAAGTGCTATCGTCTTTGCTTGTCAATCAAAAACGGACATTTTAAAGAGTTCTGGATTCTGATTTTACAATATAATAACTCACTGAGGGTGTGCAAAAATCGAATCAAAATGGAAACGTGGAAGCAAAGAATCGTGAATCGAACCGAACGGTCTTAATCGCGATTAATCGAGAATTCGATTAATCGTTACACCATTAATTTTTAGGAGGGCTTACAAACAGGGGACTTACATCCGGGGGGCTTACAGTTGAACTAAAAGAGCTTACAAAAACAAAATACTCTTTGAAGTTATTCGCTTTTTTAAGCTTGAAAACGTGGTAAACAATCGAATTCATTTCAATACAAGGTAGAGGGAGGCTTATATATTTGGGGAGGTTGTAATGTATGTTTTCTATTTACAGGTAGATGGACCTATGGGACTTTAAGATACACCGTTTCTGCCTACGGGTACGGGTAGTCGAACATGTTTGCCTCGTCATTATTCAAAAGGCGACCATGATTTCCCAGATGTGATAACGGTACCACCGTTCTACCCGGTAGCCTAGCCGTTTCTCCGGTGTAAAAGGCTGTCTACCCGTATTTACAGCTCCGCGTACGGGAAATGTACCCGTACTCGTACACGCTTTCGGTGTATGTTACGGTCTCTATGGCGGGGGGGGGAGGGCTTATAACCGGAAGGTTAAGGTTCCTGCTTATAAGTAGTATAGTAGAGACGCTTTGGGACGTGTTTTGGGCAGGAATCGTCTCAGTGTGGAAGGAGTACATTAACATTAATGCTGTCATATGCCAGGGTCTTAATCATGAAAACTCGTTAAACTGCCGTTAGAATTGCCGTTGGAATTGTGAAAGGCTGACTTTTATTAACGAGCGCAATGCTTTAAATTTTACAGACATTTATAAAATTTGACTTCTTAAGTCATCTTGAAATTTCTTGCTTTCTTTAGAAACCCGCTTCAGTTTGAGGCCCTTCGAATTCCTCGTCGTAGTGGCAACAACTCTTTGCTGGCTGCAGGTGTATTTAAGGTATATATTACCCTATGATGGAAAACAAGGATAGATACAAAGTCATCAAGGCTCAATGACCTAAGTATTCTTAGACCTATCATATGTCAGTTGTGCTCTCCTCCTCCTTCTTCTCCTCAACAAAATTTGGGTTTAATACAAATCAGTGTCTTATTTTTCATGAATCTGAAGACACTTCTCATCAACCTTAAACTGACTTCCTCACTGTAGTAGACCGCTCAAAGCAATAAACAGTTGTAGCTAGTAACGATTTGATTATGATGTCGCCTTAAAATTATTCCTCTACATAACACGCGTGGTTTGTGGCGTTATAATGCATGCGCGTGCTTCTGCCTTTTTGTGGCTTTTCACTCGACATAACTAACTAATGCCATGGTCGCAATTCTTCTCCCTGTTAGGTTACGCAACAGATAACAAAATTGTGAAAGTTCACATCAATTGAATCAGTAGAGTTTTAAGAGTAAAATGATGTAATTTTGTTGCCTATGATCGTCTGCCTACCTCTCTATTGTTTGCTGCAGTATTATTGTTTCCATGTTATTGCAGGGAACGTACAGCAGTCATGGAGTGGAACTTGTCATGATCTCTTTTACCGACCAGAAAATGATAGGCACAAAGATAACGGTACGTAGCTCGAAAAGCACAAATGGAGATTGCTTGTTTAATCTTTTTAAAAATCCTGCCTATTAGAGGGGCCTGTTTGGCTATTCATCACAAGACGTCTCTTGGTCGGAATTAAATGTGTCTATTAACCCTTTCACTGCCGGAGTACTTGATGGAGTTTTGTAAGGTGACTCTACCTTTTGAGTCTTCAGACCAAATGCTATGATGTGACCATTCAAATGAAAGCTCTCTGCCTGTACTTACACATGGTGCTATTTGTTTTTCAAAATTTTACAAAAGGAAATTTGGAAATCTGTTCGAAATTTGCCTTTGGCTACATTTGGCAGTGAAAGGCTTAAGAAACTGTTAGTAAAAGCGTGGCAGAACAGCACGACACCAGCAATTGCTTCCCCGCGAAACAACGTCTGAGAAACGACCGCAGAAATTCCATACTGATGACTTGTCACTACCCAGATTAGCCTGTGAAAACAGTCATCTTTTCTCGCCCCTCGCCGTTTGGGACGTTTCGCCAGAAATTCCATACTGATGACGTAAAAGCTGTCCAGAGTCTGGTCAGGAACTCTGATTGGTCGACGTCGTAGTTATATTGTTACGAACGATAGAAAAAAAGCAAACAGTCACAAAGGTCAAATATAAATGCGAGGAATCTACTAAAAACAATCAATATTCTTGAAATATATTTTTCTTCAGAGGAGGCATTGTAATTTTTCTGGAGCTCGTTCGCAGAAGAGCTCAAAACTATACAATGATCAACCAGGAGAAACATAAAAGATCTAAAAACTAACAAATTTACTTTTGAAACCCCATGACTACCGGATTAATTATGTCAACACTGGTTTACGTCATGAGTATGAAATTTCCGTCGCTAAGGCGTAGACGTCCCTCCTGGCGAAACGAGGAACGAGAAGAGACGGCTGTTTTAGCAGGCTATACTCAGATCTAGGAAATGCCTCTGATTGGTCGTGCCCCGTGGGAAAATTGCTTCAACCAATCAGAAGCACTACCCAGATCAGGTTAGTTATGCGTCATCAGCATGGATTTTCTGCGTTCCACCCTCAGGCGTCGGTTTGCGTGGCGAAATTTCGTCCGTTTTCTCAAGCTAGGTAAGAAATAACGATGAAGCGTAGTTTCTAGCTTACCTACTCGCCTTTAACAGGGAGACCCTAATGTGCCAGGAGGGGAGGTGACGTTTGAAGTGGATCTTGCAAAGCCTTTACCTGATGAAGCAGCAGCCGACAGTGGAGAGCCGAAAAGGTTTAGTCTTCCTCAAGGTTATGAAGCGAGATATACAGACTTTCCCAGCCACTACAAGGCTAGGTAGGAGATTTTTGGTTTTAGGCACAGAATTTTCTGCTTGGGGGTGGGTGTTTGGCCCTGTTCCGGGGATTGATCCTTCTTCCGGGGTGGTCTATTCAAATACACGGATATGTACCACCCATATGGATTACTGACACTACGCCGATAAAGAAGGTGCTGTTTGCGAAGTATAGGCGTCCATACAAACGGGACCCTTGGATAAATATCGCTTAATTATTAAATGTCTCCATTGATCAGGCAAAGAGGTCTACACAAGATTCGCTGCACTGGTCGACCGTGTATTCGCCAGTGCAACTCCGAGGTAACAGGTTTACCGTCTGGAGGATTTTAATCGTACGGTACTGTAATGTGATTAGAACGTTCCATATGCGAGTTTTTTTCTAAAACGGGGGTATAATATAACCTCTCCGTACAGACACCTGTAATACGGAGGTTTCACAGTGCGCAAAAGCTTCACAATATCCACAGCATTGGATTGGTTCGGATGTAATAAGAATGAAACATTCTTCTTAAACAGGTTCCTATTTCTGGATGGTAAATGTCCACCAGAAACTTACCTAAGTACCCCTCCCCTTTGTTGTCATGGAAACCTCAGGGTCTGGTAGAATAAAAAACCAGAATCAAAGCCACAATCGTTTGATCGTAATTGTGGTGCGTGACTAACAAAAACATTCTGCTTCATGTTATGTTTCTCTATATAGGGCTGTCGATACTCGGGTGTATTAATACTGTCATTTATCTCTAGGCTGCACAACCCTGAAACCAGCCTTGCTTTTCACCCGAGCTTACGTTATGACTTTACGCGCCAAACGATCTCTGATAGTTTCAGTAAACCATGGAGACTAGCTCATACAAGAAGTAAAAATTGGTAGTTAAACATTTACATGTAACAACTTGTTGGATACTTGGCATCTAACTGTTGTCAACAGTCTTAGTCCACTTCGCTCGCGTCCAACTTTCATTTTTCTCAAATGTGGAAATCATTCAGTCGCATGGATCGTCCAACATATTCTTCCAACGGTTACTGTCTAACAACTGAATTGTTTTGGAAGAAAAGATTTTGATTTAGGATTAAGATTATTTTGGGACATTTATACCATTGTCATGATAAGGCCAACAGAGTAGAACTTGAATCCAATTGAATTTGTACGTATAGATAAACCCTTTGACGTGCTCACGAGATTATTACGTCCCTAGTGGTTCCTTTTCGTCCCACAAGACCCAGATCAGTGACACAAGGATCCTTTCCGAGAAGACTAAAGTCTATAACCAGATGCAGATGTAAAACAAGGATAGCGTATGCTTTCTCAGTTATTTTAGACCCTTAGTGTTGATCCTGCCCGGACGTAAACTCAAGCCTTTGAAGCCTGGTACCTAATCAACTGAGCTAACCAGTCAGTGGTTATAGAAATGAATCCTGTGCTATTCACGTCACAGTTCCTTTCTCCTCTCCCCTATGGTTCCTGTTTTTTTTTTTTTCCGTTTTATTGGTTTTCTTTCGGTTGATCCACATCTCATGATGGCACAATCATTTCCTGCTGTTTTTGTGATATATTTTGCCTTCGTTTTTAACATATTTATCTCCTGTTTAACCTGTCTGTAGATTTCACAGCGTCGGACAGATCGCTAGCCATGGGTTTGTGTCTCCTCAGTGGACTCCCGCACACTTTGTTTTGTTTAACGATGACTTATTTGGTTTCCTATGGATTGAATTGATGGCGTTCAGTGTCTATAGTCGAGTGAATGAGCCTTTCCTGAAATGAAGCTGATAGAAAACAACGTGCTCAACACGGCGCCGCCTTTTGCAGGGCTCGTACACGTCTTGAAAACCCTTAAAAATTTATTTACAGAATCCATTCTCGAAGGCTAGGCAGCTCTTAAAATACTCTGTTATTTGTTTTAGTTTCTGAATGAGTTTTATCATGAGTTTTTATTGAATTTTTTTTTTAGATTTAAACACTTCAAGTAATCACGGTAATGTCTCCATGAAGGGTTGTCACTCCAGTTTTCAGTAAGCTCCATCTCAGACATGGCTTGAAATATTCCCTCCCCCCCGCCCTCCGCATCCAAGGGAGGCTTTACTCCGAGAGTTACATTGATGATTGACCAGTTAGAGACGCTAATGTGGAAAAATTCTACATGCAAATTCACTGGGAAAATAGGAGGCCACTTAAATTTTTTTTTGTTGATATTGAGCGTTAAACCCTGTCATCAAACAGTGCTTTTTTTATCGCACTTTTAAGTCTCTCGTGCGTGTAACTTCAGTGAGGCATAAAATCCCAAAAGACGCAAAATAGTTCGTGGCATGCGTCCCGTAGGATGCGAAGGTCTATCGATCGGTGGATTCGAGGATGTTTTTTGTAGAATATCTTTTTCGTGTGAATTCTATGGCTGTTCTTGTGGCTACTTTTTAACAAGAAATGTTCTTTAGTAAACTGTAATACATAGTTTTGGAGTCAGATTAACTGCCTGGGTACATAAAGGCCCAATTTAGGATTCTTTGTTTTTTGAACTCATTACTCATATGTTCAAGACTGATTTTTCACAAGATGAGTCCTAGGACTCACCATGACTATTTGTAACAAAATCACTGGTAATTTTTGTTTTTTGTTTTTTTTTTCTCTGAAATCAGTTTATTGTACCTTAGCAAATTTAGGCCATTAGAGCCCTTTCTTTCGTAAGCGGATCACCGTTCCCTTTCTCGTTTTCACCACGAATCAAAAAAGTGAAAAAGCTGATTGGAGAAGTAGTACTTCTATCATTATTTTGAATTTTTATTTAATTTGCATTGAACCAATTTTTATATTTTGAGCTCAACATGCTACATTTGTAAACACAATTGTATTTCATGAATAAAGCAGCTTGTATACGAGTGTATTCATGCGCGTTGGGAAAATTTTGTTCTTTTGTTTAATTCACTACAGTTAACCTTCCTAGTGCTCCAGTATACGAGTGTATTCATGCGCGTTGGGAAAATTTACAAACGTTTTGTTCTTATTAGTGTTTACGCCACTACAGTTCACCTCCCTAGTGCTCCGGTGTTTGTTCAATGATAGGCTTGCAAAATATTTTTGTCTCTCTCTAGAAAGGCTGTATGTCCGACCAGGTCACCGTCGGGCAATTCTAAATGAACTTGTGTTTTTTCCGGTCATCACGTGCGATCACTGTAGTATTTCGTGTTCTTGTATCTGTACAAGCTTCAGATTGTTAAAGAAAGTTAGGCCCCATTTATATGGAGAAAGCCTGTCCCTTTGCTCGAGCCAGCAGTGCTCGAGCATACTTTGATTGGCTAAAACCGGGCTCTTGCAAGCCCCGATTGCCTCGCCTTAACCAAGTTAACTTGGCTGGGCGATACAAAGTATGTATAGGCGAGTCCTTTTTTACATTTTTTGCCTCATTAGCATAGGCTTATCATTATCTGATGAAGCTAATAAAATGAAATTCCTGAATATTAAAAGAGCATAATAATTTCAGTTATCTGTGAAAATTTAAGCCCGATGTACCAAATAGTTTCGGAGAAATTCTCACCTTTGAAAAACCCCAAAGTTTACCTAAGTCAAAGAATGTATGAGCTCATTTTCGTTTTGCCACCCAGTAATTTTGCAGTTTTTCATTGCTGCTATTTTCTTTGTTACCGATCGCAAAGAACTGAAACTTGCACAAACTGCATAAATTAACCAGCTCCCCAGTTGGTATATACAGCGACATCTTCTATGGGTTAACTCGTGAGCCAAAATGTAAACAATGACGTCACGATGAATCCGCTTATAGGAAAAAATGTTGGCCCAGCTTGGAGAATGGCCCGGCCAGGCGGGGCACCCTTCTAGCCGAGCCAACTTTGTTTCTCATGTAAACAGTTCACCACGTTTTCCTAGGTGATTTTTAAAACGGTGGCTCACCCAGGTTAGCTCAGCTTTTCTCCATGTTAACGTAGCCTTAACCTCGGTAAAGCCACTATCCAAAGGCCATTTGAATTGAATTGATTATTATTAATGCCGTGCGGATAAATGATTTTCTTGAGACGGTATAGACCTTATTCACGATACCCGCCATCTTTGCACGCGCTTTAGTGTTGATGGGATAAAAGCAATGTTCTGTGGTCTTTCAGGGGGCAAAAAAGTGATAAAATTTGCCCATACGAGTAATCGCGGTCGATTCTATTTATTCTTTCATGGGAGAATAAGATTTAATAGTCATGGAAAATGTACAGTTGGAGTTTCGCCCAGTTTTACGTCATTATTGCTTACTTACATCAACGGTCGTTACTGCATCGGAAATAGTAACAATGATCCTTTCCACCCATAGCTTGCCATTATCTTTAGATAAAAGTGTTTCATTTTTGGATAAGCGTGGTCCATTTTAATGCATTCTATTCTGTTATAGACCACAGTACAAAGCTGGCAACTACCCGCCCACTCTCTCTGCGAGAGATTAGGGTTGAAGATATTGTTTCATCCCTTCGCGTGGTTTGGGCTTGACCCAGAGAACAGTGATTCTGCGTACCTTATTTACGTATTGTAAACAACAATACCCC
The DNA here is from genome assembly GCA_964035705.1 of Porites rus. NCBI lineage: Eukaryota > Metazoa > Cnidaria > Anthozoa > Scleractinia > Poritidae > Porites > Porites rus. Next base: position 24,184,894 of record OZ037993.1, read on the forward strand.
AGCATTTGGACGTAAATTTTGTTCTTAACCTTTTCTGCCGATGCTGTATCGTTTTTCTTTTGGATATTGAAATCGCGTTTGCATCAATGCAATGAGATAGGGTATTCTGGTAATTTTAAAGAAAACAGGTTTCAAAACTTAAGTTTGTCCACTTCCTAGTAGAACAATCCTGAACCGAAAACAAACTGGTAAATGACGTAATTATAGACTGTGTACGTTAACCGACCAATTGCTGCAACCCATAAACAAACTGTTTTGTGTTTTATCACCATGAAAAACGAATGATTTAGTACAGATTCTCTAAAACACCTGACGGTCTTAGTTATGAGCGTCCAGCCTCTAAGAAGTTACGGTTTAAAAGAATCAGCAGGGCGCTCAAAAGAGCAGTTACAGGGTTTCAAGTGGGCTAACAGTCTACAGATAGTTGAGAGAGTCGTATTTTTCTCACTTTACCATAACGTACCCCATAGCTTAGAACATACCAGCCCCGTTATCAGAACTTGGTGATGCTCTTTGCATGCACCCAGACTGGAAAGGGTCCTCTCCAAATGCGATCCAGCCTCCACATTGTGTACACAACTGTGCATCATTAGTGACAATTTCGATCCTTGCTAGAGGAGAGGGGCATCCTACATTAAACCCTTCACTGTTGCAACAGGGCTACAACGACCCCTTGTCACCAAACCACTTCTTCCACGTATCTCGACCAAGCGATGTAGCGCGGAAGACGTTATCAGCAATCAGTGAGAACATGGAGTCAGCAGTTTTGTAGATGAAAATAAACGTGTTTTGATTTTCAGACGTAGTTCCAAGGCAGGCCTGGTTGAAAGATGAACTCCAATAAGTCGCCAGCCTTGCCTCTTTAAAGTCAAATCCAGTATTTCCTCCTTCCACATTGAAGGTGGTCTTGTCAGTCCAGTTTGTAGAAGCGAAACGGAAACTATTCTGCAAGTAACAATAGCCAGTAGACTGACCAAAAACCTCAGAAAGAAGGAAGGAAGCATCGCATTTTACCCTTTCACTCATCAGAGTGACTAAAGAAAAATAATCGCAAAAGAAAGAAAAAACACTCCAAACCTCGGTTTGTATAAACCCTGAGAACTGTTGTTAAGTCTCGCCAAATAGATTTGATTCGAATGGAAACTCCTATCAAAATCACCATCTCGTAAATTATTATTACCATTATCATCATCATAATCATTATCATGATTAATATTAATAGATCGTTTTCACTGTCACGCAACAAAGAAATAAATTGGAAACCGTTCCAGTGGAAAAACCAAGAAAATGAAATGTTATAAAAGCCTAATATATAAACAAGTTGTCCAAGTCTGAAGTCTTTGTGGCCCACAGTTTCTGAGTTATTTGCCGAAACGTTTCGCGAACTTTTGTATAGCTTTGTATGGAAATCAACAAAAACATCTGGAGTTCACTTTTTCTATAAAAGCTCTTTCTTTTCTGTCGAGAACTAGCATACGAGAGCATAAACATATCTTCGAAATGATTATACTGCTGATTATTAAGGAGAGACTTTTTTTTAACGAGACAGCATTCCTTTTTTGGTAGTAGCGAAAAGCGTCGGCTTTGAAACCAAAACAATGGAAGCTAAATCGCGTTTTGCTAGCTAAAGTTGTTTTGTCTCGATATTTTTGACCAGCTAGTTGGATTTTATTAATTGACAATTATCCCTCGAGCCCGAATGGGCTATGAGTCAATAGCGCGCTATTGACTCAGAGCCCATTCGGGCTCGAGGAATAATTGTTAATTTTTAATTATTACCTGCATTTTTGAAACATCTCTTTGCACGATGACGCATTACCTGAAATGAAATTGAATATTTGAATCTAAATAATTCCATAAAAACTTAGAACTTTTCCAGCCTCACAACCAATTTTACGAGTCTATCCCCACCGTTTACTGGAATATTTGTGGTCGGTTTACTGTAAAAAGAAAAGAAGAAAAAAGAGAGAAAAATAAATGAATACCACCCCGCCCCC
>OZ037993.1:24191890-24234390 GCA_964035705.1 Porites rus
CATTATCATCTATATTATTGTTGTTGTTATCATTATCTTTACTTTCACAATTTTTCCCGCCAAAGCATGGTGTACAAGAGCAGATGTAGTCATTTGCATAGTAGAGCGGGCTGCAGGAACCGCCATTTCTGCAGGGAAAACTTGCACATGGAGTTTGGAATGAAAATACCAATGTTCGAAAGTTAACTTATAGCTCAAAACTTCTTCAGCTTACATGGAAAGGATGATTCAATCATCTTTTTTGAGTTTGGCCTGTAGGTCGCTAAAAGTATTGCTCCTACCCTAACAATTTTACGTGAAGGTGAAGAATTATGACGGGTGAAACTGGGTCTTATTACTTTTACTTTTGCTAAAGGGTATAGGTAACCCTGGCTATTTCAATAACATACAAACGACATCTATGCAGCTGTCTGTCACGGTACTTATAAAGACAAAAAGATCATTTACAAATGGCATCTGCTTACCACGATGCTGTAGTGATGGAAAGTCTGATTGGTTGGAACTTTTCAGATGACCTGTACTTGTCTGCATTGAGAAGCTCACACGTGACAGTCCCATCAGGGTCGTGGATACGCACCAATATTAGTGGAGAAACAACCATCGTTCTTTAGGCATTGAAGTAAACAGTGTTTGCTGGTTTGCACCAAAATTTCTGTGAGCGGTGGAACAAGAAGAAAGTGAAAGAAATGATTTTCGAAGTGAACAAAGATGGGTCTCCTGCTTAGGTCACTATTCATACTGGGAGCCACGATGTTACTACAACCACCATTATCTCGAATGTGAAAACTAAAATAAAGGAAAAATACTAGCTGAAACGACGACAAAACCATTTATAGTTTTTCTATGAGCATCTTTTGCGTACTTCAACGGTACTTTTTGAGCAAACAGAATTAGGGGCTATGGTTAAATATAAATGTACAGGGTGTTTCAAAGTTCGTTCCTATTGTAAATTGAATTTTGCGCAAAGCATTTAACTTTAGGCAAATGTAAACGGATTCAGGTAAGAAATTTATCTAAGTAACCGTTAAAAGCAATTTCAAACTAAAATTTGAAGAAATGATAATTTTTTTTTTAAATTTTGCGCCAACTGTACTGCAGTACGATCCCATTTTGTAGGTTTTCTATTTTGGTATTTTTATCGTTTTCTTTCATTTTCTCTACTCCTTCATGAAAATGCAGGCCTAGCTGTTTGTGCTAGAGCTAAGGCATCTATTTTTATGGTCTTCTGGCCATTCAGTCGAAAAAAATTGTCAAAGTGTTGAAGAAGTCTGAACGATGACCGAACAAGTGGTCAAAAGTAAAGACCTTAGAAGACAAACCAAGGAGTGCATGGCTGTTTTTTTCACAAACTGTGTAAGAAATATTATCAAAAAAGCTGTAAGTATATGCTTAATAATTCCACAAAACAGAGAGGTAAAAAATTTCAACTCCACATTATCGATCAAAGTTTCGAGCACAACGGTAAGGGAATAAGTTACCCAAAAAAGTTGGAAAGCCTTGAAGGAAAAGGCGGTGCACACTTCATGCAAGCATGTTGTCAGAAGGATTTGCCAACTTTATACCAAAGGAGGACCAGCCGGCAAACTCATGTTATGTGAACCCCCCAGAGACCATCCGAATTATCGTAGACGAGACAACATACAAAGATCCAGCTCCCAGAACACTGGACGAGCTAAGACAGTGACTACGCCTCGCCTGGAAGAATGTGCCTTTGGACACGCCTTGGGAGCTCGTACATTCTATACCTCACCGCTTAGAAAATGTCAGAAAACATATTGGAAGACATTCTGGTTACTAATATTTTAGTTATTCAATGTTAAATAAATAATGAATAACATACTAAGTTTTACAAAAGGTTTTTGTTAATAATTAGTGAAATTTAAGCGAATAAAAAATCGGAACGAACTTTTGAAACACCCTGTAGATGTTCACTGTGCCATGCATGACTTTTATATTGTTATTACATGATAGGGAATAAAATACAAAAAGGACTCTTGAATGTCAAATGCAAAAGTATACGAACTGAAAAGGACGCTGTGGTTTGTACATGCGTTGGTCGCAAAAACGCGTTCTTTTAATAGTCTGGTTACGTGAAAGCAGCTTTAAAAGGTTGAAATGAAGTTGTAATGACGTGACCAATTATTTAGTCCTAGAAACTGAAATATTTATATTAACAAATATGGAGTCGTCACAACGGTGTTTGGAAATAAGTTCATAAACAGCATTATAACACTCGCCAGTGAGTACAAAAACTACGAGGGAAGGCTCGGTTTGTTTTCTCTCCGATCAGCTCTTCAGTTTCCTCCGCTTTAGCCAACTATTTGAATAGATGCACCTAGTAAAAATCACAAAATCATGCTGAATTCAATGGAGGGAAACTTCTGAAGTTACAAATGAATTCAACGAAAGAAAAAAAGCAAGAAATTAGCTAGCAATCTATTAGAGATAGCAATAATTGTTCTGGTTTCCAGTATCGCTCCCTGCCTGAACGAAAAAGGTGAAAATCGGTCGGTCGGAAAGAAAAAATTATGATAACTCCTCATAACTAGCCGCGTGACCATTCTATTTACCCATGAGGTATGCCACAGTTTCCGTGAATGTTAAATTAACGGCAGGTTATAAAGGCATTTGAACTCAGTTTTCTCTTTGATGTCTCGTAATCTAAGCGTTCGCTTTCTTTTTGTAAGTGTTGAGCAGGGACCAGTGTGTGAGCGCTTGTTTCGTAAACTTTCACTGCATTGTAACGAAACGGCAATATCTCAAACCCTACTCGTTAAAATTTGACGAAACTTGTTAAAATTCTTGTTTACATAGCACTTCAAAACAATAAAAACCCAAAAGGCATCAAGTGTATCCCAAGAAAGAGAGTGATGTTAGCTCTAGGCTAACTCCATTTTAATATACAAAACACTAATTGACCATACCGACCCGGCCTTAGGAAGTCCTTTGTAAGAAGGAATGTCGACCAGGCTAACTACCATCTACGTAAGAGGGCTACCGATCTGACACTTCCTTTAAAGGAAATTTTAAATTAAGCGGTGCTATGCTTTGGAACCAACTCTCGGATCCATTCTTTAAGATGGTTAAGTTGTGCTTTCTTTCAGTTATCGTGAATAGTGAAAATAATTAAGCACGCCGGTGATAATCTGACGCCCTGGTGTAGACTTTTTGAAACTCCCCTCAAGCCCCCTTTTCCCCACTTCTCCCACGAGCCTCAACTTTCCCAACCACTTACGTTTTATTATCAGAGAGGCAGGGTTTCTCAGAGTTACTATGTTTTAGCCCGTGAATTGAGTTTCCAACGAGATGTTCAGCTCATGGGATCTGCGATAGCCACCGTCTCCGCCATATTGAATTTTACTGAAAATGACGATATATCCAAATTAAGTAGAATCAAGAGTTTTTCATATTTTGAGTATAGGAAATAAGAACAACTGTATAACTGTCGTGAGCCTAACATTTAATAACGTGAAAACTCATAAAAGACAAACACGTATGCTCTTGAACAATATTTTATTTCTCCTTGGACAACATGCCTAATTCATTTGTCAGCCAACTCGGCGAGCTTGTGTTTTTTGTAGTTTTCGAGTTTTAAACTGATGTATTTGTCATTTCCAATGTCATCTGTAACTTTCAGAGCCTTGAAAGGATTCCCAAGAGCCTTAGTACAGCCTTTGCGGCACCAGCGCTCGGATGGATTTGTCCAATGAAACCTGCCAAAAACACGTACTGCTCTGTGGTACCAACGCGCAAAGAATTTACACCGTTTGTACTTTGTTGGCCAGGAGAACCAGCGTTTCTTGGAGCCGTACTTTTCCTCACATAGCCTGTACATATCGCTTTTGAATCTTTTGTCACACTGATATTGAGTCCAACCAAAGCGCTGACCCTGTGGGTACGTGATGTTAGAACAAAGTATATATGTTCCGTCACTGCAAACAGATGCTAGTTTTCTTGATACATGCAGCGATGATTGATGATAATTATAATAATAATAATTTTAGATAAAGATATAATCGTCGCAATGCTAATTGCAATTTAAGCATCTGCAAATAAACCTGAACAAAATTTCGGGACTTAGAATTCTAACCCATGGTCTCTGCGTTAGCGCTGCAGTGCTCTACCATCTGAGCTATGAAGGTCCATACATTAAGAGGAGGCCAATTTGTTGAGTGCATTTGAACCCGTGAAAGGAATGAAACATGAAGATGATGTGAACTGCGGAAAAACAAATTTTTATCTGTACATGATAACTCTTCCGATTGCATACGAAAACCAAACCAATTGAATGACTGTTTTATTATTCATTCAAAATATTTTCAGCTACAACAAATAGTTTACTTCGATCTATGTCAAGTCTCCGTCTCATTCATGACCATTTGACTGTTCCTAGGCAGTGTCAGTCGTGAAAGTATGTTTTTTTCTGGCAGGTATGTTTCAAATAGCAGTTGTCATTTACCGATTATTATTTTTTCGTTTATTACTGTGTTTTTAAGCGGTAGTGCGGCTATTTCTTAATCACATAGCGTGTAAAATCCTGTGCCATTTTCTCCAGTTGTACTAAACAACTGAATTACCCATCTTCTGCCCCACGGATTCTGCTCGTCCTTTTCCAGTCGATATCAGTACAATTAACGTCAATTGTCTGTATATCGGGAAACTTCTTCCAAATTTGATCAACCTTATGTGATTATGAAGAAGTAGCCGCGGAACTAAGCCAATCAAAAATGGAGGAATCTTTTGACTCTTGGTTTTGAATGAATAGTAAAAGTTGTTATAGAGTGTTTCCACATGACGTCACGGCGGCCATATTGGTGTCCAAAAACAATGAAACGCGGCGGCTGTGTTGGTGTCCCAAGCTAATCCTGTGGGAGTTGGACTCTTTTCTTACGCAAAAACTTTCTTTTGTTCCAATAAATTTGCATAGATGATGGCCACGTGAGTGAAAACACTCTATGTGTGCGTAAAATCTCTCAACGCGCCATGAATTTACGAGGTCTTTGTCTCCCTTGGCCCTGATTGTTTGGTTAGAAGGATGGATGATGTCATTCCATCACGATATGTCGCTTTTCGACTAATCAAGAAAAATGCGAAAACGTAACAAAGATTAAATGTGTGGGCGGCCACGGTAGGAGGAGGGTTGATGCATAGCGCCAGGGAGTATGTACTCTCTTATTTAGCCTAGACAAGTATGTGCCGTTCTTGGTGCCACTGAACAAAACAGGGTGCTTTTTTGGACCGGAATCCTTTAAAAAAGTGTGAAGGTTGACTTTGAGGGGTCTACCTTTGTGGTGCGAACAATTTTTTCGAAAAAATCTATTTCCGTTATGTAAGTTAAAAATGACTTAATTCTGTATGCAAAACAAAATTAATGAGAGGCATACAATAAGGTCTCTTATCTTAAACAGGGTAGCAAAATAAACCATTTTCGTCTTAGAAAGGGTCGGTCGTTGGGCGCCCCCGAGGGGTCAGGACTTAAAGACCTCGGCGGCACACCTCTACACAAACTTCCCTTGTGTACCCCCTCTCGGGGTTAGTGGACTCAGTCTAATTTTAGATTCTTACACAAGCGTAGCAAACATCGTGCTTTACGCAAGCAGGAGTGAAAGTCTTCTTGTAGAAGAACGGAAGGCCACCAGGTACACTGCAGCCATTGTGTTTTATGGGACATTTTTTCTTTGACATCACTTTGTGAGTTAGAGAAAACAACAACATCGAGCCAAACATGAGCACTGTAATCTTCCTCATTACAGAATTCTGTAGAAAGAGAAACATGGCCGTATCTCGGTTTAGTTCACTTTAATGTTGATTATTACGAACCCGGTTTTAACGTTTAGCTATTTACTTTTCTTACATTTTAGTAAGCTTATTCTTTTAGTTATGTCCTATTCAACCTCGTCCCCAGGGTCTTCTCGCTTTCCAATATGGCGGCGGTAGGAGAGAAGACCCTGGCACACAGCAGAAATCACGTGATTGATTTGTCCACGGAGAGTGGAAATTTATTCAAAATGGCGGCTAAGATAAAGAGTGAGAGGATCTGGGTACGAGGTCTTGAGACTGGTGAAAAACAAACAAAATGGCGGCAAAGGCAAACTCAAAAGAAGCTAAAAATATGAAAGAATGCACTTACAAGCCACAGGAATACGGTAGAATGATATAGCGATCTTATTTTCTGTTCAATGACCTTCATTTGTTTTAAGCCTGAACGTTCTAGCGTACACGGCACTTAACAACTGTCTACTGTTTTCTTTTTTGCCTACCCTGAGTGCCAGAGGTTCAGTTTTCTTCTTTCGTGAAAGGGGGAGCTTTTTCTAACCATGAGCGCAATTTTTTTCGTCTTAGGAATTTCGAGATCAGACCTCTGAAGGCAGGGAATTTTTTGTCAGGACGCTCTAAAACCTCTTCCCCTCCGGAAATTCAACTAAGCATTAAATTGAGTCGCAGACACTTTAAGCTGATAAGTTATCGTCAGGTTTGTTACAGATCTTCATGAGGTGTTTGACTATTGTTTTTCTATCTGCACACATTTTAACTAAACTCTGATATGTAAAACAACAACTTTTTTTCTGAATACAAGAACCAGAGAGCACTATTTTGTTAATATAATTTGAGGAAACTTTGGCTGAAAATTAAACAGTTCCTTGTTCAGTTTGGATATTTTGTCACTTGATCTGGTACAGGTAATAAAATTATTGTCAATCTTCTTCTACTTCCCAGTTTTTAGACTTTCTTATTGGCTTTTGATATCTAACCCTGTTCGCAGTGCTTCCGGGCAATAGAGATAGGGGCCTTATTTAATCTAGAAAAGATACTGGTATTAGTTCCCAACAAAAAAAAAATTGCCAAGTGAAAAAGCCCAAGCACAAGAAGGTTGGAGGTCAGGCAGCCGAGGATCAAAAAGAAATCCAACCTTCCAGTTGGTGAATAAACCATCATGGATCGGTCCACACAAAGTTTTACAGTTGTCATTGATTGATACAGTCTTTTATTTATTTAATAGTGAAGAATGACAGTCGTGAAGAATAAGAAAAGGGGGGAGGTGGGATGGGGGTTAAAAGAGACGGGGGCTTATTATTAAATTTTTCTTCCACTAAAAAGGAGGGCTTATTTGAGAGAGGGGGCCTTAATACAGGATTTAAGATGTTGTTATTATTTTTTTTTCTTAATGTAGTTTATATAATGTTTAGTTGGTTTAACTATGTGACAGATAAGTCTCTGCTTGCAGGGTAGGTTTTTTGTTTCGTTCACTTACAAAATTATTTTCAGTGTTGAAAGAGGCGCACACTATAATTGATTATCAGTTTAATAGTTGAGTTAATTTGATTATTTATGATGATATGATTATGATACAGACACTATGACTAAGACTAACCAACACCTTAAAGTAGACTTTGGAAGCCTTGCCTTATCCCTGTGTGGCATTTTCCCAGGCCTTCCTGGTCAATTCATTCCGGTGACTTATCTTAGGCAAACTGGAGGGAAACTAGCTGTTTCACTATTTTGCTTGGGACCACGTGACCCAAAACTCATTGGCCGTGATTAGGCAACTAAAAGCTCACTATGCTAATGGGGACTCTGGTGCAAAACACTTCAAAAGCCTTGGCATCCCTACATGAAAAATCCCATGATCAAGACGCTGCAAGTGATATATGCACCCTTTGAAGCAGTTTATTTTTTTAAATCCAAGTTTTAGAACTGAATTATAGCTGCTTCACAATCATACCCAGCTGGTTTTGAAATGCTACAGTACCAGCCACTATTTCACCTGGTCCACAAACCCCCTTTTTAAGTATATTAAGTGACAAGAACAACATGCACACTTAGCCTACAGTAATAAGAAGCTCAATTGACAGGTTTTGGTTTGACAGAAAACGTATTTATCTTAGGGTCACTATCATCCCATGTAAGGGAATCCGGAATCTGGAAAATTTTTCTCTTGGAATCTGGAATAAAGGTCAAGTACTCTGGATCCTACTTATAATTGGAATCTGGAATCCAAGTTCCACTGACAAAGAATCCAGAATGTAGTAATCCATGGCACGGAATTGAGAATCCAAGACTATGAGATTTCCTTGCATGGGCTGATCACTGTTTTCAACTTGATAAAATAAAAGACATCATGTGCTTTCATTATTTTATTTTTGCAACTAGAAAGAAATCTCACAAGCTTCAATACATTAATATGCACGTTTTTCATTTCTGAGAAAAGGAAACAGTTTATTTCCCCAATGTCTCTGTATTTAGCTGTATTTTACTGCAAATGAAATGAGCAAATAATAATGAATTATCATTATTGTGACACTAAAAACTGAAAAAGGATTAAAAATATCAAGGGATAGCGACACTATGTTTGGCTTCAATTTTTATTTTTGCTTCGACATCTGCCTCTCTCGCTCCTCATTCCCCCTCCAAATCACAGTGGAAAAAAATTAAAAGAAGGCCAGGTTAGACCCATGCATGTTACGATCAGATGAAAAAAAATGTTTCACTAGACAAAAAACTGCTGAGACAAAGCGCAGATTATACAAGATTTCCGTATAACCCCATACATTAATAATATTATGCATACAGCTTTTGTTCAGAGAAAACAAAAGGCAGAACAATACTAAACCTTTGCAAACGGACAACTAAATTTATTGATAACCCGAAGCCTTGCAAGTATTCTTTGACAAATCGGGAATTAAAGAAACAAATCTTTAGTAATTTAGAACACACAAACCAAATAGCACGAGCAACAGAAATACCTCTACGCGTTATAATATTCCCAGCGGTTACCATTTCAGATATCACTATATTCGAATCTTTACCTTCCAACGGTACAGTCACAGTTTTCCGAACAATCAGACCTGAATTCTGTTCACCTTTTAGGTCTCAAACACTGAAGAAAGCACTTCTCAGCCTCAACGAAGCCCTCAAAAGGTTACCATCTTTGTTTTGGAAGGAATAAACCAATGAGAGCGCACGAATGAACGCGCAATGAAATGCACCAATCAGCGATCGTTTTAGTTCGCTGTGTGCCAGGGTCTTCTCTCCTACCGCCGCCATATTGGAAAGCGAGAAGACCCTGGGGACGAGGTTGATGTCCTATTATTATTTGATTTTATGGCGTTAGTAATCAGCTCACACTCTTGTCACTCATTCACAAGGGTACCTGTCGTCGATCTTTTGTTTCCGATTTTTTTTCAGATTTGACGTGCATTCTTTTTTCTTTTTACGCGACCAATACGGGACTCTGTGTTTTATTTTTCTTCAGCTCTGCCGTGTATTTGTCAACTCTGGCGTACATTGTAATTTTTATACCTTGCACGTCTCTTGGTAGACTTGAAAGGGTAGGCTTCGAGCTGTGGCTCAACTCCCACAACCATCAATTTTTTAGGGACGACTGAAGCTGTAGAAAATCGGTAATCCTGTTTTTAGTAGGGAGACGGGCGGGGTTCAATTTCCTTGCAAGGTTGGCGGGGTACGGTGGCTCCGTTTACAAATCCTCCAGCTCACTTTTTGGCAGTATTTAGTGATTTTTCCGTATAGTTTTTCTTGTTTTGTTTTTCGTCTTGTCGTTGCTTGCGGTCTCCTACGTTTTTCGTCGTGACATTGGAGCATTGAACTACGCTCCTTAGACCCCAAAATAAAAGTGGGGAAATTACGAAAAGAAGATGCAATACGCTTAAAACTAAAAATGGCCAAAAAGCATGGTCAGGTAAAAGAAAAACTGCAGGTCAGAAGACCAACAAAACAGGAAGGCTAACTTCTCAAAGGATTCGAACTCCTTCTCTATACTAATATAACACTAGAAATATTGTACACATTTCAAAAAGACCACATAAGAATATAAAACAGGCAAAATCAAACCGCACTCACTTGAACTGACTTTTTCCTGGTTTCGAGAGTGTGAGGGCTGTGCTGGTTGCGGGAGTTGTAAAGGTTACTGCTGCAGGTTGTGAGAGGTTGTGCTGGTTGTGGGAGGTCCTGAGGGTTTCACTAGCCGTGCTCAATTGTTGGTGGGGGTTGAGAGAGTTGCGCTGGATGTGGGAGTTGTGCTGTGATTTATTCACTTATTTTGGAGGGACTTTAGGGTTTCGTTATTTGTACAAAATGGTTTTATAAAAGTCATTGAAATGCGAGGCATATTTTTGTGTGTTTAAAAAGTAAAACAACACTGCAGCTCTGTACTTTCCCTGACAGAAAAATAGTATTGATGCGCCTTAAATTTGCTGGTTGTGGGAGTGTCGCAACTAGGAGCAGTTGAAAAGAAATTTGAAAACTTTCTAATTATTAATGACAGGCAGATTTACATGGGAGGTGATAATATTAGTAAATTCCCTTTTAACTGTCATAAGAAATTAGGATGCTACTGAGCTTTCGATTTAGCCGTTGGTATACAACTTTTCCTAACATGACCTAGCTTTTGGCTCTTTTCAAGAATAACTTAACACTTGACTCTCTTATCTATTCTTATTTGCAAATGGTATAGACGTCTCGACAGGTGTCTGGGAGAGCTTGTCAAAAATATTTCGGTTGAATTGACAACGTCTGCAAACCAGCCTACCGATATGGCTGTCTTCAAGATATCCACCTTAATTTAAGAAAACTATCAACGTCTGTGCGACAACATCACTACCAAGGAAAAACCGTCCACCTCGAGAGTTTGTTGCCCCGAAAACGGTCAAGAATACTAATAAACAGGGGACACGAATTCCAACACCCCTAGATAACAACTAAAACAGAGAAATTCTCGTTTATGGCAGATGTCTTGCGTAATCATATGGCATAGTTCCTTTTTATATATATTTTTAATATACCTTCTTCTGAAAGATTTTAAATTCTACTCAGTTTACTTATATTCATGGTGGATTGTAAAGGCTCACGTCTTCCGAGTCTAACATTTTCAACCAAGACTACTCATTTATTTGTCCGTCCGTCCGTTCATCCGTCCATCAATCCATCCATCCATTCATCCATCCATTCATCCATCCATTTATTTATTCGCCTATATTTCAATCTGTCAATCAGTTCTGAAAGGGCTGAAAACAAGTGAACCGGCAGGTCAGTGTGTAACCATGTTCGCAAGATCCTTTTGAAACGGCTAACTGGAGTTTGGAAAGTGTTTTTACAGAAAATTACTGTCATTTGACCAGAAAAGGCAGAACCGAGAGTTTTTTTGGGGTCCGACAAGCCTGAAAATCATGCTATAGTAGGAAAAGGCCTTAATGTCTAAACACGCCCTCCTTGGAAACCAGTAAGGTGTTGTTGGAGCTGGCGCGTTTCTCTTTTTTACTGACCTACCCAACTACCTACCTCCTAACCTACCTACCGAACTACCAACCTACCCACCCAGCCACCTTTCTACCTGTAGAAAAATATGAAACGGCAAACTGATCCTTACGGCAAGGCGATGAAGAAGTAAACAAAAGAACAGTTTTATTTTCATTTTTCTTTTAGCCCCTGAAGAAGGTTTGTTTTCAAACCGAAATATTGGGCAATTTGTTGAAATATATATTTTTTTGTTTTATTCTTTTGTTTACTTCTTCATTGCCTTGCCGTAAGGATCACTTTGCCGTTTCATATTTTTCTACAAGTTTAATTGGACAGATCCAGGTCTACAACTGGGAGATCCGACACCACTCATTGATTTGTTGCTGTGGACTTGCTGACATTTTATATATTTTGGGAGCTTTCTACCTACCTTTCCAACTACCTACCCACCCACTTATCTACCTACCCAGCTTCCTACCTACCTACCTATACCAACACCCACCTACCTTTTTACCTACCTACCTACCTTCCTACCTACCTACCCACCCACCTTTCTACCAACCCACCTATCTACCTACCTATCTAACCACCCAAGCGATTTCTGTAAGGGAGCGAAGCTGCGCCATGCTGATCTCTAAAGTGGAGGAGGATTCACATATCGGATAGGTATGGCGGTGTTTCTACTATAGAGTGTTTTCACATGACGTCACGGCGGCCATATTGGGGTCCCAAAACAATGAAACGGTGGCCATGTTGGTGTCCCAAACCAATCCTCTGCGAGTTCAACTCTTTTCTCATGCAAACGCTTTCTGTTGTTCCAATAAATTTGCATAGATGCTGGCCACGTGAGTGAAAACACTCTATACCGGATAGCTTTCTGTACAGGCACGAACAACTATCCGACATATTGTGAATATAGCGTAAGAAATAAGAACAACTGTATAACTGTCGTTAGCACAACATCTCAAGCTATAGGTCATTAAAATAAGCGTGTGTTCTTGAACAATCTTTTATTTCGCCTAGGACCTCGAGCCTAGTTTATTTACCAGCGATTGCGATTGCTTTTTTACGATTTCATGCTGCAAGCTAATACATTTGGCATTTGCAGTCTCATCTTAAACGTTCAGAGGCTTGAAAGGATTCCCAAGAGCCTTAGTACAGCCTTTTCGGCACCAGCGCTCGGATGGATTTGCCCAGTGAGACCTGCCAAAAACACGTACTGTTCTGTAGTACAAACGCGCAAAGAATTTACACCGTTTGTATTTTGTTAGCGAGGAGAACCAGCCTTTCTTGGAGCCGTACTTTTTTTTACATAGCCTGTACATATCGCTTTTGAATCTTTTGTCGCACTGATATTGAGTCCAACCAAAGCGCTGACCCTAAGGAGAAATGATTGTAAAACAAAGGATATGTTCAGTCACTGCAAACAGGTGCTGTTTTTTTTTTGTTTTTGTTTTTTTAAACTAAGAATAATGAGAATAACAATAGCGGTAACGATAACGACAATTAACAATTATTGGACGAGGTTGATCACACTGGACGAAAAATTGGATTTTCATGTTTCAAACAGCAGTTGTAATCCACCGATTGGTGCTTTTGCGACTGATACTATGTTGTTATGGACTTTTTCCGCCATTTTCTCCAGTTGTGACAAAACAGTCAAGCTACTCGTCTTCTCCGTCAGGGATATCGCTGTCCCTTTCTATTCGATATTATCACAATCGACATTAATTATTGATATCGGCAAGGACTCCTTCAAAATTCGATTAACCGGGGTTTTAGGCCAATGAGAGACGAGGAAATGTTTTGGATGAAAAATGTAGTGGTTTAGCGCGCCATCTTGAATTTAGCAGGTGATGATGATGATGATAAACTTTATTTCAGTGTCAGGTCTTCTAGCTGACCATGTAAGGCCTGCTAATAGGGGACACTAAATTAAAATACTATCAGCTCTAACTAATTAATTTAAAAAATATTCTTACGAAGAATAAAATTTACAAAAATATACATCCAAAAAAAAATGTCGATAAAACGTATTCGGATTTATCATATAAAATAATATTTATTGATTAAGAAGTGTCCTTTTTGTCTAGAAAAGGTCGTTTATGTACAACATAGAAAGCAGTTTTTACAGCCCTCTTTGATTACTTGTTCAAGATCTACCTTACGAATTTTCTTTTTTAAGCTGTAAATTGATTCTGCGTTTTTTACATCCTTGCTTAGTTTAGACCATATTACTGGGCCATGTATTTCAGGTTATGTCTCCCGTAAGTTGTTGTGTTGTATCGAGGAATAAAAAAGTCAACAGAATTTCTGAGCCCATAGCGAGGTTTTTCTAGCTTAAAAATGTCCTTTATGTACGGAGGGCATATATTGTACTTTGCCTTATACATAATTGTGGATATATCCTGCAATCGGCGACAGCCTAGTGTCGTGAGTTTAGCTTTTCTCAAGAGCTCATCGTATGAACTTCTCGTATCGCAGTAGACGGCTCTTAACGCTCGCTCTTGTACTCGCTCCATCTTTCTGCTATCCGACGCTCGACAGAAATGCCACACTGTATGACAGTATGTAATTTGAGGCATTATGAAATAAATGAAAATCTTAAAGTTTGGCTGATTTTGTCAACATGTTTCTATGCCTCATCAAAACTCCAACCTTCCTAGATGCGTTTTTACATACCTCTCCAATATGCCTACTAAAATTCAAATGCTCGTCAATGGTCACTCCCAGCAATTTTATTTCAGAGTGACTCTCAATATCATTGTTTACAACATCAATTTTCATCTGTTTATTTTTATGCTGCGACCCGAGACTCATCGACTGAAATTTTTCATGATTACACATGAGTAGATTGTTTCTTATACCAGTTTGAAATTTCCTTTCCCTCATAGTTCAAAATACTCTCAACGTCTTCGATTGTTTCCCCAAAAGTCCCTCTTTGTTCTGATTGTTCGCGTTAATGTTTTCTTGATTATGTATTCCCTCTGCTTATATGTTTGGTTAAAAGAATGGATTATTTCGATCTAAATTTTCAGATAAATGGCTTTTCAGATAAATAGTTAAAACACGAAAACATGATAAAGACAATGGGGTGTTTACCATTTACAAAAAAGTTTCCGGAAAGTCCGGTTGGAAACATAATAGAACACGACATTTTGCGTCGTTCCAGCGAAAAATTTCTGGATGGAAGGGAGCGTCTGAAAAGGTTTTCCCATTTCTATTTTTTTGATAAATGGAACTTGTTTGTGCAAATGGTAAAAGCAATTCCGGGACAAAATTTTTTCGACCCTGAATTTTGTGTACGATTTGCCCAAATGTGACAACTGGCCGGTTCGCAAACAACCAGCTGTTTCCACGGGTAGGGTTGATAGACATCGACTATATTCTTACACAGGAGTAGCAAACATCGTGCTTCACGCAAGCAGGGGTAAACGTCTTCTTGTAGAAGAAAGGTAGCCCCGCAGGGACACTGCAGCCATTTGTCTTTATGCGACACTCCTTCTGTGACATTACTTGGAGGGTTATGGAAAACAACAGCATCGAGGCAAACATGATCATGAGCGCTGTAATCTTCCACATCGCGGAGTTCTGTGGAAAGAGAAACGTATTTCGATTCATTTATTTCATTTTGATTTTGGTTAGTTAATATTAACCTTTCTTTCTTGCCATAACTCGCTGTAGGAATTATCTACTAGTCGTTTTAGGAAAACTGAAATATCGTTTTTATTTATGTCCCATTTTTTCATGGCTTAACTTTGTAATCAGCTTACACTTTTGTCACTCATTCACAAGAGTATGTGTTTTGACCCTGTGGTTTCTGATTTTTCTTGGATTTTACATGCAATAATATTTGAGTTTAAATGAGTTAAATATTTTAAAGCTCTGTCTTTAATTTTTAAGCTCTGCCGTAAAGAAATCGTAATTTTTATACCTGGCACGTTCCTTGATAAAAGTGTTGTGCTTTGAGTTGTGACACGAGATCTAGCGCGGAAAATTAGTAATCCTGTTGTTAGTAGGCAGGCGGAACTCAATTCCCATTCAAAGTTAGCAGGGTGACCTCGTCCTGTGAGCCACTTATGGAGGTGCCCATCATATTATTATTATTATTTTTTGGCTTATGGTCTTGTCCGTTTTTCGTTACCTTACTCTCTTTTAACGCTTTTGTTGGCATAAAGAGGAAATTTTTGAAAAGGTAGCCTGCGATCATGCCCTACCTGTATCTCTGTTTTGTCTTTCATGGGCAGGAGGGCTTGATACATTGATTTACAAGATCACAAGCCAAAAAGCCAGAATTTTAAAAGTTCTTTCTGATGGGTTCAGACACAGTACGTCTGACACGCAGTTCTGTTCTGATTGACTGAAAATTAGATTTGACGTCCTGTTCTTTTATGAACTCTTTTCTCAAAAAATACTATAATAATGATAAAATAATAATAATACCTGATCGCCAGATAATGAATACCCTTGATGACTGGATATAAAAGAAGAATCATTCAAAGAAAAACGGTCAAGAATACTAAGAAAAAGGGGGCGCCAACTTCAGATCTTAGAACCGAGAGATACCGTGACAAACATTCATTTACAAAAACATGTCTCTTCAAACTCGTGTGATCTCACTGCATCGTTTCTTATCTATGATGTATACATTTTATATTATCTTATCGGGGCACCCAACATCAATTTTCGGAAAATATCTGTTCGGAAGACGATTTGAGATCGAGAATTTTCGGAACATTTGTTGTAAAATTTCTTGCTTGCCGCCCTCTCCTAGGATTTTCGAACATATAAAAAAAGGTATAATTGCCCATTTTTAACGGATTTTTACCCTAAAAAGGTCACCTAGAATTTTCGGGAGCCTTTTTTCTGGCGGAAAGTTTCGAAAAGGTAAGTTTTGATCCGTATAGTTTCGGATCACTAGACTTTCAGCCAAAACAGATAAAAAATTTTTAGGATATAAAAATATATCTTTATCTATTGTTTAAATACCAAAATGCTCTATCAATGCTATGTTTAAGTGGTTTTGAACTATATTCTCGTTGGCTGCCCTTGTCTTATTGTAGATTTTAGATTGTATTCACCTTGCGATTGCAAACACGAGATGTCTGCTAGGTCTAATTTTTTCAATGAAGACTTCTCTCATTCATTCACTAACCTCATGCTTCAATTATTTTCTTTGTCAAATCACTTGATTTAACTATTTTTACGTGTTTCACTCCCCACTTACTCGGTAGCAAAGTTATGTTATTGACACTAAACCCTATGGGGCTCTGAAAGGCCCGAAAAGAGGTGAATCGGCTGGTCAGTATGTAAGCTATATTGGCGTCGCATTTGTTGGAAACTTCTGACGTTATTTGAGAGTGCGCTTACAGAACATCAGCCGTTTAACTAGCGTCTGAAAATCATGCTGGAGTAGGCAAAGGAAAGGATTAGAAAAGAAGAACGAGAAGAAATGGAGAGAAATAAGCAAGAATATTTGCAATATTCCTTGGTTTATGAAGGATACTTTAGGACAAAAATGGATGTAAATCTAGGAATTGAGAGCAAAAACATTTTTTAACAATTCAGCTACATATATGACAATTATAACCCACAATCAAACTCACCAGTCTTAACGATTTAGGAGAAACTTTACCGGCGAACGTTTTCTCATGGAAACTGCTACGATGGCAACGGCAAGAATAGAATTAGCAAAATTCCTGTCAACCGCTACTAATGGATTTGGATAGCAAGGTTTGAAAATCACCTGCTGTTGTTCACCTAGGCGTAAACTGGACCATGAGCCTATGAGTGTTGTGAGTAATTACGCTGTAAGTTAACCCCGGCCAATTAGTGATCCACCTGTGGAACTTTTTCCAAGTAATTAATGTTTTAAGCTCGACCTTCCATACAACGCTGGATATATTCGAAAACTCAACTTTATCCTCACTATTAGGCTTACGTCCCTCTAGTGCGGATACATTGTCCACCGAAAATGGAACTTTCCAAAAACCGCGTTCGATAAAGTGGGTTAATTTGAAAACGCCGTCTTGCGTTTTCTTGTGGACGGAAAACGGTTGGAAAACAGAACTTTTAAAAACGCGGAAGGCATGATAATCACGAGATATCTTTGGAAACTTGCCAGCGAATGGGCGAAAGAAACCATCAACAATTTGTGGTCATTACTTTATTTATTTTTATACTTACTGAGATATACTCTCTGAAAATAGTCGTGAATTTTTATAGGCAACCAAGTTGTAGCCAATCAGAGTAGCGAACAATGTTTTTCACACGTGGACAAAATTATACGGCCAATCAGAATCTCGAACGATGTTTTTACAAGTGTGAGGATGTACAGGAAAAAGATACGTCCAATCAAAAATCACAGCGGACCTGATCTTCCACCAGGTTTCCCGCCTATTATAGGTAATTACAGCGTCCTGACATCGAAGTCATCAAAAATGATTTTCTTGTCCAGGAAAGAGTGTTTTTCTCGCAGAGAAGTTAACAACAGTCCGGAAATTGGCATAAAATAAATATATTTGTTTTTGCTTGTATTGCTTTTAAAACATTAAGACGTTTTCTTGTCAACAGATGGAAGATATCTGTTTGGAAAGGGCCAGCATCAACTTAGCATACAGTGTGGCACGAAATTTTTGCGGGTTCTAATTTTTGAGATTTTTCCAGCGATCCGCAAAAATAAGTTCCCGCAAATAAAACTAACGGAAACATTTTGCCCTCCAAAATTTACTCCAGAGTGTCTGTTCAATTGCAACTTGTCTTTTTCGTTCAGAAACAAAGCGGTATACAATTTAAATCGGGATTTAAATACTTGTTTACATAGTATGGAGTATGCACACCGTAGTATTGTATAAAAATATGTATTACTATCGCATGTACTTAAAAGAAATCGCAAAAATTAATTCACAGCAAGAAAAAACAATCTGTCCTAATCCGAAAAATAAGTTCCTGCAAAACACAAAAATCGCTTATCCGCAAAAATAAACTCCCGCAAAAATTTCGTGCCACACGGTAGTTCATTCTGACACCAGCATAATTTCGGTATAATCCACCTATGATTTTCAGGGTGACGCTCATTCTCGTCCCCCAGTAGGCCTTATTTGTAACCGACCAGTCAGGATCACGTGACCAAAAGAAACTACGGGCACAGGGGACGAGAATGGGTGACGATCAAAAGCATGATGCTCAATAATAATAATAATAATAATAATAATCAGGCGCGGATCCACACCGGTTTCCACCGTTTTACAAAAATCGGTCAGAGTTTTCATAACTAAATAAATTTTTCACAAAATAAAATTTTTCAAGTCAAAATCTGGCCAATATCCTGACTGAATGACTCAGGTGACTTAAGGGAGAAAAATCCAAAAAAATTCACAGGAGTGCATGCCTCCGGACCCCACTAGAAGCTTACGCCTTGGGCGCTCGTTTAGGAAAACGGTCAGTATTTATCCTAGATCCGCGCCTGATAATAATAATAATAATAATAATAATAATAATAATAATAATAATAATAATAATACAGAGTACATCTCCAGGCACAATAATGCTGCAGCATATCTCCATTGGAGCATCTGTAAAGATCATGATATAGAGATTACAGACAAATGGTACGAACACGAACCAGAGACCGTGGTGCACAATAAAGATAACAACATCACCATCAAGTGGGACATGCCAGTAAATACTGATAGAACTAGGGTATCTAAGAGACAGTAATGCTGCGGCACATTCTGTTGATACTGGCATTAGTTAGGCAGCGAGACTTAAAAGAATCGAAAATGACATTGAATGTCCTATTTACATGTTGGAAAGTACTAGAATAATTACTATCAGTCTATAGAAAGAACTCGTGGGAACGTTGCTTAGAAAATGATCAAGTGGTTATCAACTCTGGTTTTCCCACAGTAAATTGTAGGAAAAAATAGAAATTCAGATTGTTTATCCATATATTTAATATATGGTGCACGATATTTTCTCTGGAAACACAATACTTTTCCTGCTGTTTGTTGCACTTTATTAAGTAACAGTTATTTAGCTATATATTTATAGAAAACAACAACACAAAAAACGGAAAAAAAAAGAAAGAAGGAATAAAGAATTCGGTGGGACTCGACCCCTGCACCTTCGGCTCGACGCGACTACACCTAACCACTGCACCACAGAGGCTGATTACGTAATCTTCAGGAAAAGTCTTTCATTTTATTCCATTTCTATGAAACTTGCGCCGGCAAGATGATCGCCAGCCGCATTAACCGAGCTATTAACAGTGAAAAAACAATGTAAACGCATATTCCATGGCAATGAATGAAAGAAAAAACATAATTATGCTTTTCAAAACGCCGATACACGTCCTCGTCTGCAAAGTAGGACACAAAACATATGTTTTGTTATCTCGATTTCCGCTGTTATTTTGAAGCGAGTGGTCAAAATCACATCCACTTTCGGCTCAAACAGTTTCTTAAGAATAGCACTGCGCCCATGACATTTTCTCACTTTCACATCACCTTCTAGCAAGCTGGAATTTGTATATCCCCCCGTGTTGCGGAGTCGAAGAGCAAATGCTCATCTTCTGGACACCTGGACGAGTCAAAGGCTCTTGAATTGAAATCCAATCCCCAAGTTAACCATCGTACTCATCTGAAAGACTGCTCCGTGTCTTAAAATTTGGTAAAACCTCTAACCGTGCTGTAGAAAATTTGCCACAAAGAAAACTCTAAGTCTGAGCCGGCGAACGATGCACTCTCTCACCCACCGAACTTCCCCCTGTTTTTATTTGAGTTGTTCGTGGCGCAATGCACTCTGGTTAAATGCAATGCATTGTGGTAAAAAGTGTGGTTAAATGCAATGCATTGTGGTAGAAAGTGATGAATTCGAGAATTCGTCGCCCCTTATATATTTCCTTTAATTCCTGATTATGTTGCTGCTCGCTCCCTTCGGTCGCTCCGCAGCAACTATAACAGCGAACAGATCAGACATCATCGTTAAAAATTCAGTGAATTCCACCTGCAAACTGATTGATATGACTGTTCCATCAGATAGAAACATCGCACTGAAGGAAACTGAAAAAAAAGCAAGTACAAAGACCTAGAACGAGAAATACAGAGAATGTGGCATATGAAAACCGTAGTGATCCCTGTGGTTGTTGGTGCGCTTGGTACAGTGAAGAAGGGTATGGTAGAAAACATCAAGAAAGTATCAGAGAGAGCTACTATGACAGAGATTCAAAAGATCTGCATGTTGGGATCTGCGCGAATCCTCAGAAAGGTGCTCAGTGTATGAACAGAATGATTGACTTGAGTGACTGACGCTCTAGGTGCATGGTTTGCGCCCGGCTGATGCACAAAAAGAACACCAGCAAAGACTGAGATAAAAGAGATAATAATAATAATGATAATGATAATGATAATGATAATGATAATAATAATAATAATAATGTCCCTTTTTTACCCTCGGCAGTATTTATAGCACTAATGCTAGTGGGGCCGAGCAAATGCCTGAAACAAATAATTCAAATTAAACTTAACAGGGTTAAGAATCCCAACTTGCCGGAGGCAAAACAGTTAGCTATTTACAAGCGTGGTGGAGGATTTGAACTTGGGACTTCCGTGAACAAATCCAGCTAGCGGTCAGAGCGGGACTTGATCTCGGGGCCTCCGAATTGCAAGTCCAGCTCTCTAACCACTCGGCCACGCTGTCTCCTGGTTTTAATTTTTGAGCATAATGCGCCGAGTCCTAGTTTTTCTGTGTAAAAGGTAAATACTCATAGTACTCCATACTTGACCGATTGTGGACATTTGAAAACAATTAGGGGCTGTCCAAACTTGGTGCCCGGGAGCCAGTGCCTCGGTACCAGCACAAAATGGTGGTGTGTTCACACCTTGAGTACCTAATATGTGACTGTATACATAGTTTTTTTATTTCGTCCTGTCAGATGCCATTTTGAAACATGAGCTTAGCAACAATTACCGCAGTTGACTGCCTCAGAATTAGCAAAAACTGCGTGCACTCAGGGACCCGTCCACTTTTGTGCCCAAGTACAAGGTCTCGACTTAAGTTCTTATGGAAAGTCGTTTATTTCAATCCAGGCTGTTGAGTTCTGTTATTTGTTTTCAACAAAGAAACAAAGACAACAGTTCTGTAACAACAAAAAGAAAACTCACTATCTTTTGAATCTACGCACGCGACGAACGTTGTTTATTAACTTCAATTTGGCCACATTTCTTTACATTTCAGTAAGT
Source organism: Porites rus (assembly GCA_964035705.1). Classification (NCBI taxonomy): domain Eukaryota; kingdom Metazoa; phylum Cnidaria; class Anthozoa; order Scleractinia; family Poritidae; genus Porites; species Porites rus. The sequence continues at coordinate 24,213,385 of OZ037993.1, forward strand.
TACATTTTGTGGTCTACCGCAGGGAAATGTTGGGATCTCCGCAGGCCTTGACATCGCTTTCAATGCACCATGGAGGCGAGTTTTTTACCCAGTAACGGTGGCCTGCCAATCTAACGGCGTTATAATACCCGTTAGCGGCAAAATTCTTGCAGAAAAACCCTCGCTTTCTGTGATTCCTGTTGTTACACACATTGTACAATTCATTTCTGAATGTGTCATCACATTGCTTCCGCGTCCATCCAAAACGCACACCCTGATTTAGGAGAATAAAAAACGTATCAGTGAGACGAGCCTTAACTTGGGTAGCAATCGTTTCCGGGAATGCATTTTCGGAGCAGAGAACAAAGAACTAGAGTCGGTTAGCGACAAAAAGGCGAAAAAATAAAAGACGCCAAACTGCCACGAAAAACAAGATGAATAAGGTAGCAGTGACACAGCCCTTTTAAGAGGGTAGCAAAGAGTTTATGCGTATTTATTCGATTAAACGCCGCAGCGTTTGTTAAATTTTTAGCGTTTCCCATATGCGGCGTTTATTCTAGGGCGTAATTATTTCGAAATCACTTTTTCATATCACTGACAACAGTTATTGTAAATCGTTTGTAAATATTATGTACTTTAAAGGTTCCATTGTCTCTCTTATTTTACTGCGGATAGAATCGTAAATGTGTGGATGGTGTAAATTACCAAGTTGTACCGAGGTTTTTCTTATTATCTTAGAGTAAACAGCGCATTCTTTTGATTAGGTGCGGCGTTTATTAGAAGGCGGCGTTTGATCGAGGGCGGCGTTTAATCAAATAAATACGGTAGGCCCTTAAAAGTCCCCAAAATAGAAACGTGATCCGTGAAACTAGTAGCCTGCGTAGCAAGCGTTTCCGTGCTGTTTCAGAGCAAAGAAAGACCGAGGATCAGGATTCTCGGTTTTGGCCGCGCAAGAAATGAAACGAGAGCAAAAAACCACCTTCTCCTCACCCCCTCCCCACTTACTCGCGCAATTTTTCGCGCGGTCCTCGTTCTTTGCTGCGAAACAGCACAGAAACGCTTGCCTCGCAGGCTATGAAACTAGTTAATGTGAAAGGTGATTTATCAGTTCTAACATGTGCGAGACTCGTGAATTATTTGTTGCATTTCGTGGAAATCAATGATAAAGGACAGACAGATTACACAGCGCCGTTGGTTTCATTCTTAGCGTTACGTTTTTGTCCTGGTTAATAATTATTACCAAAAGACTAGACCTTAAAAACCGCACGTGACCAGTGATCTTTGGGATCAATTCGTCCGGCCACTGGAGCAGTTCTCGTGTCGTTTTGTTGCCACGCAGGCTACAGTCGTTAGGGTAAAAAGAAATAGCATGGGGGGCGTTGATGTGTTTTCAATTTGAACGCAAGGTGCCTTGGAAACACGAATTTCCCACATTCGCGACTGCTCGTTAACACCCTTTAAGATCGCCAAACCAACATTCTAATGAGAGGAAAAGCGGGAAGAAGCCGCAATCGTCAAATAAAATGCGAATTGGAATCCATTATGACCGTGTTTCGGTCCCTAGGTCCTTTGATTAACAGGTGAGATTCCTGACTAGTGAATATTGGTTTATAACCAACGTGATATGTGAAATTTGTATAAATTTGTACGTGAAAGGGACCATAATTCCTCCTTTGCTACCCTCTTAAAGATTACCCTTTTAGGATTCAGACGATCTATTTTTAAGCCTGGTTAAATTAGTTTCGTTAACGGACATGCCGGGACAGAACTATCGACTTTCAACGAAGGGAAAGTTGACATATTGAACTATTATTGATATTTACAAAACAGGTAATTCTTACACAGGTGTAGCAGATATCATGTTTGTAACAACGGGAAGTAAAAGTTCTTTTGTAGGGAACCCAGGCGCCAAAAGGGATACTGCAGCCATTGGTTTTTCTTTTATACAATTCAAGACACTTTGGACTGATTTTCTGAGACGATGACAACACCAGAAAAACTGAACCAAAAAGGAGCAAAAATACTTGTGCCATGGCAAAGGTCTGCAAGAAGAACAAATGATATCTTAGTAGCTTTCGTAGCAGGCCTAAAAAGCAAAAAAGGACGAGGCGCACGAGAGAGTCACGCGAGAGGGCCTTGTCGCCCTCTATTGTTTTTCTTTAAAAACACCCATGCATGAAGGCGTAAAAAACAAACAAACAAACAAACAAAACAAGCAAGGACAGATATTAATATAAGAGAAGACGAACTGAGTTTTTTTAAAAAAAGGCAAGAGGCATAGTTCAGCTGGATTAATTTCACTGAGTGTTTAACATACGCAATGCTTAAATTGAGCCTGATTGATCTGAACGCCATCTGATCCGATTCATTAGCTTTTTTTTAAATTTAAAACATGACTTGTTTCTTGAGATTTTTTCAAGGCACAGGGCTACACAATCTTTTTCTCAAGGAAAATTAAACAAAGAAAGAAAAACTTTTAAAAAGAGCAAAGGCGGTTCGTCTCTGTTGGTGTAGTGGAGTGCCAGATTGTTAGTTGAGCTCCCTTTTAAAAAAAAGAAGTTTTCTTTATGGGTTAAACTAACTTGACTCACCCGACTCACTGCGTGCAAAACACTTTGGTTTCAAGAAATGAATGTGCGACGTTTAACGTCTCAAAGCCAGACCCAGGTCAGGCTGTGTTAGCCGGTTGCAGATATATGCTCACATATAATGAAAAATGAAATTGCGTAGGGTTTACTCTTTGGACTGTAATTTCAGCAATTAAAGAATAAACAGTTCATTATCACTTTCTACAAGATAAGATCAAAACTGTCAGCGATAACAGAAAAGTAAACTGTATGACTTTGACAACAAATCTTAAATTTTTGCTTCTAAGTCTTATTCTCAGTGAAAGAAATTGCTCTCCTTGTCTACGCTTTCATGGCACTCTAAGCACATTCAGATCTTTTTCACCAAGGTAAGATTGACTCTCGGCAATAACAGTGAGATAAATAGGATTACTTAGAACAAACCTTATTTTTTTACTTAAATACCTTCTTTAAAGAAATCGCCCTCCCTGTCGCTTTGACGAGGTAGCTCATTAAAAGGGATGGACGAGTATCTGATTCCCTGTCTGAGTTTCTTGAGTGTAAGTTCAATCACGAGCGCTAACGCTCGCGGGACTATTTCTTTTCGTGTAAGAACCACTACTATTGAATTTGTTTACCTACTGTTTGATCAAGGGATATCAAACCCCCTGTTGTTTATATATAGAATTATAAGACTTAGTAGTGATAGTCAATCACTTTTTCGCTGTTCTTATTAGACAAATGCAGCAATATTATTGGTTAGCGCTCTGTCCTACTATAAACTGATTACCTGCAGCCTGGTGGTAGCCCCCTCTTTCGCTGCTCAATATATTCTCTCTCTGGGATCCGTTAATGAGGATACTTGTTTAAATAGTGGGGCCTTTCCTTCTCTTTAACATATTTTTTTTTCATTAGCAGTCATTGTAAGAAAATAAGTGTTTTCTGAGCGGAGGTTGTATAATCTTTAGGCTTAATTGGTTATTATAAGTTCTTATGGAAATCACCTATGGACATCGCATTTCAGGCGGAAATGGCTTCACCTCTTAATTTAAACTGAAGACGCTTCACCAAGTTCTTGCTATTCCCGCCATTAGGGTCTTATTTCCTTGGTTTGAGAGGGTCCTTTCGCAGTCGATTCAAAGCTTCGGCACATGGACTTGACTTTGTCACCTCTTGTCATTAAACCCTATGGAGTTATGCAAAAAGAAAATTCCACTTGTAATTAACAAGACGAGCACAGTCTGGAATTCGTCTTTTCTTACGACTGATTCACTGAGGTTGAAACTATATATTAGCATCGTTTTTACTGCTGCACCCAGGTTGTACAGAACGAGTCAAAGCAAACGCGGCACTGAGTAATAACTAACTACACTATGGGGATCATAAAAGCTGATATTGGTTTGATATAAAGCTTAATTTGTATTTGTTTATAACCACCCTCATACAATGTTGGCAAGACATTAATCCCGACTCATTAGCTCCCAAAATAGCTTGTGATGCGTTTATCGAGCCGCTGAGAAACGTTGACATTCTGACGCTAGTTGTCCCTTTTAGTAGGACAGAAACTTTTAAGAATTTCTTCCTTATCCGTATTTGTCGCTTGTGTAATCAGGGAGTCGTCCTCCTTGTCAATGTTTCGGAGAGTCTCATTTCCTTTCCCTATTATGCTAAGTTTAATTCAGATTTCCTATGACTGTATTTTTCATTTAGCTTTTATACTTACTTATTATGCATTTATGATAGTGAAAGGGGTCAATGTCACATGCCTTAATACATTTTTAAATTGGATTTTTATCCTTTTTAAATTGTATAATAATTGATAAGTCATTCAGTAATAGCAGGTGACTTATCTTTAAGGAATCTTGCATTCTGTTTTAAGCCTACGTCAGTTTATTAGCATTTACTATTTTACTGATATTGTAATCTGGAACTTGATTAAAGTTAAAATTATTTGCACTTAGCTTTTTAACAAAAAGAAAAACAAGGAATCGTAACGTACTGGTAAAAATACGAATTAAAATCTTTATTCTGCAGTTTCATTGCGTCGCTCTCACATACAATAATACCAATGTATTAAGCAATGTGCTGAATACGAACATAAATAAACTACACTTTCACGAGTTCAAGCTGCAAGAAGTGCAAGGACTCAGGTCACTCAGGGATCAAACAAAGTCGGAGACAACACGATTCTTTAAATAATATCACGCAAAGACCACAGTCAACAAGTCCCGGCGTAGTTATCGCTTGGTTGTGTCAGATTATAAAATCACCATTAACCAACTGTCCATCCACCTAACTACGATTAAATAAAATATTAAAATTTGAAACAATGAGAGCTGCTAGCTGCTTTCATGGAGGCGGTGTTTAAAAGTTGGGGCGACTCAATTTTGTCTTAAATTTGCTTACGGGAGTCGCTTGCAGCAATTCACGGGCGTATTAAATTCTGAGGGTTACAACTGAACCTACTGCATGGATGTCGGTAATCAATGCAGGGCTCGTGGAAGGGTTTGTTTGTTTTTAGTACAGTTGGGCTTAATTCAGGTTGTCGCGATTTGAACCAAACGAAATTTGATCTTTTTTGTTCGCTAGGTTCAACTTGAAAATCTAAGGAAGTTGCAATGAATAAATTTTATGCAAAGTACCAAAATTTCTGGGAAAATCCACTTTTGAGCACAAAACAAACAAGCCTGCACTGGCCGTAAAATGACAAATGGGGTCAGCTAACGCCCTTCCCAGCCATGGACCTGGGAACGAGGAAACTTCCCGGAAGTGGGGAAACCCTAAGGGAAACCCCCAGGAAGCCCGTCGGGATTTGTCGGAAATTCTCGGGAAGCCATCTTCGACGCAAACTGCGAATTGCAAGGAAGTGTGCGACGGTGTTTTCAAGCAAAATGCTGAAAATGAACCTCAGCAGACGCTGAAAAGTCTGTTCTCTTGCCTGGGAAGCAGCGTTAAAGATACTTAATCACGGTAAGCGAGTGAATTGCAAAATCTCAGTCGTTGAAAGGTTCTAAAACGAGTCATTGCAAATGCAACTCTACCCTGCGAGCAAAGGCTACCATTTTGGCTTTGTGAGCTGTGTCGTGCGAAACTTTTCGCACGCCAGCTCACGCAGCGAAAATGTAGCCTTTGCTCGCAGGGTAATGCAACTCCAGCAAGTTGTTGAAATGCCATACTGCTTTAAATTCGTTTATTTGGAATTATTCGTGGCAAAATAGTCTCGCAGAGGATAGTTTTCTAAAGTGAAAGGGTTTGAAGTGTCATCTGCGGGTGGAAGCCAGACCTGGGCCCCGTTTCTCGAAAGTCCCGGTAACTTAACGGGCCCGGAATCATATTTTTAAATCAAAGTCTCAAGAAAAGTAGGGTGTGTTCTGACCTCTAATGAAGTCCATTTTGTTTCGTTAGCCAATAACTGTACTGTATAATTTTCAAAACTTCTAAAACTCCCTTTTAAAATGGAAAACAAAACAGCTTAACGGGCCCGGTAATTACCGGGAGCTTCGAGAAACGGGCCCCTGGCCCCTAAGAAATTTATGTCATCACTTATACTTAAATTAGAGCAGAACAAAAAATACGTATATATATAATCTTTCTCTTTCTCTCTTACTCATTTGGAATTGAAACGAACAATGTGTTTATACACTCGGGTAGTTCCCTTGAAAACCATAGCCGATTCCAGACCAAAATGGGCGAAGTCTATACCAGTTTTCAGACCAGAATGATGCAAAACCATCCACTTTGGGGCAGCACATACCTATAGTAAAATTTATTATGGTTTATGTAAGGGAGTACTCCCCCCAGTGACAACTGTAAAGATCCTTAAAGTGAAAGACCCCAGAATATTTACATGAATGCATGCTTCACGCTTGATTGGCTGTCCGCTAAAACATGGGTTCTATCGGGTCACAAAAGAAATGTGTAAAAGAAAAACAAGATAAAAAACTATTTGTCCTCAAATTGTTTCTTTTTGTCCTCTTCCGAAGGCCTTGAATGAAGAAATTGTCTTCTAAGACCCGAGAGCTGAGGCTGAAGTTTGTATTGAAGCGTGTATGTTTTTATTTGATTTTGATCACCAGCAAATCTTTGATACGGCAACGCCGAACACTAGTCATGCCAGTAATAATAAAGTACTCTGAAGTTTCATGTCACTTGTACAATGATCCTAAATGGGATTCAATTCACTCAGTTTTCTAGCCCTAATCGTTAAATTTAAGAGTAATTTTCTGTTTGGTGTTCAAACAATATTGTTTTGTTCCCCTAGCATAATTGTATCTGAAATGACCCACCCCTTTTCCTCAAAAATCAGAAGTTTGGTAACAACGCAGGGGAGGGGGGAAGGGAGGACGGGATTAAACCTGATCTGTCCGCCATTTTGTTGTTTTGCTGCACAGACAACGCAGCCTCCATTTTTTGATTGGGCATTGCCTGGAAGGGCAGCGCAATAATGAATAGAAAATCAATCATGTCAATGGAACATGTACAACAACTACAGTTGAGTTTTATTCAAGAGAGGAAGAGTAGCCCACCTTTGGACTTTTTTGTACAAATCTCCAATTTGTAATCTAATGATCGCGGTTTGAGCTTGTGTTTAATATGAATGAACAATCGACAGATAAATTATTTCTTGAAAATTTTTATTAAAAAACCTATAAGTTTTTTATCCTTAAAAGCAATTTAACACTAATTGAATCGTGGATCCATTTACCCAAGTAAAATCAGGCCGAGCACATGGTTAAATTCAACATAGAATCCATTCCAAATAGTACACTGTACCTTGTATTTTCCTTAAGGTATTCATAATTCTTCATTTCACCCCAGCTCTTTTTGTTTTCACAATTGCAATTGCTGATCATTCGGCTGGTTCCATTTGGCCACTATCGTAGTGGAAAGTGCACTTAGCTTATCCAGCTAGTTTACGGGCATTCCACTCAACTACTTAGAGACAAATAATTTCATTTAAACAGAACATTTAAGAGGATTAAAACCCCCAACTGGCAGGAGGCAACCAGTATTGGCGCTGACCACTCGGCCATGCTGCCTTCTTTAAAATCACTTATGGATGCTAGGCATTATATGCTTCTGATACTAACAGTAAGTTCCAATGGGGAGATCTACTGGGTGCAGTCCATTGAGAAAATGTACTCAAATCTCAGTCCAAAACCTATTGGAATGGTTTGGTGAAACTACAGATTAGGAAATTGAAGTTTTAGAAAACTTGCTCATCTTTGAATGTGGACTATTTTTACATTTTAAATGGGACCAGTCCACTTATATTTTATTATTACTGGGATGAAAAATGTTGTTCAAACACATGACAATGAATTTTTTTTTTAGTTTATATACTAAAACACTGAGATAATTGAGCGCAAAAATGATGATTTTCAACTCATTTATATCTGTCAGTGGTTTCAATTTTGGCACACAAATAACCGGTTGGCCATAATGTTTTCTTGCCAACAAAAGAAAAATTTCGAGGGCATTTGTTTAGCTCTTCAGTGGGGACATTCCAAGTTGCGAATTCTTTCTGTATACAAAACCGTTCGGTGAAAAGCCCATTTAATTGAGTTTCATGCTTATTAATTTATGAACATGTCAGGTAAATAAAGTAAAGCAAGACTTACATGTAATTTGCATTTGTAAACAAAGAACTTTTTGACTAGTCAGGGGCGTAGCCAGGATTTTTCAAAGAGGGGGGCACAGAGGCTACTCACCAGACTATATATGGTTTATACCGCTGCTCTCCCCCGTGTATCAGCAGGCTCAGTCGTATTATTGCGGCATGAAGGCCCATATTAACTTAAGACTAGAGCCGTTGACGAAAATACTTTGCAAAAAACAAATTTTAAAAAAGTGGGCTTTTCAACAATGGCTTTTACGGCCAAGATATTGTCATGGCGTTTTCGCCAGGTGCCTGAATATTGTAGGTTGTTTGCTCAAAAGAAGGCCTACCAAGAGAGGGTCATGGGCACCCCAGGACCCCCCCTAGCTATGCCCCTGCTAGTTTCATCAATGTATTCAGGTTAAACAAACAATTAAAAGATTTACCTGTAAATCTGCCAAACTGAATTTTGTCGCCTTTTACATGTATGTGTTGTTGGGAACAGCTTCTTTGATTGTTTTTTACATTTCTTTGTTTGTTATGGTACCAAACCGAAAAGCCATTTTGCTCATAACTTGGGCGAGTTTGGCTTATAATTCACTTGGAGGTGAATAGCACTTGATATCCCAAGTTTTAATAGCAAATCAGATTGGCAATAAACAATATCCACTTTTTTAGTATATACTAAATTATATACACCTCAAAAAAATGGAAAAAAAAAAAACTCTTGCTGATATTTCATCTTTATTAAAAGACTTCATCAGGGCAACTGACTAAGTGGTTTTCAAGAGCGGTTACAATACATACCTTATATACATGTATACTGAGTACTTTGTTACATAAAGGTGCATTGTATTCTATTATGAAATATATAGAGTAAACAAGTGTTTGTTTATTCCAGTTTTAATTTACCAAGCCTTTAAAAAGTCTGCTTACCTGTGTTTCCTCTAGTGTCATAATCATATTGTAAGCAGGTTAATGTTATTTTAACTAAAATCAGTTTAGCAATGAAGATATTTAAGAGCCGTAATAAGTCATTGAAACATGACTGCTTTGTTTCATTTTCATCACAGTTACACCACTCTACCAATACAAAGGGTGACCATAATCCAGAATGCATTCCTGTCCTTTAAATGCGCCATTGTGTTGTTAACTTTACGAGCAGCAACTTATTTTTTGCCTAGTAACATTGAATATAAAACTTGCTGAGTGTTTAATGAACATCTTTTTCAGCCATTTCCTCAGTTGATGGTCAGTTATCATGTGAGGAGTAAGTTGGTGTACCTGTGACAGCAGCAGTAGGACAGGTGGTAAGACAATTATCATTATTGTATTATTGTTATTATCTGATTTGAAGAGCAGTTAATATCGTGTCAGTATTGCTGAAAAGACATGCATCAGAGTTGACACATTTGGAAGCACGGTATCACCAGTCACCACGTCACAGTTCTGATACCCCTTACTGAGCCCCTCCCCACAAGGATACAGTGGAACTTCTCCTTTGGGACACCCCTGTCCAAGGGACTCCTCCATTCAAGCCCAAAAGTTGGTCACATAATCAAGACACATTCCTTGTTCTGGGGAAAGGGACACATTTTCTGGTTCCCAAAATCCAGGTTTAACTTCTATCCAGGGGACACCTTAGCTCTTAAAAGGTACATATCTAATCGACCACTAAAAGGGTTGATAAGTTTAAGTGTACACTAATCAAAATGATAACAACAATTGTGTCATCTCACTTAAATCAATGCACTGCACTTGTAGGAAATAAACACACAATATTGCCGAGTTAACAAGTTATAATCGTGATTCTTTTTATACATTATGCAGCTGCTTGAAATAATGACTGCAGCAGATTCCATGGCAGAACAAAAAAAAAAACCTTGGTTGGTTTTTCAGCCCAACCCGAATTCAGGGGACTCTTGCTTCAGTCCTGAAGTTGTCCCCTGAATAGAATTTCCATTGTATCATTTTATCAACCGTTTTTGGTCATGACAGAGCCCAGTACTCTCTTGGTCTTGAGATAATAGTCAGATGATCCCTTGAAGTCTGGGAAAGGGTGGTTTAGCGAGCAACGAATGCCTTAACTTAATGTGAGGCACCTGTCTTTTATCTTTTAATCCCTTTGTAGAATAAAAATACAGAATTATGACAGATGTGCATGATATTTCTAGGTGTTGGCTACTCTAGTTAACATTTTTTTGAGAGAAAAATGTTACACGTGTGTAGGCAATGGCATCTACGTCAAAACATTCTCAAGAGCATGAACTGGCTGTTGGTTTCAACAAAGTTCAAGTCACCCTTTTGGCTTCAGAATGGGGTTCAAGCAAAGGAGGACTCTCCACCATAAGCAGAGAGTTAGCCATACAGCTGGCAAAGTTACCTGAGGTGGAAATCACTGTCCTTTTAGTAAGATGTAGGGAAGAGGATAAAAACCAAGCCCTAATGAGCAATGTTAAGATTGTTGAGGCGAAAAGGCATCCTGGCTTTGATGAACTGGACTGGCTCAGCTTTCCACCAGAACATTTGCAAATTGATGTGATAGTCGGTCATGGGGTCAAACTTGGTCATCAGGCCCAAGTCATTAAAGACTTGAAAAAAAGCAAATGGGTTCAAGTGGTACACACTGATCCAGAGGAACTAGGAATGTTCAAGTCATACAGCAAGCCGATTTCAAAGGGCCACGAAAAGCACAGGGTTGAAGTTGAACTGTGTGAAATGGCAGATCTTGTTGTGGGGATTGGACCCAAGTTGAGCGAGGCGTTCAGAACATATCTTCGAAGCTGTCGCAAAGATCAAAATGTTGTTGATTTTACCCCGGGTGTTTTTGATGAATTTAAAAGTGTAAAACAAAGTCCCGAAGAAAGAAAACACTGCAGCATCTTAGTGTTTGGCCGCGGAGACGATGAAGACTTCGAATTAAAAGGATTTGACATTGCTGCGAGAGCTGTTGCTTCATTGCGTGACGCTCGTTTTGTGTTTGTTGGGGCCCCAGATGGAAAGCATGAGGAAATAAAAGAGAAGTTGACAGGATGCGGTGTTCCTGCTAGAAACTTGAGGGTGAGAGGTTTTGTGCAGAGTCGGGAGGATTTAAAACGCTTGTTTCTTGAAGTTGACCTTGTACTTATGCCTTCAAGAACAGAGGGATTTGGGTTGACAGGTCTTGAGGCCCTATCAGCTGGTCTCCCTGTGCTTGTCAGTAGCAACTCAGGTTTTGGTGAAGCACTGAGCAAGGTGCCATTTGGCTCATCATTTGTGATTGATTCAGAGGATCCTGAAGTGTGGACCGCAGCCATTAAAAAGGTGTGGGACAAAGACAGAGAAGGGCGTCTGGAGGAGGCAGAAATGCTGCGCTTTTCCTATGAGAGGAAGTACAGCTGGGCTAACCAGAGCAGAGATCTTCTAGGCAAGATGATCAGCTTGCTTAATGGTATGACATTTAGCTACCTTGTGGTAGAAGTTGTTTAGTAAATGCAATTAGGATTGTGTCAGTGAGAGTATGAATTAGGCCGTCAGATATCTTTTATTTTTTACGGAAAAAATCAGCGTTAATTATTCACTGTTATAAAGATGGATGCAATTCTACTGGGATCCAAAACCCCATGAGGACCATGACCACCCAAGAATCAATTGAAGGTTTAATGTAAAGCGTAGATGCCAGGCCATATTTGACTCACGTGTTGCATACTTGGATTGTATGAAATTTGGCATCTTTGAAACCAAGAGAAGTGTTTTTAATAGGTTGGTGTCTTTATTATAGGGGTAGGTATTGTATGAAGTTTGACATTAGTGTGACTAAAAGAATGGAGTGGTATTCGTAAGGGAAGGTTTGACTGTATAAGCGCTACGAACCTTAGAAAATAATTATAGGCAGTAAGAAATTTCTTAACTGCTTTAACTAAAGCTATAAAAGTTGATTACTCTTATGTTTGCATCAACAGGTAACTCGGATATAAATATCAGTCTGCAGGAACGATTTGCAGGCGCCGGCCCTGGGGAGGTGTCTTTACAAGACGCGCGCACTGTGAAGCGTCTGAAGTTGGATGACCAACGCAGGGTGCAAGAAGGTTTAACAGAAGTGGAAACTGAGAGGCAGAACTCTGCAGTCCATCAAATCAGTTATGGTAATGAGAAGATTGCCCTATTACAATGAAAAAGTTTAACGGAACAACGCGCTTTTGTGTCCCAATTCCAAACTTTTTTATTGCATGATTTGTTACCTCAGTTTTAGGAGCCGAAGACCTGTGTAGCGCAGGACACTAGTCACGCACAGAAGAAAAAACGTTAGTTTAGCTTTACCATGTGGATGATAATTTTCTTCGTTTTTCTTTTTAATGCAGAGATCGCCAACTGTGAAGCAGACATCGCATTATATGCCGGGCGTTGTCATAAAGATACAAGACAGTGGCTGTTTGACGATTTTGACATATGGTTCAGTGGCCTTGGCGACTCCAGAGCTGACGTTCTCCTCGGGGATGCAGGAGTCGGTAAGAGTGTGATAGCAGGAGCGCTGGCGCAGCGTATGAAGAAAACTGGGTGTCTTGGTGCTGCCTACTTTTGCCGTCATTATGATGGCACCAGAAATGATCCAAGAAATCTTCTTGGGACTATAGCCTGTCAGCTATGTAATTGTAATAGCCAGTACAGTAAAATAATGAGAGGGGAGGATGGTGTAAGAATAATGTTAGCTAATTCTAATTTAGGGGTTCAGGAACTATGTACTAAATTACTAGAAGAGCCACTAAGTAAGTGCAAGCCATTTCAGCAGCGCAAACTAGTCGTTATTGACGCTCTAGACGAGACAGAGCACAAGTCCAGGAAAGATTTCATTTTTCTTATTAAAGAGCGTTTCCCTCGGCTTCCAGAGTGGCTTGTGTTCTTTATCACCAGTCGCCCTGAAAACATGTTACAGAGCAAATTGGCGAAGTACAATCCGTGTGTTAGAATTTGCGCGGGAAATGGTGAACAGTGCACTCTTTACTATCAGCGCTTTTTAGAAGACGGTGTAGATTTTTCCCGTCTTCCTTGTTCGGTGCAAGACGTCACACGGAGGTGTAACGGACTGTTCTTATATGCTTTTTACATTAAGCAAGAACTTAACGGTTCATTACATTCAGGTAAGATTGATCAATTCTGCGACCTTTTTTCAGGGGATATTGAAGACTTTTTTGAAACAAATTTAAAACGTGTTTACGATAAAGTGGGAGCAGATCTGTATGGTAAGTTATTAGGTTGTATCGTGAATGCGCCATCTCCGCTTCCCGTATCGTTTGTTTCGTTTGTTCTTCACAGGGAAAACTCAAGTCTTAATGAGCAAAAGGTTATGGACGCTATTTCCCAATTTGTGGTGATGCAAAAGAGGGTTTCTTTTCTTCACAGTCTGATTCCAGCTTGGTTAACAACCAAAAAAAAAGCTCAAGAATTGTATATTGACCCAAAAGAGGCGGGTGGTTACCTCACTGAAATTGTTAAGGAAATTCTTTTTGCCTTTGTTGGCGAACCAAGACTGAATTTAGATCACGTTGAGAGGGATTTGCAGAGCTTTTCTCTTCAATTTGCTGTTCATTTGTTGTGCCAACATGCCGAAAAGGATTCTTTGGAACTTGTTTTCAGGTGCTTAACAAGTTATCGTTTCTTGGAGGAAAGGATAAGTAGTGGAAGATCTGGAATTTATTATCTACTTAAAGATTTTCAACGTGCAACCAGCTGCCTTGCTGTGAAGCAGAGAGAAAAACAGAATACGATCTTGCAGGAGATTTCCTTAGCTATCGAAAGTGATGTGCATGTTCTGGTAGAAAATCCTCACCTGTTGCTGTCATGTATACGAAACGCCTCAGATATTGTCCAAGAAAATGTTTCGATTCCTCAAGTGTCGTTGCCTTGGTTTGAGTGGAATGTTTTTGACCTTTCTGCTGCCAACATTGTTTCTGTTTGTAACTGCTTTGCCACAGCTTCTGATACGGAGACTGTGGTTGGTGCAAAGGGTCGCTCGCTTTTCTTTTTTAATGCATCCATGCTTCAAATTGTAAGTGGACCTTTTGAAATGGGCGAAGATACGATTGCAAAAATCAACCATTTGGAGCTTTCTTCGGACGGTAAGTTTGTGTTTTTCGGACGGATCGACAAGTGGTTTTCTGTTGAAAGAGGATCTGTGCCATAGCAGAGGCGTGAAAGAAGAACAAAATAGTGACATCTTGGTGGCCTCCGTAACAGGCACATGAAAGTCACATGGACTCAAAAATGGAACGGTGCGAGAAAGACACACGGCTGAGGGGAGAGGGCGTGTCTCCCTCGTGCCCTCCTTTGTTTTGTTGCGCCCATATTTCATTCTATACAGTCCGATGACTTGTTTATTGTTGACCACTTTAGCGGTTATGCCTTTCCGGTCCTGAAAGCTATCAAGAACAGTTGTAACATAAATTTTACTTTTTCAGCCCTAAAGGTGGCCAATAGTCAAATTCATTTCCAAAGTTTAAATTGTAAAATTTGCAACAGTACATCGAGGTGGTTTCATTTGAGAGCTGAGTTTGGTAACCAACATATTAGCCTGCGACCGAGCGGCGAAGGTTCCGGGGTGGAAATGAAAATTTATGAGAGATCGTTGCAAGAGGGTCCACAATAGGGGTTCTCAAATCCCGCTTTCCCGCCTTTTTTTCTTCTCAATCCTGCCATCCCGCCCTATTTTATGCCCGAATCCCGATCCCGTCCCATTTTTTTTACGAGATTTTTTGCTTAATTATTGAAATAGACGTTATAGAAGACTTAAGTTCTAACAATTGTCAGTTTTGATGGTCATTTTCTCGTCCGCGCATCGGTACACGATTACTTTGAAATTTTTAAAAGTCCTGTATTTTTGGAGTTAGGTAGATTGATGTCTCACGATGATTCAACTGCTTTGCTGCTAGTTTCCGGCGATGAAGCCAATTCTGTCAATTGTTTACGTAGAGTGTAGGACATGGAAAACGTATATAAACACACTGGTTGAAAGGACTGAGAAAATGGTCTTTTTTATGAAAACATAAGCCTGCTATTGAATCAAATAGCACGACCAAATGCGGGCACCCTTCAAGCAGGAAGTTTGCTTCTCCATCCAAAGTGGCAATAATCAACTTTCGCAAGCTAGCGAGACCATTTTAGTCGCCGACCGTAGCGCGGGGCACAAAGTCCATTGATATTCGAGGTTATAATAGATCTCATACAGGGATAATGAAATAGCAGTTGGACTGTGAGTAGTCTCCTATTTTTCTTTGCAAATTTACTGCACGAGAAACTCAAGCACGCGAGCCTCGATGAACGTCTGGTCCTAATCCCTTATTGTAACATAACGTCGTGGTTTGCAATCGCGCTGGCTGAGATAAGAACTAGACGGATTTTAAGAGAAAAGGCGGACCGCAAGCAGTCTAGATAGCAGTAAACTCAGGTCGACTCACCTGACTGTTTCTTTTAAGACTTCCAAGGTCTTCACTTGCCTTGAAACAGGAGCTCTATAAAATTTTTGTTCCCGAAGAAATAATGCATTCCCACTGGCGCGTCAGTTTTTCGTTATACAGAGCCACACAATTTATGATGTCTACCACATCGTCGTCATTGTGCACTTCCATCAGTTCTGATGTGGCCATACCGTGATTAGACTTACTTAACAAACGCGCAGTCCAAAGGATCGTCCAAGTCCGACAGGTCCGTCCAGGCAAAAGGAGAAAAGGTCAAATCCGTCAACAAAACAGGAATCAGTCCAGATCAATGCACGTGACTTGTAACCTCAGTGATTTGGTTCCTCTTTCCGAGTGACAAAAACGACGAAAAAAGTAAAACCCGAAAAGACGAACAATATACGAAAGTGATAATGGGCAAAATTTGACAGGCTTCACTTCTTTGACACTCATAGCTTGACTACAAAGGCGGTATACACACTAAAGATCCATTTTTTTCAGTCAACGCTAATAAATTTTTAGTCAAGACAAAGCTAAATTCCCGCATCCCGCTATTTTTCCTTTACCATTCCCGCATCCAATCCCCATAAAAATAGGAAATCCCGCTCCCGCTGGTTATTAAAATTCCCGCATCCCACTCTTGTTTTCAGCTCGCATCCCGAGTATCACCACGAAAAATAGCCAAATTCCGCATCCCGCCAAAACTATTGTGGACCCTCTTGCAAGCTTTCCCTTTCTTTCCCTGCCCCTCGTACTCGCGTCTCCTTTCGCGTGCTGCTCTCGCGTGACCTCTCGCAACTCCCACAAATAATGGAGAGCTTGCTCGCAGGCTACCAACATATGGGGCTCGAGCTAACTAGCAGTAAATGGTTCTAACATTAACTCTCTTGAAGTTAAAACATAAGGACCGTACGCTTTGTTGCCCTAGAGAACTAATAACAGCTTAGAGAAGTGAGTACCCACCGGTCGAAAGTTTATCTTTCAGTTTATGTTCGAATTTGCATATTTAACACTTTAAGATTTTAAAAAATTGTATGATTGTTTCTTTAAAAATACCCATGTATTAAGGCATAAAAAACAAACAAGGGAAGCCAACAGATATTTATATAAGGGAAGACGAGGTGAGTTGTTTTCATAAAAGACAATATCAGGGATGGTTCAGCTGGTCCGAGATTAATTTCGTGGTGGAGTGTTCAACATACGCAATGCTTAAATTGATGCTAATTGATCTGAAAACAATCTCATCCGATTCATTAGCTTAAAAAAAGACTTTTTCCGTTAGATTTTTACAAGGCACAAAGCTACAAAATCTTTTTATCGAGAAAAATTAGACAAAGAGAGAAAAACTTTTAAAAATAGGAAAAGCCGGTTCGTTTCCAAAAGTTGCATTGGTTTAGTGGAGTGCCAGATTGTTAGCTGAGCTCCCTTTTGAAACCACCGGTTTTCTTTTTGGGTTAAACGTAGAAACTTAACTCATCCTCACTGCGTGCAAAACACTTTGGTTTTAAGAAATGTGCGACGTTGAACGTTTCAAAGACAGATTGAGGTCAAGCAGCCTTAGCCGGTTGTAGATATAGTACATAATGAAATTGCTTAGGGATTTATTCTTTGGACTCTAATACCAGCAATTAAAGGGTAAAAAAGTCATTATTACTTTAACCAAGGTAAGATTAAAACTCTCTGCAATAGTAGCAAAGTAAACAGCATGACTTTGAGAACAAATCTTAAATTTTTATTTTAAAGTCTTTTAATTCAGTCAAAGAACTAGCTCTCGTTCTCCGCCCTTTCATGGTAGACTGAGCATACTGATATTTTTCATAAAGGCAAGATTAGAACTCTCGGCAATAACAACGAAGTAATAAATATAGCATCAATATATTCTTACTTCAATACCTTTTTTTAAAGAAATGAAATCACCCTCCCTGTCTCTTTGACGATTTGGCTCATTAAAAAGGATGGACAAGTATCTGATTCCCTGTGTGAGTTTCTTGAGTGTAAGTTCAGTCACTGATGGGCGCTAACACGGTAGGGCTATCTCTTTTGCGGCATAAAGAACCAATGAATTTGGTTACCTACTGTTTGATTAAGAAATATCAGCAGCAGTAATAATCAATCACTTTTTCGCTGTTCTTCAGACAAACGCAGCGACATTATTGGCTAGCGCTCTGTCTTACTAACTGATTACCTGCAGCCTAGCAGCCCATTCTCTTGCTGTTCAATTTATTCTCTCTCTCCGGGGCCTTTCCTGCACTTCAACAGATTTCTTTTTATTAGCAGTCATTATAAGAAAATAAGTATTTTTTGAGCTGAGGTTGTGATAATAATCTTATGGCTTAATTGGTTATTATACGTTCTAATGAAAATCACCTATGAAAATCGCATTTCAGGGGAATTTGGCTTCACCTTTTAATTTAAACTGAAGACGTTTGGAGAGTCTAGTAGAGTCTTAATTCCTTGGTTTGAGAGGGTCCTTTCGCAGTCGATCCAAAGCTTTGGCATATGGACTTAACTTTCTCACCTTACATAGATAAACCCTATGTAAAAAGAAAATTCCACTTGTAATTAACGCGACAAGTACAGTGTCGAATTCTTCTTTACTTACGATTCACTAAAACAAAATTACAGCAAAAGAAAATAAAAAATACAGAATTAATTAACACGAACTGAAAACTTGCCAAAAACCACTTAAAGTACAACAAATGAATAAGAAAATGAGCAAAGAAACACAAGAAAAAATTATACTTACAATATCTGTACGGCACCCTTCGGCGCTACCTAAACGACTGATTAACATAGAAAAAAAGGATTCTTACACTAAACCAAGTTCTGTTGACTAAACTGAACAAACAACAATAGCTTGACTTAATGAACTTACGAAACTTCAGGGGCACCCAACGAGAATATAGTTCAAAACCACTTAAACATAGCATTGTTAAACGTATTTTAGTATTAAAACGGTAGATATAGGCATATTTTTATCCCCTAAAATTTTTCATCTGTTCGGATTTCCCAGCTGAAAGTCTAGTGATTCGAAAATTATAGGGATCAAAACTTACCTTTTCGAAAATTTCAGCCAGAAAAAAGGCTCCCGAAAATTGTAGGTGACCCTTTTAGGGTAAAAACAGGTTAAAAATGGGCAATTATACCACTTTTAGATGTTCGAAAATCCTAGGAGAGGATGACAAGCAAGAAATTTTGGAAAAAATGTTGCGAAAATTCTAGATCTCAAATCGTCTTCCGAACAGATATTTTCCGAAAATTGTCGTTGGGTGCCCCTGAAACTTGACAATAAACGGTTACGCAACGCGTCGAAAAGAATGAGTAACAGAAAAACATTACGCATATGGAAAAGGCTAACAAAAATCAACACCGCGGTACGCGATAACAAAAGACTACTGTAAAGCTAATCAGAACAACGTGTGTTGTTTTTTCATAACAATATTTCGGCTGGCCATACCAGCCTTCTTCAGGTTTACAGATTATACACCATAAACCTGAAGAAGGCTGCTTATGGCTTCGTAATATTTGGCTGATTAGATCTCTTTTGAAGAGATCCAACGTTTATACAGCAGGATCTTCGTCCACGGTTTTTGCACTTATTTTAATTAAACTAACTTCATGCAACACAAAACACGAAATAAAGAATAAGGAAATTCCGCAATCTCTCGTAGCTACACCACAGATTCGAATTCAAACGTTATGCGCTAAGGTAATACAGTATAGTAAGTGACTGATAGCGGAGCTCCACGCGTGAGCGAAGCCTTATAGCTGAGAAAAGTTGGTTGTCAGTCCATCCGAGAATTTAATAGGCACGTGACAGAACGTCCGTTTCGTCCACCCATCCGTCCTCACCACAGGGCAAACAATTTATAATCTCACACTTTCTGGAGCCTGAAAACTAATATTGCACGACCATGTCGTGCCCATCGAGGTTGGGTGGGTTTTTTGAAGTTATCCGCTAACAAACGGATTTTGTAGCAGGCTCAACTCTAAGTAAATTTCTTTGCAATGGTTATAACTTTATAACAATACCAATTACCTGCACTGAAGCACACGTACAAACTCTGGTTCATCGCCATTACCTTACGTATGCGAACAAACATATCATTCCGGCAGTGGTAGCTTTTTTTTATAAAAACCTACGCTTTCATGAAGCAGTCTGGCCTGCGACGGTCGAAATGTATCAAAAGTACGAATTATAATCTTTATTCTGCAGTTTCATGTCGTCTCTTTCACGTTCAATAATGCCAATGTATTAAGTAATGTACTGAATCCGAATAGAAATAAACTGTACTTACACGAGGCCCAACTACAAGGATTCAGGTCACTTTCAGGATCAAACAAAGTCGGAGACAACAGGATTCTATAAATAATAACACGTAATTTTTTTCAATCAATATTTTTAGGAAGAATAGTTTTGTAAATTTTATTCTTTGCAAGTATTCTTTTTAAATTAAATATTTAGGTTAGTAATATTTTAAATTTTATTCTTTGTAAATATTATTCTTATATCAAGTAGTAAGTTTGATGGTATTTTATTAGTGTCCCATATTACGTTTAGTAGGCCTTAGCAAGCCAGCTAGAGGACCAGACACTTTAACAAAGTTCATCATCATCAACAAGACCACAGCCAACAAGACCTGGCGTATTTGTCGCTGGATTGTGTCAGATTAGAAAATCACTATTAAACAACTACCTAAATACATGTATTAAAATGAATTTGAAACAATGAGGGCTGCGTTCTTGGAGGCTGTGTTTAAAAATTTGCGCGACTAAATTTTTTCCTAAATTTGCTTACGGGAGTCGCTTGCCGCACTTCATGGGCGCCGGAGAATTTAGAAATTCTAAGGGTCACGACTGAGCCCCACTGCATTATACACTAATTCAGTGATGGATGTTGGTAATCAATGCGGGTTTCGTGGAAGGGCTTGTTTGTTTCCAGTACAGTATCAGGGGCACCCAACGAGGATATAGTTCAAAATCACTTAACATAGCATTGTTGAACGTATTTTAGTATTCAAACGGTAGATTTAGGCATATTTTTATCCCCTAAAAACGTTTCATCTGTTCGGATTTCCTAGCTGAAAGTCTGGTGATCCGAAAATTATAGGGATAAAAACTTACCTTCTCGAAAATTTCAGCCAGGAAAAAGGCTCCTAAAAATTCTAGGTGGCCTTTGTTAGGGTCAAAATACGTCAAAAATGGGTAATTATACCATTTTGTATATGTTCGAAAATCCTAGGAGAGGCAGACAAGCAAGAAATTTTGGAAAAAATGTTGCGAAAATTCTAGATCTCAAATCGTCTCCCGAACAGATATTTCCCGAAAATTGCCGTTGGGTGCCCCTGCAGTATTGGCCTGAATTCACGTTGTCGCGATTTGAACTAAACAAAACTTGATTTTTTTTGTTCGCTAGGTTCAACTTGAAAAT